>WBNH01000333.1:1316-118633 GCA_013401255.1 Urocolius indicus | reverse complement strand
CCCTCAGCCTCCTCTTCTCCAGCCTCAACACCCCCATTCATTCCCTCAGCCCCTCCCCAGCACCCTTGTGCTCCAGCCCCTTCCCCAGCTCTGTGCCCGGCTCTGGCCACGCTGCAGCCCCTCAGTGTCCCTGTGGCAGTGAGTGAGGGGCCCAGCACTGAACACAATGAGAGACATCTGCTTGGCCAGTACAACCTCCTGCCCCTCCAGAAGCAGACAGAACCTTCCCTGGCTTGGACAAGGAGCATCTAAGGGCACAATCATGCTGAGTGGCCAGACATGAGTGGACTGGAGGGAAACTGCCCAGCCCAGGGAACACTTGATCCAAATACTCTTGGAAATAAATAGCCTATTGGTTTTCAGCCAAGGCTCTTGGTTCCCCTCCTCACCCACGAAGGGATGTCCATATCCATGTCCTTGTCCAAGTTCACTTTCCTCCAGTCCAGAGGCACTCCTGGAGGCCATGAACATCTGGATGCCAGGAAACACGCTGGATCAAGAGTGTCACCTAGTGGCAACAGAGCCGATAAAGGTTGCACCATCCCTGCGAGACCTCACACACTTCCCACACGAGTGGGCTCCCGTGTCCACATGCAGCCTGTATGCTGAGATTTTGGGGTCGTTTTAACTTTCTTTTTCCCTCCTCCTCCCAAATGGATGCAGCAGAAAGCCGAAGGGAACCATTTCTCCTCCATTGCCTGTACCCTTCTAACCACTGTCCTGTCTGGTGTCCTGGTACAGCACCAAGGAGCCTACTGCCAAAACCCAGACAGGCACCAGGGCACTGAGAAATGGAAGTCAGGACTAATTTATTTAAGGAATAAAAACCAACCAAACCAAACCAACAAACCAACCCTTGTAAAAAGGAGAGGGGGGGGTGTTGATTACAAGCTCTGGAAGCTCTTGTCAGGACAGCGCCAAAGAAATCAGCTTTATACAACAGAGAGAAAGGGGGAGCAGGAGGGGCACAGGGCCATCCCCCCACCCCAACTCACCCAGCTCTGCGTGAGCAGTGCCCCTCAAATGTACATCAGCATCTGTCCCCCTCCTCCCTTCACCACCAGCAAGGTGCAGCAAGGAGAGGGGGGAGAGGGGCTGCCTCCCACACCAGTCACCCCAGCACCAGCCTGCTCTTGGCCTTTCTCTGTGGGCCACAAAACGTGAAGCCCCAGAGCACAGGGTATGATCTTCTCTCATCCCCAGAGAGCTATGTGGTGGCCCTGAGGACCAGCAAGGAAAGGGCTCTCAGCACCACAGTTCCCAGTGACCTCAGGCACACAGCCCCAGAAACAAAACACTCCCCAAGAGCTACCTGATATAAGGGGGTTGAGGGTGAATCAAGATCCAGTGGGTGCCAGGAGGAACAGCATGTCCATACTGGGCTCATGTGTTCTTAGGCAGGCAGGGCAGGTAGGAGGATGAAGGGATGCTGCTGGTCCCACACACCCCTGAGAGATGTGTATCTCTGGTGGGACTGTGGAGAGGCTGCATCCCATCTTCCTCCACCCCAAGCACAAGCCATTTACAAAAGAAAAGCCCAGAAGGACTCAGTGAGGGCTCTACAGCAGGTTCAGGAGCCTGCAGACAGCCCCAGGAAGCCCAGCTCAGCTCTTGCTCTCAGCCAAAACCCCCTCATCCGGGTTCCTGCTCCTCTCAATATATTATTACTATTATGTGCAAGTAGTTTTGCATAAGGAAACGCTGAGCTCTCCTCTCTCACCCTGCAGCTCCAGCCCCATGGCTACCCTTCAGCCCTCCTCATGCCTCAAAACATTCCTCCAGCCCTGGGGTGTCTTAGAGAGCAAAGCATGAGGGCAGCTATTAGACAGGAAAGACTTCACCACCCCCCCTCCCTCCCCAAACCCCAGCTCTGTCCCTCACACACACCCCCTGCCCATGCCACCGGCTGCAAGGACAGTCCCCGAGGGCCAGGTCACTCGTCGCCCTCCTCCTCGTGATGGTGGTGGCTGGAGGCAGGAGGTTCTTCCACCTCCTGTTGATGGTGGGCATAGTGGTGGGGGCTGGGACCTTCAGCAGGCATGTTCTCCTCTGCATTCAGGTAGACATTGAACAGGGCTCCCTCGTGGCTGGGCTCCTTCCCACAAGCCTGGCAGCTACAGTGAAGTATCTTCTCCACCAGCTTGTCAACCCTGGGGATCTCATCGTTGCCTGGACAGTCCAGTGTCACCTGGGTAGTGGGATGAGGACAGAAGTGAGTGTGCAGCCCAAGGCCCTGATGACCACCCTGCTGTGGGTACTCTGACCTGCCCCATGCCCTGCACAGTCAGGGTATTTTAAGCCAGAAGTGACAGTTCACTGCTCACAGACACGGCTCCAGAGTCTGTCTGCAAGGCAGAAGTTCTCTGGGAAGGTCTTGAAGAGCTGCATAGACTTGGGGAAAATGGATCCCTCCAGGGCTGGGCACTGCCCCAGCTCCCTGGGCAGCCTGGCACAGGGGCTGACACCCCTCTCAGGGAAACACTTCTGCCTCAGCTCCAGCCTCAACCTCCCCTGGGGCAGCTGCAGCCCATTTCCCCTTGTCCTGTCATTCATGGCTGGGGAGCAGAGCCCGACCCCCAGCTCCCTGCAGCCTCCTGTCAGGGAGTGTCAGAGAGGGCTCCTGGCTGCCCTCAGCCTCCTCTTCTCCAGCCTCAACACCCCCATTCATTCCCTCAGCCCCTCCCCAGCACCCTTGTGCTCCAGTCCCTTCTCCAGCTCTGTGCCTGGCTCTGGCCGCGCTGCAGCCCCTCAGTGTCCCTCCTGTAGTTAAGAGTTAATAGCAGTGCAAAGGCCACTCATAAAACATGTTGCTGAGTGTCTCAGAGAGTTTGGACTAAACCATCAGCCCAAATGTCTGAGCTGGAAGCCAAACAATGAGCTTGAACCCATTCCCTGGGTGCCCAGGCTTGCCTCAGAGGGAGAGTTTCAGGCTCTACCAGAATCAGTGGTGGAATGAATTGGGGTGACTGGCAGATGGGCTGTGGGAAACACTTCTGCATGTGGAAGAAGTCAAAAATGCCCAAGTGGGAAGAGGTGACAAAGGGAGTGGTGAAGAGAAGAGGCACATGGGATGAGTACAGGGATGAATAATGCAGGGACTGATGGGAGATGCTTCTGCAAACAAAGTGATAAATGCATCACTCTTTACATCAGTTGCTGCCATCAGCCCCTTCCACCCAGACAAGGTTACAGTCACCTGAGAGACATCCGGGAAGGAAATCACAAGTGGGAAATCCTCAGAGTAGGAAAAGCAATTGCTCTAAAGCGGTGAATTGGGAGCCCCTGAGTAAGGCCCTACAGAAAGAACCATGGAGCAGGCAGGGATACTCACGATCTCCCACATGGACTGGGCTGGCATGCAGGAATCACAGTGAACCAAGGACTCTGTGGACTGAGGGAAGGTGTTGGGGACACTGTAGCTGAAACACTGTCCCAGACAGGCCCTGCAAAGACAACAGGAGGGATGAAGGCTCAGGGGAGATGCCTGCTCTTCCCACCAAATGCAGAAGGACATTTGACCACCCACTGAGACAGACAGAAGGCAGCCAGGCAGTGGGACAGTCCCCAAAGCTGCTCTGGTGTCATCTGCAAATGGAAATTAGCTGCATCCAGCCCTGCATTCAGGGGATCCCTACCTGTTCTGGATGGATTTGGACTCGCAGCCACTGTGCCCCACGATCTGGGTGATGTTCTTTGCTTCACACCATGCACTCTTGTCCGGGAAGAGAGCGAGTTTGTTTATGGGGGGTGGTGCAGCCAGGAGCAGCGCTGGGAGGAGGGCACCAACCACAAACCATAACATCATGGCCAGCTCTGCCAAAATCCTACAACTGGAGACAGAGAGCAAAGTGTTAGAAGGAAAGAAAACAGGCAAACCAGCCCATTTCTCCAACCTCATGGCTGCCACAAGCACAGGTATGTCGTCTCAGTGTGTTGGTCCTCACATGTTACAGCATTATGGATTCACAGAGTGTTAGAGGTGGCAAGGGCCCTGCAGAGCTCCTCCAGCCCAAGCCCCTGCTAAAGCAGCTTCCCCTGGCCCAGGAGGCACAGGAACGTGTCAGGTGGGGTTGGAAACCTCCTGAGAAGAAGCCTCCACACCCTCCCTGGGCAGCCTGGGCCAGGGCTCCCTCACCTCAGCACCAAAGGAGCTTCTCCTTGTGTTAAAGTGTTCCAGCTTCTGTCCATCACCCCTTGTCTTGTCACTTGAGACAACAGAAAAAGTGCTTCCCTATCCTCTTGACAAACACCTTTAAAATACTTGTGTTAATGAGAACCCTCTTCAGTCTTCTCTGGGCTGAACAGCCCCAGGTCCCGCAGCCTTTTCCCTCCCCAGTCACTGATGTGGCCGAGAAGGCTCCCCAAAACCCTGCATGGGAAGTGGGCCATGCTGTTCTGTCTCTTCCCTCTTCAAAACGAGCTCCAGGGCAGGTAGGGAGAAAAAACCAACAACCCTATGCACAGCAGGCTTTGCAACATTTCCCATCCAAAGCCAGGCTGGGAGAAGTTTGTAAAACAAAAGCATCACCATCACGGGCCAAGATGGGTTGGAGAAGGCAGAGACCACAGAAATGCATCTGAGCAACCAGCAGACTTCTTCACTTCCTTTTCTCCCACCTTCAAAGCCAAACCTGGCCTTGCTGCGAGCCTGGGACTGTTTTCCCAGGAAGGAAAACTTCTGTCCCCATGGAAGCACACAGCAGGTGTCGCTGCGAGGCAGCAGCAAAGCAGGGAGAGCAGAGACCTCCAGCCAGAGGCTGGAAGGACCCAAAGCAGAATTTGTTACAGAGTCATTTGAATGCAACAAATGGGGATGGGAAGTCAAGTCTGCAGACAAGGGGGAGTGCTTTTAATAGCCAGCATCAAGTTCTCAGGCAAAGGTGGTCGTCTGAGAAAGGGACCTGCCAGCCGCCCAGAGCAATCCCACGCAGGGTTTCTCACGGGCCAGCTGTATTCTGGAGCCAAGGTGCCTGCACTAACACTCCCAATCACTGGGGAAAAGCAGATGGAAAAGCATCATAGGAACAAGGCAATGTTTTCCTTTGTGGGGTTTGGATGGAGTCATGGTGAAAAGCAGCCATTCAGACTTTCTGTTTGTTAGAACCCTGTTATTTGTTATTTCCTTCTATTTATTTATCCAGAGGAAGATCCAAAGCCCACACTGGAAAGGCTCCTGTTGATTCCCAGAGCTCCTGGGCCCAGCCCTCTAATGTTTGCTGGGGAAGGAGAGGAAAAATGCCTTGTTTATCAGAGGCCAGAGTCAGAGGCAGCTCTGTGCTGGGGATTGTCAGCTGACTGTTCCCCCAGTCACTTGGTCTTCACCAACACATCCTGGGCTGCAGGACCACCACCTTTATCTAAATGACTGAGGTGGCTCACTAAGCTCCTCTCACAGTTCCACTTCTGTCATTTTAAGGTCATTATGGGGCAGAGGGTTTTGCCCTGTTACTCCTCCACTGAGCCCAACCTCCTGCATTTGAATTAAGAGAGAGATGAGAGATAGACGCTTCCCTACCCTCCAAAGCAGACAGAAAAGAACATCTTCATTCCCTGGCCCCAGGATCTGGAGGAGTCAGGTAGGGTGTCTGCTAAATGTCCTTATTTCCTGGTGATACAAGAACCATAAAGCTAGAGCACCTTTACAGCCCTGGTTTCCTAATCCTCCCAACACTTGTTCACGTGAATCCCACAGGTCCCCAGTGTGAACACCTGCACAAAGCAGGATTTGCAGGTCTTGGTTTGAGATAAGTAGAGGGTTTTAGCTCCTGAACTTGTACTGTCATTAATGAGAGCAATGTGGTTAAACACATTTGTCCTGAAGGCAGCTCTTAGGGATTACTTCTTCTCCCTGAATCTTTTTTTTCCCCATTTCAGTGGGGGAATTCTGCAATTTCTGCTATGAACACCATGACAAAGCTGAAAACACACAGAGACACAGACAGACACACACACACAGACACACACACACATATTTGATTTGCTCGGTTTTCTGAAACAAGCATCACTCATTCCTTAAATGCCAGCAGCTCTGTGCTGAGGAATCCTGCTCCCAAAGGCAAGTCCGAGATCAGAGCTGGGATGTGACCCAAAGAGCAATCATAACCCCCTGGGGAACAGACGAAATTCCTCTGGAGTCAGCACACAAGTTCACTTCCACATGCCCGATTACAGAGCAATTTCCTTCTTTCCAAAGAGAGGTGGTGGCTGTTTTCTTTTCCAGGCTTCTCTGCACCTCTACCCAGGAGCAAAGAGGCAAATATTTCTGTCTGCACTGACAGCCTTCCTTCCCTGGGACCATTTTTTTTTTCTTTCCCTGGAGGGAGGTATTCAACACAGAGGTGCTTCTGCAGCACTGGTCAGAACAGACCCATTGCCAGAAGCACAAAGGATCAACTCTGAGCATCTGGGCTTCTGTCTCTCTCCTGTCCCAAGAAGATGAGCGAGGTTATGCTCTGTTAAAGCACAGGACCTGGCCTGGATTCAGGAAAGCACTTAAACATATGGTCAAGCCCTCTCCTTTCCTGAGTAAGGATGGCTTTGTAACCAGGGCCCCTGGCTGCATGGCCACTGGTAGAGTTTGCAGCAGCCAGCCGGCGAGCAGAGCAACCAGGTGCTTCCACAGAGTTCCAGCTTGAATCCCCTTCTCCAGCACAGGCAGCTGCACCTCTGCCTCCCCTGATTTTAAGCCTCATCCACATGGTGTTTTCCTTCTCCCAAGAATGCCCTGGAACCCGCAGGGTCACATTTCTAGTAAGTAACAAGGTTTATGCCAGTGCCTAGGAAAATATCTGATGCAGCTGAGTTTGGGAGGGAGCTGGGGCTGGAAACAGCCCTCTCACAACCACAGCACGTTGGCTGGCACAGCTCAGTCATGCGAACAGAGCTGCCACTAAAGCCATTCATCTGACAGCAGCCACAGGGGCAGAGACAAAAGCAGCGTGTTCCTTCTTCCCCCACCAGCTGGGAAAGGAAGGGGAAAAAAGGAAGACAAGGCACCCGAGCAGGTTTGCAAAGTCCCCATTAAATAAAGGCATTGAGCACATTCCTCCCTGACAAGCTAAATTACACACTGCAGCCCCGAAAGGAACAAGTGTGTGCTCCCCGGCGCTGACCCCGGCCCCAGCCTGCTAACAGGAGCAGGACTGCCCTGCACACAGGGGCTTCTTTCTCTTCCTCACACCAGGATGCTGGGGTTTTTTTTTTTCCCCTCTTAGTCAAAGCTTTTCAAGCAGAAAGTTCAGCTCAGTTCCGGCAGAGCCATCAGCCCGTGAGGGGCTCCCCCCCTCCTCCCCCTCTGCAGGGAACCTTCACCATCCCTTCCACATGCATTTGAGCAACGAAATGACTCAGCTCTTGAGCCTGGCACAACCCAGACTCCAGAGACAAACAACATGCACAGCTGCAGCCTTGTGGTGAGCAGCCCCCGAGCCCTATTCCAGCCTGTCCCCATGCCCTAGGAGCTGAGGGGTGAAACATCCAAGGCTGATGGGGCTCAGCTGCACCAGCCCTGCATCCCTTTGAGGCACAGACAGCCTGGCAGAAGCCCTGCCCACGACTGAGCCTCCCATGAGGTCCAATGGTAACACGCTCAGATGTTCAGTGTCACCTACAAGAGCCTTTTCCTCCCATCCCAGCAGCCCCTGGGACTCTCAGGAGTGCTGCAAGCAGGACAGTCCCCGCCAACGCCTGGAAGCAGCTGGGAAAATCTACATCATTACATCGGCTGGAGGACAATCACGGGAATTACCTCGGAGGCCACGTTCCCACCATCCAGCCCACAGCTGTTCTCGGCCATTTGGAAACCAAACACTTCTGGAGGAGAATAAAAAAAGATCTAATCAGTTTTACCCTCTTTTTCCAGTGGGAAGTTTACACCACAATACAAGACAAGCCTGCAGGTGGACACGGAGAACATTCCACCAGTAGTTTAGTGTATTTATAGGTGTTTTTCTACTCCAGCATCTTGCAGTTTTGCCAAACACATAAAACCACAGACACAGGTATATTGTGCTCATGGCCACACACACACAGCATCACAGGTGTGAACAGAGCATAAAAACAGTGTCAACTGAGGAAAATGAGGTAGAAAGCTGGGAAACAGCCTTACCCCAGTGCCTGACTCAGTGATTCGAGTCTCTGTGTGAGATGCACGAGATCTCAGCAGAGAGCAGACAAAGCATCCTGGTTCCTGGTCTAGATCACAACCTCCACCTTCCTCTCCTGTCTCCCTGGACTGTGTCTGTATCAAGCACTCATTGAGTGCAAATCTTCACCATTTGCTTTGCTAGATTATGTCTGACTCTATCAAACAATTCCACTACCCTAACATCATGCCTAGAAGCATTTTTCACACTGAGAAACCTTAGACAGTATTCCTGTACTTTGTTTCCTGTTCTTAAATCACTTTTTAAACATCATGTCATTCCCTAATAGGCTTGATGAAGGACCTTGTCAAAAGCTTATTGGAAATCCAAGTGTACTAAAACTATCAGATGATTCTTATTCAAAAGCTTGTCGACACTTCCAAGAGATTCTGGTAGATTAGCCTTCTACATAAACTACATTTACTCTACCCTCACATCTGAGTTGCTGTGTCCACTTGATTTTGCTCTTTATTACAGCTTCTAGAACACTTCCTAAGAATACTTTAAGAATAGAACAGGCAGCTTTTGAATTTTTTTAGCCCTTTCACCCCAGGCAGGTTCTTAAAACACTTTAAAAGGTATTTGCAAGGCTGGACATTCAAGTTGAGCTCCTAAATGACTCAGGTTTAAGATTCCAGTTTATCAGTAGAAATCACCAGCAGGAAGCTTCAAGATCTTTCCTTTTAGCATCTTCTGTTCAGTGTATATTGATACATGGAGAGAACTGATTTCAGGCACACATATTTGAACTGTCACCACTAATTAGCTACACACTGAAAGAAATACAGCTCCCTGCCCAGCCTGGCTCTCGTGCTACACCACACCAAGCTGCCAAGAGCAACCCCAAGTTGGTGTTAGATGTGAATCACAGCAGTGCTGGGTCCCACCTTTGTGTTCAACCAGTTACTTGTGCCATTCTGCCGATAAAAGCTGCCACATGGTGCTGCTGGGAGAAGAGGAAGCCCCAGAAAAGTGCTGCTGAGTTCACTGCTCTGTGCCTCCATCTCCCTGTTTGTAAGACCAGAGAGAGGGGAGTGCTGTATGCCAAATGAGCTGATGGGTGCAGAGAGAGTGGGAAAGCACAGGGAGGTCTTTGGAGTGCAAGACTTCCTTTGAGGGAAGAGGCTGCCCGGGGCAGGAGAGGAGGGATGGCTGCCAACAGCCCTTGCCCCACACGATGCGGCAGAGGTTCCTCAACGGAAAGGTGCTCTAGGGAAAAGCCACGCTGCCGGGCAGGTGGGAGTCAGGCCAGGACATCCAAGTCATGCCAGGACACTGTGCTGGAGGGCATGGGGGGATCACTGTCTGGAGAGGAGAAAGCTCTCGAAGGACTCAGGTGGGAGTGCGTGGAGGTTGCCAGGAATAATCACAGCCTCACAGAATCCCAGAGTGGTGTGGGCTGGAAGGGCCCTGCAGAGCTCATCCAGCCCCAGCCCCTGCTAAAGCAGCTGCCCCTGGCTCAGGAGGCACAGAACCGTGTCCAGGTGGGGTTGGAAATCTCCTGAGAAGGAGCCTCCACACCCTCCCTGGGCAGCCTGGGCCAGGGCTCCCTCAGCTCAGCACCAAAGGACTTTCTCCTTGTGTTCCAGCTTATGTCCATCACCCCTTACATGTAGCTAAAACTCGACCTTTTGGTAATTTTGTGGCAAAAAATGCAAAGTACAACATTCTTCTGGGGACTCTACTGCTGTGTCTGCAATAGCCCAAATTAATCTGAGCGGTGCCATGACAGTATCGTCAGGGAAGAGGCAAACTATGAATGGAACTGAAAATGAACCATGAAATGTATGAAACTATGAAATGCCCTGAAAATAGACAGAGTTAATTCTTCAGGACAGCAAGACAGATGAGTGCTTAACTGAACACAGAAGTCTCTCCTGAGCTGAGAGCTTCAGGCTTGCTTTGCTGAGATGTTAGACCTTCCCTTGCCCTAACAGACTGATTTCCAGCCAAGCACAGTTGGGGGATTCACAGAAATAAAGCAGGAATGGAGAAAAGCAGTGTAGCATTTTTAAAGCCCTTTCCCCTCCCCACTTTGGTCAGAGTTTCAAAAGACTTTGGTACATTGGGACTTGAAATCTGGCTTCTTGACCATGCACTGAGCACTTGAGAAACCCATTTTACATAGCTGGAAGAAAAAGCCAAGCTCTTTTACCTACTCAAAGTCATTGGAATGCTACCTACGGATTGAGGCAGGTTTAGAATGGGGTGCTAAAGAAACTCTGCTGGAAAAGGGACACGGTAATGGCCTGTGGAGGAGGCAAGAGGAATGTAAACAGTTTCTGGTCATTTATTTCAATTGCTCAATTTCTTCAGCATTAAGAACAATTATGGCCAGGAAAATGCATCAGCCTGAAGCACAAGAATATAACCTGGCCCCACACTACCGTTCACTCCCTGTCTTCTTCAAGCACCCACTTGAAATGCAGGGCTCTACAGTCCCTGAGAGCAGCAATGCATATGGAGCAAGGATCAGCTGGGCTGGGGACCTGGAGAACAAATCAGGCACTAACCTGATAGGGCTGGGACAAAGGTTGGACTAGATGATCTTAAAGGTCTCTTCCAGCTGAAACGAGGCTATGATTCTGTGATTCTATGCAGCAGCCAGGAGTTTTGGGGAGCAGCAGGACTGGTGAACTGGGGAAAGGCTTGCACAGGCTCTGTTGGAGACGCTGTGCAAGGAAGGATGAGTCTGCCACACGCTTTGGCTCCAGCAGTCCCCAGCGGCAGGTCATATGCGAGTGCATTGCAGATAATATGAAAAATAGGCTCTTTCAAACACAGCTGTGAGCAGCATTTCAGCCAGAGGCCTCACTCACATGTCTGGACCTGAAGGAGACTTGACTCCCTCCTGTGTTTCCCCTGGAGCTGGTGTTTCCCACACACTGTTCCAGCCACTCGGGAGGGACCAGAGGTGTCCAAATGTGAACCCGTGCATCCAAAACCTTTGGGAAAACCCTGTGCAACACCAGTGCCTGCGGCCCTGCAGCCAGGCTGATCTCTCTAAAGCTGTCCCTGACCCCTGCAAGCAGCAGTTTCTCACCTGGAGTGGAAAAGGGCTGGTTTTTCCTCTACCACAGCATGGCTAACCCAGAGACTGACACCAGCACTCCCAACTCGCTCTGGAGGGCACGATCATGCCATTTCCCCTTCCAGCTGAAGTTACAGCCTCTCCCCTCCTTCTTGGGTCAAAACAGCTTTGATGGAGCCGGTGGTAAAATCCACACCGCCTCTGGGAAGGGTCCTAAGAGCCTTTCACTTTTAGCCCCGTTTGATTTGCACGCAGGCACCAGCCATTTCCCCGGGGGAACGCTTCTCCCAGCAGGCCCGGTTCTGCTTTCACTTAGAGTGAGGTAAAAACTGGGACCGGCTCTTCCAAATGACTCTACTTGGTGCAAATGAGATCAGAATCTGGCACCGCTCGGCTTACTCAAAACAAGCATAACTGGAACCAGATAAAACCAGTTCTAGTACGTAGTGGCCACCAGGATGATGATGTCTTTTTAATTTAGCACACACGCCGGGTAAGGCCATCCTGCAGTCAGAGATGGGAGTTGTCTCAAATGCCAACCACGCTGGCTTTAGGCTGGCTGGGTCATTCGTTACCAAACTTGCATAGAAAAATCAAGCCCTGTCCTACGCAGCGGGGTTTGTGCTTGTAGGATCAGGTTCCAGGCTGCTGGAGCAAGAGGTGGAAAGAGGGAAGGAGAAAAGGGTTTGTAGCTGTAGCTGTGGGTCTTTCAGCAACGGTTCAGGATCCTTCTTGATGTTTCCTTCTCCCTTTGCACCCATTTGGAGCAAATCCTGGCCACAACAGCAGGAATCCAGTCAACCTGAGTGCTGGCTTGATCTCTTTTTTAATCTCTGCTTTACCAGTCTCCTCGGTGTTGACATAAAGCCCAACATCTGTGTTATGACCCACAGAAAACCCGTGGCTGTGCAGAGACAGAGGCTTTTTGGGGTTAACTTTACAGCTCACAGCCCAGTTGGTATTTTCAGACGTGCTGGGGCCTGACCTCACACTTGACATTTACACAGTATCTCCTAAAACTGCAGGATCAGGCCCAGTAACCGCAATGAAATCAAACTCTGAGCTGAGTGTCGTGTTTTCCCCTCTCTGGACTCTCTAACAGCACAAGAGGCTGAAGCTATATCTGAGACAGTGACCAAAGTCAGGGCCTGATCCTGACACCAAAGCTCAACTCCAAAAGATTGAAATCTTGGCTGGGGTGGGGGTAGTGGCCCAACCCAGCTCCACAACTAGTAGAAAGGAGCCTTGAGTAGTTCTGTTCCCACCACTGGTGTTAATTTACACCCAGGGAAGCCCTGGCCCCCACCACCCTGCATCACTCCCTCCCTAAACAGAGCTGTGCGAGAAACAAAGGTCTGGGGAAACGGCAAGCACAGCTCCTGCCAGTGCTAAGGGGAGGCGTGGAGGCCAGACCACCCTCCATTCCCACTTCAGTCCTCCCCCAAAAGGACCATTTTATCAGCTGCTCAGCTTTTTAAGATTCTGATTTGAGCGAGCACAGGGTTTCTTTGCCCTAAGCCGAGCTGGATGCATCCGCAATCTGGTCCTTGCTTTCTCTCAGAGGAACTCCAAGCCTGGATGACTACAGAGAGGAGGTTTTTTTTTTTCTTCAAGAGATTTCAAAGAAAACAAAATAAAAGGAAAGCACTAGGAGTGAGCAAGACCTGGGCTCTGCCTGCCCCATGGTTGCTGCAGCTACGATCCAGGAGCCGGCAGAGGTATGAAAGGGAACAGCACGGGGCGCGGGGAGGAATAACCACCCAGGAGTTTGCTTCTCCAGCAGGTTTCCCACGACTACACCAGCTTAACACAAGCTCGTTGATGCCAACACACACCACAAGCAAAGTTACTCCAGTACAGGAAGGTCTTCAAGGCTACTTGAAAAGCATTTTAGCTCAAGGCTCAATCCTGCACTTCCTCGGCACCCAAAACTCCCTCCAGCTTGACTGTTTTGCTCTCTATGGAAAGAAGACCGGGCACTCCCAAAGACTTCACTCCTTTGCCCTTTCTGTAAGGCCACAAACTCCCCAAGCTGGAATTCAGCGCAGAGAGGTCAAGCCAAGAGCCCAGATTCTTCTCAGGGCTGTTTGCAAACACTCAGGATTTTTACACTGAAGGCAGATTCCATTTCCCATCCTGCGGTTTGCAAATCTGGGGCGAGCTGCCCTCGTCGAGACGGGAGATTGCCTTCAAAAAGCAAAAGTGCCCATTGCACACAAGTGATTTCTGGCTGGTTGGACACTGCAAAGAAGACTCTTAGGTTAAAAAATACAAGGGAAAAGCTGGGCCTCACCGTATCACTAGGATTTTTCCCACTAGTTTCGTCAAGGTACAGGGTTTTTTGCCCCAAACAAACATCACGGCAAAGCTATGGTGCCCCACATCCACAAACGCTTCACACAGGCTGCATTTTGTATTTGGTGGGGTTAATGTTATCCATTAAAGTCAGATTACAGGACAGGGCACTCTCATAAGAGCTTTCTCCTAAGAGAAAAGTCAGTAGGCAGAAAAGGATTGTCTGGATCAACTTTAATGCAAGCCTGAAAATGAGCTAAAACATATTGAGTCCCCAGAAGATCTCTCAGAGAAGATAATCCTGTGCTGTGCATAAAACACGGAGATTATTCTATATAAAATAATAAGAGTTGCCACAAATACTTCAGTCAAACTGAAATACTCTGATAGGATTCAAGAAACAGGTAGAGCTGTATGGGAGAGAAGCCTTTGTAACAGTCCAGCAAAACCAAACATTACTTGTGGGGTATAAGGATGTAAAAATCATCCCCAGCACAAAGTTTTCAAGCAACTAAAGTTTACTTTCTTGCCATCAGGAAAACGTCCTTCCTTGGTGATAGCAGATGTAGATACGTCCTCTGGTGTTGTGGTTAATCGATAGACTGAATGTTCCCCTTCTTTCCTCTGCACTTTTGTTTGAGATAGATGGGAAGGATTCTGTCCCACAGATGTGCAGCCCATGGAGCGCGGCTCTCCACAGCCTTTTCTTTTATTTGAGCTAAAGTGCTGGTGGAAATAGCTCAACGATTGCCCAGCAGATCTCCCCCAAATTTGCCTCATCTGCAAGTGATTTCTGCCCGTGGCAATATTCTCATCCTCCTGGCCATCAATCACCCGGGNTACTCACCACCCAGGCGACGGCGGGCACATCCCATGGGGTCCGGGTCGGCGGGCGGCTACAGCCCGGCGGTGCCCGGCGGTTGCCGCATCCTCGTCGCGGCAGCCCAGGGAGACGCGGCCGGGCGGGAGCCTCCCGCCTCCCTCCCCCCGGTGCCGGGCTCCGGGCGGTGCCGCCGGCCCCGCCGCTCGGGATTGCACAATCGGGGCGAGAGGAGGGGGAAAGGAGGGAGGGAGGGAGAGAGAGAGAGAGAGGGGAGGGAGGGAAGGAGGGAGTGGAGCGGCGGCTGCCCGCCCCGCCGGGGCTCGGCCGGTGAGCGGAGCGGAGCGGTGCGGGGAGAGCNCTCTGCACTTTTGTTTGAGATAGATGGGAAGGATTCTGTCCCACAGATGTGCAGCCCATGGAGCGCGGCTCTCCACAGCCTTTTCTTTTATTTGAGCTAAAGTGCTGGTGGAAATAGCTCAACGATTGCCCAGCAGATCTCCCCCAAATTTGCCTCATCTGCAAGTGATTTCTGCCCGTGGCAATATTCTCATCCTCCTGGCCATCAATCACCCGGGGAGGTGGTGGTGGAGGGGGGGGGTTATAATAGAAGGGAAAGGAAAAGAGGCGGAAAATCTGGTGCTGATCAGCGGCGGAGAAAAAGCAGCAGGTNGGAGAGAGAGAGAGAGAGGGGAGGGAGGGAAGGAGGGAGTGGAGCGGCGGCTGCCCGCCCCGCCGGGGCTCGGCCGGTGAGCGGAGCGGAGCGGTGCGGGGAGAGCCCGAGCAGAGCCTCACTCCGTCCTCTGCCGCACGGCTCCCATCCCCCTGCCCGCCTGCAGCCGCAGATAAGAGCGTGGATCCCCGACGGAACGGCTCCCGGACACCCACGGTCCCCGGGACGAGCAGGGAGCTCCGGCACCCACTGCCCGTCCTGGCAGACGAAGCCCCTGCCAAGGGCTAAAAACTAACGAGGGGAGCCCGCTGGCAACACACGCCCATGAAACCGAGGTGTGTGTGAAAGAAAAGCTGTCCCAGGCTGCTTCCCCAGCATTTGCTCGTGCGGTGGGTGACACAAAGCCTGGGTTGGCTGAACGCAACCAGTCCCTATTTAAACACTGTGCTTGACACAGGGTGCTTGGGGTAAAGCCCGAGCAGCAGGGAGGACTTTGGGAAAGTTCTCCTCCAACACCACAGTAAATAGTTTTCTCCTCTCTTTACTTTCTCTTTTCTCATCTTTCATTCTCTTGTTTCTCTTTCCCATTAAAAAAAAACCACCCCAGCAGCCAAACCCCATCCCAGCAAAACCCCATTCAGTGCTCTGTCTCAGGTGCCATAATTGCCGGGAAGCAGAAGGGCTCTGCTTCTGTAAAGGTGCAATTAATCTAACAGAGGCCTCCACATTAAACAAGGTGTTACCCAAATCAAAAGATACCTGCGAGGCTCTGATGAGCTTTGCTGGCTCCTGTTTGAGCACAGATTTGCATAGAGATCAGAGAAGGAGGAAGAGATAGTAAGAAAGCAACAGCAGCGCTGAGAGAAGTGTTGGCTTTGGGGCTGGCTGTTAGCTGAAGGAAGCTGGAGGCTGCCAGTGAAGGAACAGTTTCCCACTGTTTGGTTCTTTCCAGTTCCAAGACAATAAGATTTTGTAAATAGGATGGCAAAAACCTGCTTCCAGCGTCACTTTCTTACCCTGGCTACATGCAACCTACCTTGCCACTAACAGTAGTGAAATGCTCAGCTCCAGAAGGGCCTACAGAAGGGAGAGGAGGAGCCTTTTGCCATGACCACATACCCCAACAGGATCACAAACTCTATAATCTCTCAACCTTTTCACCCACTGCTGAACTTGGGCTTTTGACTACTCTCCTCATGGCCAGCATGACCAGTGGTGAGCTCCTGCTTATTCTTATTCTTATTCCAAAAATCATGAGTGAAAGAGGAGACGTCAAAGGCTTGGAAGTAAGTTCTCAGGTCTGTGGGTAGAGGAAAACCAAGATGTAGAAGTGAACAGCTACAAAGCAACAGACCACAGCATTAAGGTAAAAATCACCCAAGTGTGTCAGGTCCATGGTGCAGTATTTTGATGGTTTTAGTGGGATTCTCAGCACTGAGGTGTGATTACTTGGAGTGGAGCACCAGGCTGCATGCAGAGATGTGAGCCAGTGTGCAGTTCATTCACAGCTTCCTACTATTCATTTGTGTTCCAGCTCTGTAAATAGCCAAAGAGCAGAAAAGGGAAACACAGCAATCTGTAAATCTAGGGGTAGGGAGGCACGAGGAGCACAGCCGAGGCTCTCTGGTATTGGAGGAAACAGGCAGAGGTGCTGTATGACAGGGCAGGCTGGCTGGAGGATGAAAGAAGCTGCTGAGAGGCTGTCAAAGCCCTGAACCAATGCTTTTCCCCTTCCTCTTTGGCAAGGCTGTATGGCAGCCAGAACAAGGAGTGAAGACCTGATGCCTGCAGATGTCATTTGGACAGACACTGGCCCAGGCACGGGCCAGAGGCAGACACTCCACAGCTGGGAGCAGACAGGAGGGAGAGCAGGGAGGCAACACCAGCAGGAAAGGAGCCGTCCTCACCAGTCAGGCCCCTCACCCCTAGCCAAGGTCGTTGGCTTCAGGAGCATTTTTGGACTCTTGCTCCACATCAGCCTCCAAGATGAAGAGGCCTCACAGGCTGTGGAGAGCTTGCTGCCTGCCCCTAAAGCACTTGTGCCAAAACACACTGTTGTTTTCATGCTGGGCAGCGAGACATGTTGTATGACACAACTCTCCACTCTCACCCCCGTTGTTTTCCACTGTAGATAGACACCATATGAAAACACAAGTGTACAGAGCACTGCCCAAAATGTCCACACATTTCCCTATGTCTTCCATCTCAGCCCTTTATCCTGCTGTTGGATCACCAAGGCTTTTGTGCACGAAGACACAGCAGAAACCAGCTCTCTGGTCTCCAGGAGGTTCCATCCCTCACCCACTGTTGCTGTTTTGGGCCTGCTGACAAACGCCCACAGTGCCAGGGGCTCCCCACTTGTCAGGACAGGACTGGGACCTGTAGGCGTGAGAATTAAAAGGGTGTATTTGTAAGTTAAAAATAAAACTATTCCTTTTATTTGTGTCTTAACACAGATTCCAAGGCTCCCTGCCCACAGCTGGATACGAGAAAACACATGTGGGGAAAGGCAGCTGGGAAAAGAGAGAGTGTCTGTAGCAAAGGGCTACAAGGAGCAATGAGGGGGGAACTGCCCTCCACACAGCCCCACAGCTGGGCCTATGCTCCATCTCTCCCCCAGCAAGTTGTGTTTTGTTTATCAACCCTAAGACACTGTGTACAAGGTCAAAAGAAGTGTTCACAAAGGCTAAACTCCCCTGCATGACCCACAAAGGACTTGGGAGATTGATGTCTGGGTTTGCCATGGATTACCCTGCCCTGTCTCACATCAGTCAACTCATTGCACCTCTGCACATCTCATTTGCAAAAGGGTACAAAATCATATTGGAATCCCTGGAATAAAGATGTCTCTTTATCAGCTCCCTGCTTTCACCAGACCATCACCTGCTGGAGTTGAACTCCTATTTCCAAGTAAGCCCTAAGACCTCGAATCGCTGTGTGTAAGGGCCTACATGCCCAAGGGGAAGGGAGCAGTACTCATGGCAGGAGTTGGACGCAAAGCTTTTTCTACTAAAAAAAGCTGGGGAGTGACTTCCCATCATCATCTCAGGTACATGAAGGGAGGGGACACTGGTAGCTGGTGAGGAGCACGTCCTCCCATTACTGCTAGCATGCAACTCATACATTTGTGTAGTTCCAGCACCCATGGGAAAGGACCACAGAACCATAGAATGCTGTGGGTTGGAAGGGACCTGCAGAGCTCATCCAGCTCAACCTCCTGCTAAAGCAGGTTCCCCTCAATCAGGGGGCACAGGAACGTATCCAGGCAGGACCTGGACCAATCACCCAAGAAGGAGCCTCCACACCCTCCCTGGGCAGCCTGGGCCAGGGCTCCCTCACCTCAACACCAAAGGAGTTTCTCCTTGTGTTCCAGCTCCTGTCCATCACCCTTTGTCCTGTCACTGGGCACTACAGAAAAGGGTGGAATACTTTTCACAAATACCATTCTTGCTTTTTAAGGGTCACCCAAAGCACATAACAGCACTTCACTGCTCATTCAGACCATCAGGTCAATCCGCTCTGAGCATGGCATCTGGCTTAGTAACATACACAGAAGTAAGGAGAGGCTAGAGGAAAGTCCATCCACGGGAGGAATTTGGACCAGCAACCTCCATCAGGCTACAGCTTCAGGGTAACAGATTTGAGCTCTGTGCTGAATCCCTTTGTGTAGGCAAAGAGTAAAGGCACGAGTCCCAGTGGTGACTTGGCTTGAACTGCAAAGTCCACCTTGCCTGGCCATGGATAGAAAGAGATCCAGGGAGAGACCTGGCTGGCAGAGACTGTGCTCACTACTAAAGGAAAAGGATTTCTCATAGAACTCATTAGAAAACATCTGGGCTCAGCAAATGACCTGGAATGTGACTCGGCAGCGGGGCGCTCCGCTCTTCCAGAGGCCCGAGAATGTGAGCTCCCGCAGGGTAAGACTCGAGCCAGCTGTTTCCTCTAATCCCATCAGCCTTTCCTTCCACAGGGGTCCAAATGCTCCCAGAGCAGGAGAGAACGAGAAAGTCCCGTTCCCTCCCCTTGGTGACTGGGATTAGTGGTTTCTCTGTAGTGCTGTGCCAATGCATTTTGGGGCCCTGGGGCAGTGGGAAAAAAAATGTACCCCTCCCATCTCTGAGCAAGTCCAAGTGTGTTTAATCGCTTTATTTTCCACCTTGCCCAATCGTTCCCCGTTCCCAGGCACTCGAGGCTTCTTCTTCACTCCCTCCCTCACTTCCCCAGCAACTCAGGTCATGCAAGATCCCTCTCCTATTCAGTTCATGTCTGCAGGGGCAGTTTCTATCAGGGAGGGCTGGGAAGAAAGCTGTTGGCTTTCATTTGCAGGTGCCCTCTACCTTACAAGTTCAAACACTTTTTTTTTTCCTTTCAAAAAGACCATTTTCCTCCAACTCCATTACAACTGGCTACATTCCCCTCTGATAACCATCTCATTTGCTGCTGCACAACTTCCCCCTGCTGCAATCGCTCAGAACCTCTTATTACATTAATTCTTTTCTCTTGCAGCACTGCCTGCAGGCCCCAGCCAAGCTCACAATAGGTGCTTGTATGTGTTTAAAAGACAGTTCTGGCACCAAAGCTCCTACAAACTGTCAACCAGCGGTACAAACTTAGAACATACACATGTGTGCAGGGAACATTTTGCACATTACCGAAAGGAAACTGGGTGACTCAGCCCAGAGCAACATTGCACTGCTGTTGCATGGGAAGAGGCTCATGCACAAACTCTCTGGCCTTTAAGGCAAGCACCCAAAAGCAGAAAGTGAGGGTTTGAAGTCCTGCTGCTGCAAGAGAGAGTGTCAGCACTTTCTAAACGAGAGTAACAGAGAAAACAAAAGAATGTATGTAAGTGTTCACTAACAGACTAAGCTCCTCTGCTCCCAGTCCTCCCACCTTACAGGAGACAAATGCAAATGTAATCCTTAAGGTGATAATGTGATTTGCTTATTTCAGAAGGTGTGGGTCATGAAATCATAGAAATGTGGGACCTTGAGAAATCTGCTTTTGTTGCTTCCCTCTCCTCCTGCCCTGAAGCAAGGCTGTGACGTTTGAGTTTGTGAAGCAGATAATGCTATTGCGGCAGATGAGGAACTGAACAAGACTGGCCAGGAGTCTCAGCTTATCAATGCTTTCCTGAACATGCCAAGGTATCTGTGCTAGCACTGGGCTAATCTTTCATCCTTCTGGCTTTAATTTTGACAACAGGGACTGCTTCAGTGGCTGCACAAATGTTTGACAAGAGTTAACATCGAAGCCTCAGTGAAGTAATTATAGGCTCATCCTGTGCTCAGAGGAGTCACAATGACCTTCTCTCTAACTGCCAGCCTACCTCTATACCTAATATGGATATAAAATCCACAACTTAACAGATAGTAAATGAGAGCCTCCCACAAGCACGTCACCTACGAGGATGCTCCGAAAGATTTAAGTCCTTGAAAGAACCCAGTAAATTCCCTTTCTCTGCTCTGTATGACGTGGCTTTCCCAGTGCACCTCCAGTCCCAGCCCACAAATACTCCTGCAGTTCCAGCCCTACACTTCCAGCTGTCAATGAAAGATGCATTCATTGACATATGAAATACTCCAACTCTTTCTTGACAGATTATCAACAAAATCATGCAATCTTCAGAGAAAATGAAAAAGCAGGCCCTGTGCCTGGAAAAAAAAAAGGAGTGGGGGGAAGCACATGCCACCAGCCATTCCCTCAGACAAACCCAAAGAAAACAGTTCAAAAGGGAGGAGCTGGAAGAACAAAGCAGCAGTAATCCATGTAGAAATAGGTTGTCCTATATCTGAGAACCATGCCAGGGACATATATCTCCAGGGAGTGTGTAACAAACAAGGTCCATGAGTGTCTAACAAACATCTCCACATTTAGTTCAGAGAGGATTAAGCCATGGGACAGAGACCAGGAACAATGTGGTCAACCTTTATAGCCTTGGAAGTTTAAGAGAATTTATGGCCAGTAAGAACAGTTAGATCATCTGATATGAATCCATGCGTGTTACAGCTCATTTGATTTCACTCAGTCAGTCCCAGGTGGAGCACAGCAACTTGCATTTAAGACGTCAAGAAAAATCTACTCATTCCTCTACTGTCTTAGCCTAGTTCCTCTGCTTTAATTCAGTGCCTCGCTCCTTGTCTGCATGGGTCAAGCTTCAGCCTCCAGCTATTGTTTCTCATTATGCCTCTCCTTGTTAGCAGCAAACCCCTCAGATCTTGGGTTTTCATACCCTAAATCCTCACGATCTCTAGGCATGATCAGCATTTGTTGCATCTGGATGTCAAACTTCACATTTGACTATATCAAAACCTACGTTGCTCCACTTTCTGTTTCATTTCTGTAACATTCCATCAAACAGCAATTATTTGTCTGACACCATTTTTCTATTTACTGCCAGATAATGAATGAGAATTACTGGTAACACAAAGCATCACACTGACTCTTGTAGGAGACGTGGCATCCACAGACCTAGAGTGACACTGTTCTGCAAATCAGATGTGGAGTCATTAGGACATGAAATGTGGCCTCAGTCAACCTTTGAACCTAGAAAGAGGCTGCTAATGTGGGAGATTACACAACCCATGGCAGTTACCTTCATCCTAAGCCTCCTTTCCCTTACTCCATTGGTAACTACAGCCCTTTCTCCCTTATTGCTCTGTACTGTAGCATGTTGTTGTGGAAAGAAGGCACAAGAATTTGGTGAGAGAGAAGCAGGTGACTGGAAGAAATGAAAGAGTGGATAAGAAAGTGTATAGAAACACCTTCCATGGCACATCGTTACCTTGTTTGAAACACTCACCTTGCATAGCATGCCTTTACCTTGTTACTCCAGCATCTTCAAAGAGCAGAAGTCATAAAGTATTCTGTGAACTGTGGAGTATGATTCAACCCAGTGCAGAGGGGTAGTGAGCTGTGGGGTCCCACAGTATCTGCTAGCTAGTACAGAGCTGAATTCTAGCCGTGAATGAAGCAGGTCTTAAAGCCGTGGCCAAGCAGAGAGAATATCACCATTTCCATTTGACACAGGAGAAAACTGAGGTGCTATCACAACTGGGACTCCTAAATCCTCAGGGCTCATGGGATTAGCAATGAGTTTGTGTGAAGCTGTTAGTCACTACTAACAACTTGAAGTTCAGCACCAAGGGGAAGGAAGAATACTCCCTAAAGCTTCTAAAAAGAAACACACTCCCTCATACAACAGGAGATTTATGAACTGACTTTGAACTGATAAGGGCATGACCTTTTCCAGGAAGGGGCATGAACTCCTAACCCAGAGCTGGAGTCTTTATAAGCATCACCAATAAAGACTATAGATGAGTGATTTATTAGTCACCAACAACTTTCTCAGCATCTTTATAAGCCACAGGAGGTGGGCATCCACCACTACAAGGAACATCCAGCTCTAAACAGCAAGCAATGCTGTACAGCTAAGTGCTGACAGCCAGAAGTCACAAGAGAAACAGCAATCCACAGCTGAATTTCCATAAACTGTATTCCCATTTAGTTTCAATCTCAAGTTAAGCATTTCACTGTGGGTGGGCTATAGGCTGGACTCTCAGAGCAGTTAAGATGCAGCACGCATTGCACACAGCTGCCTACTGGAGCTGGTGTGCCAAAATTTGCACCAGTCCCATTTACAAAGGCAGAAGTGGGGTGAGGGATGAGGAAAAGGTTTATTTCTTACTGTCGGGATGTGTGTGGTAGGGGGGAAAATCCCAGTCAGCTCAGAGCAAAAGGAAGGGTCAGGAATGCCTCCCTGATTCTGAACACTGCTGAAAAACGTGGTTTTCCTAGCAGGTCACTGATAACGTGCTCCCCAGCTCTGCCACGAGCCTCTCCTAGCTAACACAGAAGAGCTGTACCTTGTTGTAGATCACTGCCACAACAACCACAGCCTCCTTTAATTCACTCATGCACCCCCTGCTTGCATTTGCAAACAAGTATCTTTGTGATTTCTTTCTCATGGCTTTAAAAACTCAGAGGGAACCAAATAAAAATATCTGGAAAACCAATTCCTTCTCCTTTGGAGAATCCTCTGTGTGAATCCTCTGGAGAGAGGAGTTACATCATCACTGCTGTGTTTCTACCACTGGAATGATACAGTCTCCCTGATAACCTCTACCTCTGTTACCCAAGTTCATATTTAAGGTGCATCTACCAAGGCAGTGACTATCTTCTGGTGTTATGCTTATTTCATACCAAACACAGCACTCTCCTGTTCCATGAGATGTAAAAACTGGTAAATACATTTCAGTATTTTCTCTTCTGATCAGATTCTTATTTACACCAAAGCCAATATTGAGGACCTCAGTGTTTTACATCTGCTAGTAATTATATAAGCAATTCATCTGCTGGACTATAAACCAGAATTCCTAACTTACCAGAGACTTGCCATTAAGAATTTGGGGCAATATGAGGATAGCCAATGGTTGCAGAATATACCTTTCCAGAGCCTCTCAGACTATGAAGTGGGCAGCCTTCCTCTGAGACTCCATGACAAAAGAGTCAGAAAGGTCGGCTGATGGAGTCGGTGGCTCAAAACTCAAACTAGAGAGCCAGCTGCATGCCACATTCCCTGCAACACTTATCACCAACGTTGCCTACAGCTTTTTTTAAAATGGGAATTACAAACCTTTCTACCCCCCCCCAATCTGTTTAGTTTGTAAATTCTCCAGGGCTGAGACTGGTTTTTATTTGCATGTACAGCATCACATACAGCAAGGTCTTGATCTTGGCTAAAGCTCCTAGGCATGACTGGAACACAAAGAAATGACGGTATCTTGATCAAACATGAAGAACTCAGATAAACAATAGAAGAGCAGCTTGATATTTTTTTTCCCCCGCAGTCTCTGCTTTTCCGTGACTTGTTTATTCATCTCAAAGCCTCAGCAGACATCTTAATCAAGCTGTTAAGAGTCAGATTTGTGGCCAGTCAAGCACTTAGGGAGTTGTTAAACCTTCAAAACCAGTTCTATTCAGCAAACAACTCCTTTTTTTCTTTTCTTTTCTCCTAGATAGCAGGATGGTTTCTGTACTCACTGTATACTCACCATTTAACCATTACAATTGCATTGGGGTGATACAGTAACCTCTCCACTAAAAGTTCTCATTAACTGTTGTATAAGGACACCTGACTTTTTCAGGCCTATCTTGTTTGCACTTTTTGGTACTGATCCAAACACGCTACAGTTAGATGAAGCAATGATTTCAGCAGGCTTCAGAAAGAAGGAAAATTGTGATAGTTTCCAGATGAGTGTATTATACTAAATTTAACATGCTTTTTGGTGCTTAGAATTTCCACTTTTCTCCCTTCCATTTATGTAATTAGGAATCAAGCAGCAGGAAATCATTCCTATTCCAGCCTCAGTTGGGAACAGTACAGTTTCATTCCCATAGAGGGAAATAGGAGACTTGTCCTCACAAGGAGACATTTTGCACAGCTTACACGGACAGGTTCAGAAATAGGTTTTTGTATAATACAATTTTAATTAAACCAAAACAAATACAGGCCCATTATATGCTGTTTACATGTGCATATATATATATATCTCGACACAAAGAACAACAAGCAAGGCAGCTGTGAAAAACAAACAAACCCAAGTTGTCATCCCATTATAAGAGCAATGAGAAGTTTTAAATTCCATTTTTCAAACCATGCTGTTTTTCCAGACTTGCCCCAGTGGATTCCCTATTGACCAACAAGAACATTTGTTGTGATTATTCTCACTCTAGCAATAGAGGACACATTGTGAATCGGTACCTACAGTAGTAACCTCTGAGCTCCAGGGCCAGAAGAACCTCCTCCTGATCATGGGTCACAGTAGATCAAAGAAAGAATTAACTCTGGGAAGTCATATTTGAACTAAAGCAGGGCAAGACAACTCATTACCAGGGACAATAAAAACAGAACCAATCATCATGACCCAAATGACACAGCACTAGCTAAAGCTTTCTGTGTGTTGGAAAGTTGTTCTATTTGGAGTGTTGCTACTGCTTTTGGTTCTCCTGTTCCTTACCCAGGCTTGATGCTCTTCTCTCCAGCTGAACCTATTGGCTTACCAGAATGCTAGCATTGCAGTGCACACACACAGAGAACTCAATAAAAACACTTTCCAAACCACAGAAGAGCTATGGCTCCAGAGTACACAGTTCAAATTAAAAATTGAGGCCAGATAAAATGATTCAAAATTGGGAAGAAAGAAAGATCCTTTTTCCAATAAGCTGTTTTGACCTGACTGATGAATGCAGTCCGGCAAGGGAGGAGGTGGAAAAACAAGGACATGCTCAAGCAATGGTCCTGGATGGTATCAGGCTTTGACAGTCTTTAATGCTGCTTTGGCATTAATGCTATTTTATTTCACAAGTCTGTTGCTCGAGGCAAGCTCTTCAGCTTCTGTTGGCTCTGGGCACAGCTCAACGTGTTCTTCAGCGTGCACGATCCGCACACGAGTGCCCAGGGGGATGTGGGGGTGCAGGACTTCTGCAGAACCCAGACCAAATCTCAGTCCCTTTGCTCAGCAAGATAAAGAGTTTCTTAAGCCCTCTGAACTCAGAGATTGCCCCTTAGACCATCTCCTTCCATTTTTTGGCATGGCTTAAAAACACAAATATTGCGCAACTTGTTTTCCATTGTGTTTTCCTTTCTGAAGAGGAATTTTTTTGTCACTCTTCCATCTGCCAGCACTCACCAGGCAGCAGAACAGGCTTTCAATAAAAGAAAAATCCTATCAGTCTATACCCTTGCCCTTCTCTCTCATTTACATCTCGTGCTACACGGACAATATGCAGCAAGCATGGGAAAAAGAAAAGAGGTTCTTGAGAGCCATCTCAACAGCTAGAAAACTGCTGAGTAAAGCAGCAGTGAAGATAATCTATTGAGCAACAGACAACATGTCAAAGAATTACAAGAACTGGGGTAAAAGTAAAGTAGAAGGGAGTACTGTGATACTTGGACCAGTGACTTACCCAGGAAACAGACAGCTTTAAGTATTTGTGACCCACTCCCAGACATAGAGACCTGTATGTTGTCCCTCAGAAGAGGAGTGAAAAACCAATCAAGCTAAAAGAGAAGCTCAGAGCCAGCTGACACATGTGTCTATTTAATTGACCCATTACCCTGGGAAGTTGCAAACTCGGGTCACTCCCTGACTCAAAGCTACAAGAGACAGCACGGGTTAACTGCATCAGCCACACAGTTCAGCTTTGTCCTTTTGGATTCTGCCTCTTTGGAGAGGACAAAATTCCAATTTTAAAGGGCAACTGTACAAACAGGACATAGGAGTATTTATATTCCTCTCCAAACACCGGCACAAGCAGCAGGGGTCTAGTGGGTGATTTATGAGGTGGGAATGCTTCTTTGAACTGTATGTTAGATGGGGGTTGCCTTTCCAGAGTGGAGAGGAACATACGACGGCTGTCTTCTCTGAAGAGCTCTCACAGTGGCATTTACCCAGGTGGTCACAGCTGCTAGGTACTCAAAATGAAGTCCTCTCTGTCCATTCTCTCTCTCTCTCACTCACATATAAAGTCAACACACCAAAGAAGGCCATTTTTCTTTTATTTATTTCCCAGAAGAGCTCTTCCTTGCACTTTCCAGATATGATACAAAACAAGCAACAGAACTTTTGTTTCATGTACAGAAACAGTTTGTTGGAGTATAAAGAGTTACTGGTGATCGTTACTGAAGAATGTTGGCTTATTCCAGGGGCACTTCAGTATTCCTGAGGAATAATCATTGATTTCTCCTTCTTTCCCACTGGGATAGTCTTAGTCATTAGTCACTGTTCCTGTAAAGCAAGAAGGCTTATATTATTAAAAAGCCATTTGGGTTCCTCACATGGAAGGTGCTGTAGGATGTAAAGCAAGGCACTTGGCTTTGTAACATTTCCAGAAGGTAGGGTAACATTTTCATCCTCGGCTAGACTGAGAATTTGAGCATGCAGAAGCGAAGAAGCTATTCTCATACCAGAAACATGCCATGGTTTCATGCACATAAGCCTCCATTCTCATAAAAAGGGTTACTTCAAAAAACCCCCAATACTTTTTGTTGAAGTGAATTATTCAGATTGAAATCAGATAGAAATCAAAACCACAAAGGGCCATGGACTTCTCAGCCATACTGTTTTAAGCCTTGAAAGAATTGCTAGATGTTGATTTTAAATTCAGCTGAAGTCAGTGACATCCACTTGATCAAACTACTTAAAAAGCCTTCAATCTCCTGACCACAAATCAGAACTTTCCTGCATTTTTAGCAGTCTCTGAGTCTAAGATGAATGGTTCTTGCATTGGTGTTAGTGTTTCGTGATCAAATGACTAATCCAAAGGATGGGCAGCCTGATGATCCAAGTTACAGCAACAACAGCTGCTTTGCAATCTCGTGATTCTTTGCTACCATGAAGGTCCTCTGTCCTCTCTCATTCTCATTCTTTGCTACCATGAAGGTCCTCTGTCCTCTCTCATTCTCGGGAGTCAGGATTGAGAGCTTGAAGAATCAAGAATCTAAGCTGGATAAAGCCCCACGTAACCTGGTCTGACCTCATGGTTGAGGGTCTGACCCTGGTTTGAGGTCAGACTAGATGACCTCTTTGAAGTCCTTTCCAACTTGAGTTACCCTGGGATCCTATGAACTTGACAGGTTTGGAAAACTAGAAATTATTTTGTTCAAGCTAATTCATGTTACATTTCCCTCTCTCTCTCAGTAAAGCTCATTTTCTTGCAGAATCTCACATTTTGACAAGTTAGCATTTGAACAGAAACTCATTTTTGTCAAGAAGTCCTATAGAGTTGAGTTACAACCATATTTTCTAGGAAAAAAACAGATGAGTGATAAATGTGACAATATTTTCCATGCTCCTAACCAAGAGAAATGAAATAATTTTGTTGTAATAACCCTGGAGCCATTATCCATGACATGACATTTTGGAGGGAATTAATGACATTAACCACTAGATAGCTTCATCCACAGCTTCCTTCTCTCAGTACGTTCAGCCTTTTTGTGCCAGAGAAAGCTAGTAGAGACAGTGCACTGGAAACTATTTGTCTAGTTTTGTGCCATGCAGGCAGCTGCGCTTCTTCTGTGAAGTGTCCTTTCAATTACCTCATGCTTCAATGGACCACCCTTGCTCCAGAACACAGATTAGTCCTTCATTCAAATTCTCTTACTAGGCTGACCTGAAAATCAGTTTTCTGTTCCCATACAGCCCTAGTAACAAGCATCTCTGAATGAATAATGCTTTCTCAGAACACATGAACAGGGCATATCCTATTCACATGAGGCCACAGACGTGTCATTCCAGCTTCTTTTTGGAGACATACTTTGGAAGAATATCCTCAGGATGCTGAGGAATGGCTCATATGTTTTGATGGCCAGGAGAGTCATGCATAGACTTTTGATTTTGGGCTGTAGCTGGCAATATTATATCACCTGCATTTACATCAGTGTTTCTCTATATTGCAATCCAAAATACTTTATTCTGAAGAAGCTGTTCAAGAACCTTGTTATTGTTTCCCCTCAACAGGCAGCTGAAGAAAATATACAGCACGAGAATGATCAGTAAATAGCCTAAAAACACCTTCAGGCCTCTTTCTTCAGGCAGATTAGTGATATAGAAGCAACTTTTGCATTCTGTGTACTTGTCATGAAAAACTCCTGGCAGAATATTTTACTTTGGTACTTCCTGAAGTGCAAAAATAACTGTAAATATGTCCTGACAATAATAATATTGGATAGCACTGAAAACACTGAACTCATTTAATTATCCTCTTCAAAAATATTTAAGTGTACAGTTTCTCCAGACTAATTTTTAAATCACCGTCCAGCCAAACAAGCACAAAACTTACAAGTGCTTAACATTTTCATGTTGAAATAAACCCAAACCCCACAGAAGATCAAAGATCTGCTCCCACAGGCAGATTTACCTGACATGACTCTGAGTTTGTTCCCAGGTCATTTCTTTCCAAATCTGAAGGCAGAATCTTATCATTAGCTTAGTTTTTTTTTTTTTTTTGTTTTTCTAACATGTATTTTTATTATCTTGTGGGAAAACCTACCTGCAGGATCTGTTACACTCATTCTATGTGTCCAGTCAAGTAAATTGACGGCTACACACACCAGATACTCAAGATTTATGAAGAGCAGGGCAGCCACACAAGTTGTTTCTTCCTAGCAGCCTTTTGTGAAAGGCTGAGGTGTTTAGATGTACTGTTTAATGTTAACTTATAGTTCCCAATCAATAGTAACTGGTACTGATACTTACTTTTACAAATTTACCATGGAGAAGATATGGAGACTGGAAGTCATGTTGACAATTGGAATAAGCCATTCCTAACCCCATCCCTGACCCAAAAGCGATAGGCCATGTCTTTCCTATGGGAGAAGGCAAGCAGAGAGGAAAAGATGTTCAATTCATGTAACAGTGACAACACTTAAATAAGCACTAAAAAAAACCCCAACAAATGAATGGAAGATACATGTTAGGCATTTTCAAGTTGTACGAGTTCTAAAATCAGCTATAAACTAGAACACTTCAGAAGAACAAGAGTTCATAGCAAGACATCATGTTTAGAATCTAATGGAGAGCAATCTCTGAATTCGAGATTATTATGCTTTGCTAACAGAGTAAGTAAAAAACAATTTAGTTGAGTTTTTAAATCCTGGCAAAAACTGGTCTAAACACATGGCTCCAGTAATTTGGCTCATGGTTTCCTTCAGTTCCAGAATTTGAGCTGAGCACAGTAGGAGCTTAGAGAGATGTCGCATGTAACAACCTTGTTACACAACACTCCAAAGTTGAAGTAAGTCCATTTCAACATGACTGATAGTGAAAGAAATGGTCTAACACACTGATTAAGTCTTACATGCCTCAAAGATTTCTTGGTTTTAAATTGCACCTACACTAGACAGAAATGAGGAAACCAAGGCAGTCAACATTACTGTAATATACTTACTTTTGAAGAAAATGACTGAGAAAACAATCCCTAATCCAAATCCAGCACCTGTAAGAAGAAGTAGAGTGAGTGAGGACTAAAATAATGGAAAGCAATGGAAAATGGTTTCGTTCTTGACAGCAATTTTTTGTTCCATCTTAGGAACATCAGACTATGTGTTATTTCAGCACATCAAACAAAATGTTCTTAAATAGGAATTCTGGGAAAAAATATTAATTCCTGTTGTTTTAAGCAACTGTAATCAACTAATTCAGACTAGAATCCCAACATATACAAGCACATTATCACAAAGATTTGGGAAACAAACCAGACTCTCATCCTAGGGAAAGTTATTGAATTTCTGTCACCATCTACAATGTGGAATTAAGATTTATTTGGCTCATTGTCAGCAAATGAGAAACACTTAAATGAAAACTTATTGTGTCCCTGAGCTTTAGATTTTGCAGATGAATATCTTATTGTATTTGGTTTATCTCACTACTTTAACTACTTCAATGTGTGTCCTGAGGGCAGCGAAACTTTGATGCTTTGTGTTACTCTATACCTTGCAAAAGAAAGCTCCAGGCTGCTTATCTTTCACATCCACAACATTCATTATGGAGCATATTTAAACACATTAGGAATGAATGACTTTTCACATCCTTATACTATATTTAGAAATAACTGCAGCAGTTGAAAAAAACTTACTCTTAAAAAAAATGATTCATTAAAAAAAAATCCTCAGCTGGAATATTTAAAAGGAATTTTTGCTTTCCATGGAAGATGTGCTGCTGATTTTTGGTGAAAAGTCAGGCAAATCTGCAAAACTCCTCTCCTGACCCAATAAATATAATAGTGGAAACTTTCAGCTCAGGAGGTAAATTTTACCTTTAATTATACCCACTCAAGATAATTATTTTAGACAAGGCACAGAAATACGAAAGGTTAATAAAAGGTAAAATAACCCACAATCAGCTATGAATATGCTCATTAAAAATATACCTAACAGTTTCAGGTTTATTTTGCAGCAAACACCTCCTGTTACAGATTTTTATTCTCTCCTCTCAATACAGGAAATCTGACTTAAATATAACGACTTTTATTAATTGAAAGACATATTTGTTCAAAAAAAAAAGATCCTAAAAGCATGTGATCCTTATTTAAGCTCCTGCTGAACACATTACTAAGTGAGATGAGTCCAGAACAATGCCAATGAATCCTGTACTCGTTTCTATTCTAAGTTTCCTTCTGCTCTTTAAACATTTTACCTTGCAGAAAATATACTAACAGTAGCTTCTACTGAGGGACATATTACTGAGACAACTCTTACTGCATTACCTAGTGAATTATCTAAGCGCCTCACGTTTTTCATTAATTACAAGAACTTTGAATATTAGAACAGAGATTACCAACAGATGATCTGAGCAAATCCCCTTACGCTGCTTCTCCTGTTAGGACTTTACTACCCATATTTACTGAGAGCTGGAAATCAGAGTTGCTTTTCAAAACCCTTTCCATTTTACTACAGATTTTCAAATGTGACAGAGGTAACTACTTTACCAGGTCATTACAACTTTGGAGTAGGCTTACAAAACATGCAACTGCAGGGACGAACTTTGACCACCTGCCAAGTGGTCCTGATACAACTCCCCCAGATATTTTAGAAACCGAGCACTCTGCAGAAGGTCAGGTTTTCACTCTAATCATTTGCACAGCTAAGCTAAAGTCTCAGATCCTCAGATGTCTGGTCAAAGCTTCAGGCTTTTTCTGCATTCAGACAGTTAAGAGATACACTCCTTGGAGCATCTCCTATAAGTTAACTACTCATACTATGTCACTGATCGGCATTTGTATGTAGACTGGAAGAGACATCACGCATCACTAAGAGCAGCAGTTCATCTGTGCCAATTCCTCCACTCCCCTTCCCCAAGCAGGGCCTTCCTTCTGTACCTTTGCTATAATACAGCTGGTGCTGGCTGCAGCAGAACGTTTATCCTATTAAGGATAATGACTATCTCCAAGAATTCATCCAACGGACAACTATTTGGCCCCCTGACCTGACTCCCTCTGCCAGTCTTTTCCTACAAGATATAGTTATGCTGCCTTCTTCTTTTGGGCTGTTGTACTTCAGGTCTGAAAAGGACTTTGTGGAGGTAGTTATTTTCTGCTCAGACAGCACTAGGTGTTGTTTGCAGTGTCCAGTTCAGCAGGCCTGGCATGCAGTGAGCGATACTGGTCCTACATTTTCTGTCCAAGAGAAGATCCCCTCTGCCAGTCCAAACAGCTTAGCTAATCAATGAGAAATGATTTAAAGGATGACAAATTCCGCATCATCTCAATGCAGAGCCTGGGCAGTTTCTCATATCACCACATTTTCCACGTTACCAGTCAAATTTAACCAGTGTGGAGGTAAACTGCTTATTTTTTCATCTTAACAGAAGTCTGCATTAAGGAAGTAGCTACCCCTAATTGAGTTTCTTTCCATTTACTTCCAGAAATTGTCATTATCTTGTATTCTCTTCAGCTCCTTCAGATGCTCTCTCACACTACAGCCACAGGAGACAGTACAGGACACTCTTAAAGGTGTTTTTTTTTCTTGTTTTTGACTCTGCTAACTGCCATTCAGCCCAAGACTAAACCAAAACGTAGGTCTTCCCCCCTTCCAATACCCAAGCAGATGCAGTCCTGCACAACTGACTTTGGGAAAGACCATTCTGCCTTTCCTAAACCAGATTTTTTTTTCAGAAACAGCGAATCAGAAGGGATTCTTCTTTTTGTTGATAATGCAAATTTCATGCCATTTTAGACGCCACCACTGCACCCTGTTCCAGCAGGGACTACACTGACTGTTTATTGATGGGAAACTCTTATTGATGGGAGTCTTGCCTTAAGGGATGAAAATGCTGCAGAGAAGTAAAGCAGGAAAATTGACAGCTAACTTTTCTGTACAAGGAGGTAATTTGAGAAACAAAGCCAAAAAAGTACCTTAGCCTCTCTCATCCCAAAGGTTTGTTCCTTTTCTTACTGAGGAATGGACTACAGTCTGTGCTGGCAACTACTGCTGATCGTAACACCCCATCAACGAGAAATGCTCAAATCTGCCTCCTCACATCAGCCTGTGCACATATAGTACTTGCTCTTTTCTACTTGGTTTCAAGGCTTAAGAATTGGTTTTAACTTACAATCAGAAGCTTTAGCTACAGTTAATTTCTCAGCCCATCTGGTTAAGAACCTATTTCTGTGGATAGCTTGCCACTCATCTTCGTTCCACTAGAAAGTATTTGTGGTTATGCGGTCATTTCCTCTGTCTCCAAGACCAAGCAAGAGCCAACCCATCTTGTCTTAGGAGCAAAGTAAGGCATTTCACTTTAATTCTATATAAAGTTACACCAGAGATAAACAATGGCTGAGCCCTTGATGAGTTTTACAGGTTTAAGTTCTCACATGCCCAATTTCCTTTTAAAGAGGCAACATGTTGCTTCAAAGAGCCTCCCACCTGACCAGGGGACAGGCAGTCTGCAGCTGTTTCTACTAAAGATCAGCACCTCTAGGCCAGGCTTTAACTTCATCACAATAAAACATGAAAGGTTTATCTTACAATAAAAACAAACGAACATGGAAAAGCTAAGGGCTTGATCCACACCGGGCACATTTTCCCTCCCTTTCTTGCATGGCAGACTCTTTGGAAGAAAAGGCCACAGGAAAGAGTACAACACATTTTTCACCTCCTCTGACAGTTTAAAATGTTTAACTAGAAAAACAGTCCCTTCCACCCTCCATCGATCACTTTAGCAGAAACTCATTTACAGTCAGTGTCAACAGGGGACAGGATGGTTTTGTGGACACCTTACTCCTGCCCCCCAGCAAGCGTCCCAGCCATGTAGACCAGCACAGCCACACGGAATTAGTATTAGGCAAAAAGCCCAGTCTTCAGAACTTTTTCATTCTACTTATTTTGGCTGGTATACTTTCCAAGAAAAATGTCACGGTACCTCCAATCAATCCAGCACACAGAAGAGCACGTGCCATATACCCAACAGGACATCATAAAAGTGTCTCAGGGAGAAACACAAATCTTCAGGATGGGCTCTTGCCCCCTAAGAACATCTGGGAAAAGCTTTTTTTTCCTATAAATTTAATCAACAGTCTCTCCAACAGCGATACTACACAGTCCTTTTCTAGGCTACCCAAGCAGCTAAGGGCTGAAGCAGCTATACAGATTGTCACACCTAGATAAACTGGTCTTCAATAGATTGAAACTTAAAATAGAAGGATTAAAATATGCTCATTGACATCTGGCAAATGTGTTGCTGTTACTATAGCAGCTGGAAGTTTTTAAGTGACTTAATAGGTGGGTTTTCTTTGTCATCAGATTATTTTTCTTTGCCATTCCTGACACAGAAATACAAAATACAGAGCTTCAGCCTCCTCTCCTTCAGATTCTGTCAATTTACAATTAAAAGAATAATTGAAATAAAATTAAGGAGCTCCCAGAAGATGGCTGCTTGTTCTAAGAAAATAGCAACCACTCTGTGCAGACAACACTGACTCAAAATAGGTCAAGGACTTGTCCCAACAGGGAAGATTTTTTCCTAGCTAAAAAGACAGCCTCCACTAGCATCAAGAAAAAAAAAAATCTCTTGAGCTTGGTTAGCTTCACTCTGGGGACAGTGACAGCAATAGCTTCAAGGTCCAACAGCAGATCTCATCCATGGGCTTGATGAACTGGAAGTTTCAAATGAGCACCAAGCTCAGTCCAGCACTAAAAATTGCTTTAAGTAAGGAAATAGCCAAGAAAAGTCAATATCTTCAAAACAAAACAAAGGCAAGCAACTCACAAACTATATTCTCTCTCTTGTTGTAGAGTATCCTGTCCTTACCTCCTTCAATCTTGCTTTAAGATGATAAAGAGACAATTGTTGTGCAAAAACAGTAAGGAGATCCTTCTTCATACACCAGAGCCTTCACAAGGCAGCACTTTGTGCCAGTTAGAAATCCGAGACCATGAAATCACTTATTTACTGAGAAAATTAATTTAAGCAGATTCTTAGCAAGGTCTTTTGCGGCAGGAATCAGGTTTTCTTCAAACACCAACTCTGAAGCTTTCATTTTCATCTCCCCTGTTGTGTGGGCTGCTTACATAGCAGACAGAAAAATGAGTGAAGACACTAGAAGAAAACATTGAGAAACTACACACCAAGTACTCAAGGAAGAAGCAGGAAAAGTGTTTTGTTTTCTTCTAGCATTTGAATGTAGTAACACAGAATACTTGGACTAGCAATATAAGTATCCAAATACCATTATAATACAAAAAGCCCAACATGCTTTCAGAGGTTGCTTTCACCCTCCAGCACTCCTGCAGGCCAGCTGCTGGCCAAAGGTTAACCATAGACAAACATCAGCACTTTTGCAGATGGACACCCAGCAGTGGGAAGGATCACTGCTCACCCATGATCACCCAAGCAATCACAGCCACAGCCTCATAGAGGACCAGAAACTTTTCATCCTCACACCACTGAACGTGGTGCATTTCCTCCCTCTTTTAAAAGGGAAAGAAGAGTGGGAGTTGCTCTTTGAATAGACAGTGGAACAAAGGATCTCATCAATACTGCATCAAGCTTTGAGACAGATTCAGGGTTGCGCTCACTTTGGAAGCATATGTAAGAAGTGAGCAAGGTACTTATACCATGGAAAATACACCTCTGACAGAAAACTCTACCTTGTCTTACTGCAACAAAATATTCCACTAAAGAAAACAAGAGCATTCCTGAAAGGGAATGTTTTGCTGCATTAAACACATCCAAGTTTATGCTTTTGGAAGACTTAACTATGAGAGTCTTTCACATCCATCCAATGTAGGTTGACCACTACTGATGTCTACTGGCCCAGCTAAGAAATAGAGGCAGTTTAGAGCAAGAAATGTTACGGCAGCATCTCACTAGCATCAACACTAAGGAAAGAAGCTTAACCCTCAAAACTCTTACCACTATTTTATTATCAAGGATGTGCAAGCAGCCCTGAAAGGATTCTCTCAGAAAACTATAGCTGATATAACAAAGAACAAACAGTTGTTCCCACCTACTGCTGTAACGTCTCAAGGACCAAACAAGTGATTTAGGGTATTGCTTGACTAGAGTCTTCTTCCCCTAGACAGTGTCACTGTGTGCAATTCCAAAGAAGGCACAGCAGCATCTTATCAATGCACTACTGCAGAAGATAAGGAAGTCGGTGTGCTTTTGGATTCATTTCCAGCAGAGGAGATCATGGTCTGGGGGTTATAAATGGCTGCACGCGGATGCATATCCCAGCTCTTCTTTCAGATTTTCTTGCATGCCAGAAGTATTGCCAAGAACAGGCTGGAACAAGGGTTGGGCAGGGCTTCCCCCAACCTCCCTCACAGCTTCAGTTAGCGAGCTGATCAGGCACACCTAGGCAGGGCAGTGTTTCCTGACTCAGTCAAACAGCCAGCCAAGAGGAACAGCAAGACACAATGCAGTTAGGCTTGGATTCCCAAAGATTTTCCTGTCTTTTTCTTCCAAAATAAAGTAATAGCCTCATAATCTGTAGACAGTCTTTGTATTCAGAACTCCACTAACATAACTAAATAGGGCTGTTAGATTCTTGAGTAAAAGCCTATTCTCGGAATAACATTTGTCCACCTCTTCCAAATAAAACATTTTTTGTTCGCTGTATTGCCTCCCTGCACAGCCCCAAGCTGGTAATATTTACACTACTTGGTCTGCTACAAGATAAAACTAGCAGAATTAGATCTTCTCTTGCACGACAAAGGAAAATAACTGGAGGTTACAAACAAAGCCCACATAATGAAGCAGTTGTGTGCTCGCATAATATTTGTGTTCTCCAGTTAGAAACAAAATTGAAAAGTCTTCTGAGCTGGTAGCCGAGTCTGGCTGGCCACATTACAATTGCCAAGCAAAAAAAAAAACCTTCAAAACAGGAATTTCAGGATTGTTGTATATTTAGAGAAAGTTTGATCCGCTTTTCAGAAAGCATAATCAACTTTTATCATTATATAGACTGACTTTATCCTATTCATAACCATGTGAAGGATTATTTAAAAATACTGACACTGTAATTCATACAATGATTCTTTCTGAAATAGTCAATCTGTGGAATGACACAAACAAAACAATTTCACCCTTGCCATTAACAGAAACAGCTATGCAAACAGGCCAGATGATATAAGCCAGAAGAAATCATCTAACGGTTAGAGGAGAATTGAAAGTGCCTTGTTCTCTTAAAAATTCCTATTAAATGGAAATTAGAAGCATGTTATTTTCAGATGTCATAACAGAGGATTAGAGGAAAACGAACATTACTACACTGGCTTATTTACAAGCTCCTCAGCTAAATTTTGGTCAATCACAGAGACATACATCAAAACATTTGTATCCTGCAAAAAAAAAAAGCACAGCAACTTGACACACAAGTCAAGAAGCTTTCCTAGGATTGCCTTTCAGTATCAGGTAAATGACAGTGCTCAACTCATTTAAAATGACAAGTTCCAAAACAAACCAAGGCACACAAATCTCCCTGTCCTTACACACATAGTCTTTATTGCCTCTGTTCCCTGGAAATGGCATAATAATAAGAATAATTTGTCCAAAATTATAGCCTCACAGAGAAAAAACAACTCAGGCCTTCATGAGTAATTGTCTTTCCAAATAAACAGGCACAAACTATCAATTAGTTAAACAAATAAACCAACCCTTTAAATAAGGTTGGAAGCCGGTAGAATGGAGAAAGACCACAATACTATTTACTTTCCCATCTCATTTCTACAAGCTCCACTGATAAAAACAAGGAAACAGTTGTGAAGGCTGGTGGAGACTATGAAGTTTGGCAAGTTGGGAAGAAAAAGAAAGGCACTGTAGTTTGACTCTCCTTCCCCAAACACACAAAAATACCCATATTTTCTGAGAGGTAAGGAAAATCAGTATCAGGAAGAAAGATGGAACAGAAAATTAAATTATTTAAAGGACAGTATGGTTGAAAAGCCTCAACTGTGTGATGCCAGAGCCAGCCTGATCTGGATCACCCATCAGAGAAACAGCCTGGTCAGCCAAGAAAGCACAAGCCAGCCCACTACACACACACACCACTGGGGTTATGGCTAGATTTAGCTAGCTTTCCCCAGAAAGAGAATAAAAATCGCTAGACCTACCCTCATCATTATCAAAATAAATGTCAGTCCTAATAAAAAGGAGGTGACTACATAAACTCAACAATCTTTTGATGTTTGGTGCAGACATACAGAGGTTTATAGCACTTAACTCTTTGAAATTAAATACCACCTTAACAGTGTCTGACATAACACTGGTTTGAACTAACAGGCAAAAGAAAGCTATTTAATACTAAATTACAAGATGTACACAGGTAATGACCAAGAGGAAAAAAATATAATACAGAATTTCAAAAGATGTAGTGTCAGATAAATATGTATTTCGGCCATTTTAGTGGCAGGAGATCAAACTTCTTCCAATAGCTTGATCTCCAACTAAAACAACATAGCCAATTACAAATACAAGGGCTTACGCAACTGTAGCGGAAAACCTGACAAACTAACACAAGATCAGGCAAGCTGCACAGCCTCCAGCTATTAATTAAAATACATAATATTGCTAATAGATAGGTGCTACCTTCCCTTCTCACTCTCTTCTGTTTCCCATGTCCCTCCAACTCTTAAATTAACCCACAGGAGTCATAGAATCACAGACTAGTGGTGGTTGGAAGGGATCTTTAGAGATCATCTAGTCCAACCTCCTGCTAAAGCAGCTCCCACCTAGACCAGGTCACACAGGAACGTATCCAGGTGTGTTTTGAAGAGCTCCAGAGAAGGAGCCTCCACACCCTCCCTGGGCAGCCTGGGCCAGGGCTCCCTCACCTCAACAGTAAAATAGTTTTTCCTTATGTTTAAATGGAACTTATTGGGTTTTATCTGTCTCTACAGCTCTCAGATAGCAGAAAACCATCAGGTGAGCAAGGTCTCAGTGCTTTATTTACAAGGACTGGAATGGGAAAACACGGGGCTAATCCCAATGTTTGTTCTTCCCTAGCTACTGGCTGGAAGGAGTTCTCTTGCTGTAGTACTCAGGAAGGAAGTAAAGGAATGTACAAGAAGGAAGCTGGCCACAAAATGGAAAGTCCAACAAAGAAGTCAGGATTTGGTGAGTTTCTACATCCCACATGACAAGTAACAAAATCCTCAAGTAAAAAAGTTTAATTGCTTTCTTCTTTTCCAGTATAACAACTGCCCTTTACAGTTTGTCGGAAACTCCAGCAAACTTTGCAGTGATGTTACAGAAACAATCATCAAACCATGCAACTCTTTAAAGAGAAAACAATCATTTTCCACTAAGATAGTCTGAGAAAGTTGGCAGCAACAGTTAACAGTTTGCATAGCAAGGCCACCAACTCACTTTGTATTTGAAAGCCATCATCATCTTCAAACACCAACCACTGAAGTATGAACGAACTTCTGAGTTGTTCCCACCTCCAAAGTTCATACTGAGTCACTTAGTAATACATTAACAAAAGGCCACCGGCGCAAATAATTTCAGTTACTGGATCAACCATAAAAGCACACAAAACAGAGAAATACTATCATAAACAAAGCGAAACATGTCTGAGGCCATCACATCAGGTTTAAGGCTAAGGATAAAAATCAAAGAGCTGCAGACAATGTGTCCTTTTTGGTCAATCTGATGAAAAACATGAATTTTACTGATACCGCTGCTTATTGTCCTGAAGCTAACACTGGGAATCCTTGGTCTAGAACACTAGGGCAGAACATTAAAATGAAAGGGCTGCTGAAAAGACATGTATTATCAACATCAATCCCGTACCCACTCTCCTCCAGAGAGGCTTTCCATGTACAGGATACCTTCAAGTACATATCCAGCTGTAGAATCATAGAATGGTAGGGGGTTAGAAGGGACCTTTAGAGATCATCCAGTCCAACCCTCCTGCAGAAGCAGGTCCCACCTAAATCAAGTCACATAGGAACATGTCCAGGCAGGTCTTGAAGACCTCCAAGGAAGGGGCCTCCACAACCCCTCTGGGCAGCCTGTTTCACTGCTCCCTCACCCTCACAGTGAAATGAGGGTTCTTGTTTATAATTTGGTACACTTAATATTTTATGATAAAGCAACCAATGCTATGGAAACATAAACATATTTGGATAAGTTTGTCAGGCAAACCTGAATAGAATTTCATAAGGCAAAACATTGCTCTGGAGTACTCCACACTTTTCAAAGGCCAGTTATAAACAATGGAAGTTTCAGTTTACTTGAAATTATTAAACATCTCTTCTAATGGAAAAGTATTAAGCAACTATAACCCCAAGTTCCCGTCAGCTTTCAAGTACAACGCCACTACAGTAACAAGAAATAAACATTCACGTTTCTCAGCTATTATTTATGGTTCTAAAAGATTCTTTTCTGCCCCAAAAAAGAGCATGCACTTTTTCTGTCAGATACTTCACTTCTAGCTCTATACATTGCATTTACAAGATTTACCTTGGTATATCTCTTTCATGTAGCCACAACCTCTGTTTAGTCAACCTGACTGTCTGAAGAGCACTGAACTGTGCATACACAATTACAACCACTCATAAACTGCACAGTTCTAAGCGAAATGTTATGAATGGTTTGTGGCAGCTCTGAAGCACTGCAAGAGTTTGCACAGTCCTAACTTGAAGGACAAATAAACATGTAAGAAAATCATCACATGTGTTCCTCTACCGAAAGAAAAGGCACAACTGTCTGCAGCCTTGGGACAGAAAGCTCCTCAATGTCAAACACTGTGCACCCTGTGCTAAGTAACACATGCCAAAGCTATCACCGTGTCACGCTGCGTACTGCTTTTAATAATCACAGCCCACCTCGTACACTGAGTGATGTGAACAGCTCCGCAGAAACACATTTCGAAAACCAAGCCGCCGTCATACCGAAAATAAAGGTCGCGGCACTGAAGGACCGGGCTGTGCCTACCCGGAGCCCATTCATTCGAAGCGGGAGGCAGCCCGCCGGCCGCGGAGCTCAGCGCAGAGGGAGATTTCCCACGGAAACCTCTCATCTTCAACCGAGGGAGCAACCGACGGACCCTCCACTAAGGGATCACAGGTAAGACGCGGCCGGGCCGGTGAGAAGAACCCGGGGGAGCTGGAGCGGGCCCGGCGGGGTCCGTGCCCGCCACCAAGGTCACCTTGCCCGACCCAGGACAGCCCGGGCTCCCTCCCCCTGCGCCCGTCCGCGACCCCCGCGGGGGCGCTGCTTGTCTGGCACTGAGGGGCGAAGTCGCAGGAACCCCACACGGCCCCGGCCCCGTTCCGCAGCGCGGGGAGGCCACCCCTCACCCGAGCTCGGCCCGCAGCGGCGGAGGGCAGCGCGCCTCACCGGGCGCTCCGCTGACGGGCCCGGCCGCGCCGCGGGGCCAGGCGAGCGGCGGCTTTCCCAGCCCCGGGGGCGCCGTGCCGGCCGCTACCCGCTCCTCCCCGGGTCCTCCCCCTGCGCCCTGCCTTCCCCGCCCTTACCCAGCTTAACGGCGGAGTCCGCCAGGCACCGGTCCCACTTCCTGCCCAGCTCGCCCTCCGACGCCATCTTGGCCGTCCCCTCCCACCGCCAGCCGGGCCCTCACCGCCTCCCTCAGCAACTCTCGCGAGATCTGTAGGCTCTGCCGCTAGCCGGCGCTGGCAGAGCCCACAGATCTCGCGAGATTTCCGGCCCGGCCCGCCCGCCGTTGTCAAGGTTACTGGCGGGAGGGCGCCGCGGCCTCCGCGCTCGACCTTGGGTCAGGCCCAGAAGCCCGTTTGTCCTCGTCGGACCCGACCCCATCCCAGCCCCAGCCCCAGCCCCAGCCCCAGCCTCGCTCCCGTTTCTTCAGTCAGTGCTCCTCGTTACTCCTGATAGCCCTCAACTTAAGGCAGGGTCTCCCATCTCCTCACAGAGCAGCGACTGCGGCCTCTGTCAGCTCATCCCTGCTGAGCCTCTGCTGCAACGTGCTGTGTCTTACTGCAGGGCTGGGTATGCCTCACTGGGACACACGCTCCTGTGTTGGTTTTTCTCTCACTAAGGCTTGCAAAGGTCTTGCATCTTTGCTGGCTGTGCTCAGCTTCTCTTTAAGGTCTGAAATGAGGCACAGGCGTGTGAAAACAGCCATTGCTGATCACTGTTGTTGTCTCAGGGATCACCTCTTGAGAGCAACCTAGGCCCCACGCTTTCTTGTTTGATTGGGTAAAAGGAATGAATAACATCAGGAAGAAGAGAAACATTCAAGAAGTTATTCTATGCAATGAGATACTAATATTAGAGTAAGTTGATGTGGGAAGGGTTCTTAAGTATTTCTGAGTCCTTGTCACATCACAAAATGTGCTGCAGTGGGGTGGAACCAGGAATGTAAGTGTGAATTGTTTCAAACTTACTCTAACAAGCTTTATATTGCAAATGTTGTGTAGGCTTTCTGGAAAGCATTCTCCCGAACCTTGTGAAAAAATACAGTCTTTTTTTATGTAACAATATCCTCATTCACAGTCAACAAGGCAATTTTTAACAGCAATTAGTTGTTTTGATTTCTTCAGGTTATGACAGTTTTCTTTATGAACTCGAAGAGGAGGAGGCTCTACTGCTTTATAAAACTGAAAGTTCTTCAACAAGTCAAAGATTAAAGCAACAAACAGAATTCAAAACTCTCTACAGCTGGCAGAAAAATTCTGAAGTGATTATGTTTGTGGTCTTTGATTTGTCTTAAAAGTATTTGATCTAGATTTTGATCTAGATCTAGAGCAATAATGAAAGATTTTTCGTATATTTGGTTTAGCTGAACTCCTTTACGTAGCACTGAAAAAAATCACAATTGCCTGTTTGTTTGGTTTTTTTTTTCCCTTTGTCTAATTGGTTTTTTAAAATCTCTTTTTGGAAGGCACATGTTTAAACTAAGCTCTTGCAGGTTCAAGAGGTTTCCCTAGAGAAGGCAATTCTCGTTCTTCTGTAAAGGGAGCCTCCTTTTTCTCTTCCTCCCCCTGCAGTTTACTCAAACCAGTTTGCCTTGCTGCATCGTTGGTATCAAAAAATAGAACTATGCATCAAGTTACTTATAAAAATACCAACAGAATCGAGCAGTTTTTTCCCTGTCTGGATAAAGAAGTGTTTTCTGAAACCACTGACCCAGTGGTACGTCCCAGTGTGCCAGCTCCACCCTCCCATTTCCAGACAGCTCTGGAAAATATCAGGAGAGGAAAGATACTTGAAGCTGCCAGATAATTCTTCTGTCTTTTTTTTTCCCTCAAGAATTAAATTCCAGAAATCAGTGTTTAAAAACAAGGCAGGAGTGTGGTCTTCTCTTTGGGAAAACCAAATACCCTGACACTGGCCAATGTGTAGTCTCACTTCACACTTACTCATTTTCAGATCATTAGGCTCACTGAAAAGTGCTGTTTCTTTGGGGCTGAAGGAAGCAGTGGTGAGCTGTTGGACTATGGTTGCTTCGTAAAAGACTGTGTTGCTGTGTAACAGGTCCCAATATATTTTGACAGCCTTGTGTCAGGAACCTGGTGCTTTTAAACGCTTTCTAAGGGGATGGAATAGTTCAGTGTAATCGTGTTGAATGTCCAGCTTCCTTCTGAGAAATGAATCTGCTTCTTTTAAATCCCAGAGTCACTGAGGGATCAAAAGGGGCTCTGGAAAGTGTTATCCATTAAGGATCTAGAGCACATTTTCTGTACCCCTTCCTCACCCCAGGGAAAAATTAAGGCAGGAGGGAATGTGTCCAAAGACAGCCTTTTCTCTTCATTGCTATAGTTACTTGGCAATTAGAGCCTCTCAGTGTAATATTGAGTATTTATTATCGTATGACTCCAAGGTGATGTTTAGAACATGCAGTTTTGAAAAAACCTTTTTTTTTTGCATTTTACAGCCCAGCATGTGCTGTCCCAGGGTTCCTTCCCTCCCTTCTCCCCTCACACTCTCTTCTTTCTTTCCAGTAAATAAATATATTAAAAACTAGAGAAGGCTGAAATGAAGCCAGAAAGCTTTAATAAAGCCCTGCCTTTCCCTGGTGGAAGTCAGCTTTTAGTACGTTCAAACTTTCTATCACCAGTTTTCTAAACTACATGCCTAACTTGAGTTGTGTGTTAAGTTAGTAAGACTACTCACAGACTAAAAGTTCAACATTCACTTAAATAAACTGCTGGTTAGTTTTTCAATAGACAGCCATCAAACGAGCCAGAGGCAGAATTGAGAATCTTAAGATGAATTAAGTAGCACTATTATTCTTTACAATTGTTATTTCCCTGCTGTCTTGTGGAAGAAGCCGTGTAGAGGGCATGTCTGTACATGCACATGGAGGTGAGGAGCTTCTCTGGGGTTGCACCAGCCAGAATCCAAAGCCCCTTTTTAACATAACAGATTTTCTTTTATGTTTACTGTTTGTCCATGTTTTTACATAGTGCAGTATAGGATGGTTCAGCTCGACCCCAATAGCTTTGGGTTTAAAACCTTGATCCTTCCCCAGGATAAGCATATCACCTCTTTTCCTGTTTTTCAACAAATCCAATAGCATCCCTCCTGTCAGTTCCCCACTGGATACCAAGGTGATCTCCAACTTCTCTTTTCCAAAGAATACACATAGAAGTTCTCCCATAGTTTTAAATAACACAAATCACCTCCCCTGCACACATTTATTACTTTATTATTTTTGTGCCAAGAGTAGCAGTGATCTGCACAGGCAAACAGCAGTGTAGGAGTTATCTGCTTGAAATGGTTGCCACGGCCTTGGTAGTTGGCCCCCACCTTGCTGTCTGTACTTCCAGAATGCTTCTTGCATGTTACAGAGAGAATCAGACCTGGGTATAAAACTCAGTTTCAGTTTATTGAGTTGTTTTTCCTCACAGATACAAGCTGTGTTCAGCAGTAGATACTGATGCTTTTTTTCCTCTCTGAAAGACTTCTTGCTATTTAAGCAATGACCAAAAAAAAAAAAAAAGTCTTAAGGCCAAAATCTGAGGAAAAAGAAACCTCTCCTCAGCAGGACTTTGCCCTAAAATGGGAAAAGTGCCAGAGACTCCATTAGGTCTACTGTGCTATTCTTACTGACTTTATGTGGAAGGCAGTTGGGTACTGTGGAGATGAACAATAGTCAAAAGGCTGAAGTAGACCTGCATTAGGAGAGGCAGTGTGTGATGCAGAGAGAAAGAATTTGATCTTTTTACAGTGATGACATTCTTGTTAATAAGCAAAGTCCATTTTGTGTCTGTGTTAATGTATTTTCATGCCAGTTTTGCAAAGCTGAGGTAATGTTATATTCTGCAGCGTGGTACCGCTGGTTACAGTCGTCAGGTAGGGCTGATTGAAGTGGGCCTTTGAGAAATTGAACAAGATGTGTCACAGCTTGTTGTGCTTGTTCTGCTTTTAGCTGCTTTTGCTGTGAATATGAAGTTTGCCCAAAAAAAATCTCTGGAGGGAAGCACTTGTATGGAAAGACTCATCTGAGTTTGTTGCTAACTCTTATGTTCACCACTGTGGCATTTCTCATCTTTATTTGATGTATGTTCTTTTGTGGTCATCTTTTTAGTTTAGAAATAGGAAAAGAATTAATGCACTTTATTGATAGGGTATTTCTAATGAATAAGCATGCAAAATAGTTCAATTTTTTTAGCTCTTTTAAGTATGTTTTCCCATTTGTCTATGTCACTGGCTAATTCTATACAGCTACAAACTAGTGAACCATGATTATTAAGAAAGAATTCAGGCCCTTCCAATTCTTCTGACTTCAAATGAAATGTAACATGTTGAGGAGTAGAAGGTTTCGTTTCTTTCTGGTGCATTTCATCAGCTTCTCCTTGATTCTTTTTTAATGACAAGCTGTAGACATTATTTCTACAGTTAATGACCAAGTTTGACAAGAGTGTTCTCAAAACTCTCTTTACTCAGGCTAAAGACATCTCTGAAAGCCCCTGTCTATCAAGCTTTCTGGTCTTAAAACACAAACTTAAAAGAACAGTTGCAAGCACAGAAATAGAGGAACATCCTAGGATATGCCACTACGTGGAATGTGCCAGAAAACTAGCAATCTCAGTAATTTTACAGTCCACTATTCTAGACTGGTATAAAAATCACAGAACCACAGCATCTTAAGGGTTGGAAGAGACCTTGAAAGATCATCCAGTCCAACTTCCCTGCCAGAGCAGGACCACCTAGAGTAGGTCACACAGGAACTCGTCCAGGAGGGTTTGGGCTATCTCCAGGGAAGGAGACTCCACAACCCATTTGGCACTGCTGAGTTCATTGGGGTGGGACTTCGGATGTGTCTTGGTTACATTTATCTGTCTTATATTAACCATTTTGTAGAAGACAATTGGATTGAAATCTGCAGGATACGTGAAAACAGTGTGGTTGCAATCAACTCCAAGGCATGTCTAGCCATGGTGTTCGCAAAATGTGGGCAGGTCCTTTTGGACTGAAATAAAGCAACTGCTATTAGTGGATGAAGATGGTACTCTGTACGTGGAGAAGAAAAAAATATCCTGTGTCTAATATTTGGACTCAGAATGCAGAGATGTGACTTTTCAACGTGTCTGTCTGGGCTTCAGATGAGTCTGCTCTTCAGTCTGTGAAAGAGAGGTATGAGATATGACTTGATCTTACCTATTTAGGCAAAACAAGTAGAAGATCGTGATCAAAAGCATCTAGTGATAACGTGTGCTTGAGCGACATGGAAACTACTTTATCTGCTGTTATTGTGGTGGTGCTGCACTGGTAGAATGTCTCAGTTTTGGAGAGTATATGGGTGTCTTAGGCTGCTGGTTTATTGTATTTTACATTAATCAAATGAGCAGATCTGCTTGGGTGATAATGACGTGGAAAAAAAAGTCTGGTTTTAACATTCTTAGTGTATGTGTGGGATGCCTCTAACCTCACACTACATGGGCATATGTTGTTTCTCATTAAATATGGTATTTTAATTTACTCATCGTTCCTGCAGTGAATGGGGAAACTCTTAAAACCTTTATATTCCAAGAGTACTTTTCAACGATGTTGCCTTGGAATTGGAATGGGAAGGAGGCTTTTTTTGTTGTTTGTTTGTGTGCTATTTTGACAGTGTGTACAAAGATCTCCATAGTGAGAACTATCTGTGGCTTGAATATGGAATTCCAAGATGTTTGGTAGTGTTGTAGGTACCTTTTTCCTATTTTAGTTTCCAAGAAACACTTGGTTTTCAGCCTCAAATCAAGTGATGCTTTTGGTTTACTGACTCTGACTAATAAAACCCAGCAAGCTCAACTTTACCATTGCTGGAAGACTCTTGCAGCAGTAAATTTAATTTATGAGAACCTCTAATAAAACTTTACATATCTTTCAAGTGCCACAAGCTTGACATGAAAGAAAATGTTCAAGCTGACCTTAAAAAAAAGCTCATCTCTTTTTCTTCAATAGAAAAATGAATATTCAGTAAAGCATGAAAGTTTTCTCTAGGACCTTGTTTCTAAGCATGTTCTCAGATGGTCCTGGCTAAACACTGGAACCAACAAAATAAATACCATTTCAGCATGCAAGCAGGAGGATAAAACAAAAACCACATTGTGTCGGACCACAACTGCTTTATGAAGTTCAGGCTAAACGTGAAAAGTACTTTGTAATGCTAACAAGTATTTATCCTTTTGCTTCCTTGAATACAATCAAACGTACAGGGAAAGCACATGTATTTGATAGTTGCTGACTGCAAGATCAAAAGCCTTGTTATTAATTACACATGAATCCAATGTTGTAGAGCCGTTAAGCCATCAACTGACATCATTGTTTGTTTCCTTTGTTTATAGACCCTTATTTTAAAGCTGTGTAGTGCCTTCTGAGTACATTCTTGTTTAGGTGGGCAATGCACATCGGGAGGTGTGGGAAATGCCTGTAACACCACCACCCAGCACTCAGATTTATCCAGTGTCCTTGAATTAGCTGGATTTGGTGTCAACCATTGCATGAATCACAACAGAAACCAGGATGGTTACAATTGCAGATACAAACCCAGAGCCTCCTGTCTGCTGAGATCCACACCACACTGTGAACTGCAGCCTACAAGGGAGAGTCTGCTCCTACGTCTTAATAAACAAACAACAAAAAAATTCCTGTAAGCATGTCCTGCTATAAACAAGCAAAGCAAGCAGCTGGTCCTCATTTGAAAAGATGTTACATCCATTGCAAAAGGCATCTGCAGATCTTCTTAATGCAAATATTTTTGGGAAAACAAAAAGCAGCTGTTTATTCTTCTTTATACCTATTAGCAAGAAAACAAAATCCAGGATGCTTGTATTTCTTCCGCTCAGAAAAACATCCTCTTGGCCTCAACAGTCATTTGGATCTCAGATTGTTTAAATTACACTAGGCTGCCTAATTGTGCTATTACTCTGCTTCCTCAGCAAGCAGCTTGCAATTTGCCCAGTCTAACAAACAGACTGGCTTTTCTTCACTACTGCTGGTAGGCACCTCTTGAGGGAACGTAAGGATGGAAGGATCTGGGGATTGCAAAACAGAAGCCACTTTGGGTTGCTGCATTTTACAAAGCACATTTTATAACCCTGGTTTGAGGGGTTTGGGCTGACTGGTATGGGCAACCCATTGAGCAGCAAATGCTTTCAGAGGTTATATAGCTGCTCTACTAGACATGACAAAGTTATTTCCCATCTTTGCTTGTACTTGGTAACTGGTTATTGATGGAGTTTTGTGCACTTTTGTTCTTCTGTGAAGTAACACAGCTCCTGCTTTTCTTGAGATTGTTCAACTGTTTTCTGTCTTTGGCTTCCCAGGTTCATTTTGCTCCTACACTAAACCCAAAGGATTAAAAATGGCAAGAGAGGAATGGAAAAAAGCAGATAAAGGCTAAGTCAGTGCAAATGGTGACAGCAGCTTGTCAGAAGTCATTAACACACAGGGCAGCTTTGATATTTTTTTCCCCCATTGGCATAAGCAGTGATAGCTCTGTGTGTCTGGTGCAAATTCAGAGTGGACAGCTATGCTCAGATGCTCTTGCAACTGGATGCATTTCTGAGCAGTTCACTTCCCTGTAAATGGAGCTTGTCTGTTCTCAACTGGAGGCTACGGCTGGTTTGTGCTCTTAAGTTAAATGAACGGAGATGTTTATCTCTTAGAAAGTTCTGTCTGGTGTCTGATAGCTAGGAAAATGTAGAGTTGAGCCACAGACTTGGTGATAATGTCTCAGTGAAAAGTCAGAGCTTGGCCCTGGTTGCCTCCTGCTAAGTCCAAGGGAAAAATTAAGCCGGGTGCGACTCCCTTCGTCAGCATTTCCAGCTTCTACAGCAAATAAGGGAAGTAAATGGAACAACAAAAGGGCGTTTGGCTCACAGGAGCCCGGTCTGCAGTGCAGGAGCCAGAGAGCATCAGTGGAGGGTTCTCGGCATCCTGGCAGCAGAACTCTGGGGAAACACGGGCCAAAGAACTGTTCTATAAAAGCTGCAGAGTGAAGTGGTGTCACATCAGGAACCGGCTGCTCCCGGGGGGTCACTGAGTGTGCTGCAGCTCTTAATTTCACACCCTGGAGCTTGGAATCGGGATCAGTTTTGCTCAAGATCGTTGAGATGCTGAATTAGTGCATGAGAGGGAAAGCAAGTGCTTTGTTTCTGGAGTAGTATGAAAGAAGCAGAAATGTTTTATTCGTGCAGCCACCCCGATTTGCTGATTTCTATCTCAGCTTATTGCAGCTGTCTGAGCCCTGGAGTCATCAAAAGATGTAAGCATCTGCTTAGCTTCCAGCAGGTACCTACATGCTTTGCTGAATCAAAGCCTAAGCTCCCAGAGAAGGTTAAACACTCGCTTTTCAAATTAATTCACCTCGGCCTTCAGCAGCCAGAGGCTGGTTATTTTCCCCGCGCTCCTTCAGATGCGTTACAGGTAGCGACACTCCAACAGTTACCTCTGCGAAGTCCAGTTTTCAGCACTGATGAGGTCACCAAGCCGTTACCTCTTCGGCCTGACGTTTTCCCCTCCTAAACGCCTACCCTTCCATGAACCCTGAAGCTCATTTAAGCGACCGAAGGGTGTTTGGAGGCGGGCACGACCGGCTCCCGCGCCCCGGCAGCGCGCGCGCTCCCGCCAGCCCCGCCCCCGCCTCTGATTGGCCGGGCGTTCTCCCCGCGCTGCAGTTGGTGTCGCCCGGCGCCTTGGCGCGCGTAGCGCTGCTCCCTGCCTGGCTCTCGCCTGCTCCGCCCCCCCCCTCCCGCGGCGGGGGAATGGTTTTTCCCCTTCCCCGCCCCTTTCGCGCGCCGCGCTCCATACTTGGCGATGGCCGGCGAGCCGCGCGCTGATTGGCGGGGCGGCGGCGGGGGGGCGGGGCGGAGCGGCGGCGGCGCTTGACCCGGATGTTCACTCCTAGGCAACGGCGGAAGTGGAAGGGCCGCGGCCTGGCTGGGAGGGACACCGGACGGGACCGGGAGGCGCCGCCGCCGCCGCCGTTGCCGTTGCTACCGCCCAGCGCAGCCGCACCGAGCCGCCATGGTAAGGGCGAGCGGGGCGGCCGCTTGCCGCTGCCGGCTTCCCCTCCTCGCGCCTCTGCTTTCCCCCTCACCGTGCCGCCCGCTCCCGTCCCCCCCGCTGCCGCACCCCGGCGCCGCCGCCGCCCCTCTGCCCCTCACTGCCACCCCCGCCGTGGCTTCGGGAGTGCCCCTCGCTCGGTGTCCCCGAGGCGGTGGTGCCGGGGGAGAGCGAGGGGTGGCTTGGCCTGGTGTGGGAGGCGGTGGCGGCGGCGGTGGGGGACTCTGCCCGGGGCTCCGCGGGGCCCGGAGGCGGGCAGGGGAGGGCGCGGGGCGCCCAGGGCCGTTGGGCTGCTCCGTTGTCCTTGTCCTCCGTTGTTACTTCCAGGTTTCTGGGTCTAATAGCTGGGGTGGTGTTTACAGAGGGAATGCTTCCGCTTTGGACGGCGAATGTTACCGCTTGATGTGCTTGTAAACGGAGGGAGGGAACGAATGCAGCAGCTCTTGAAAGCACCGAGGGCCCAACCTGCTATCGCTGCTGTTCACGAACCCTAAATTATCACCCGTGGTCTGGCATTTCCTTTGGGAACTGGACTTGCTTGTTAAGGTGTACTAAGAGCTAATGGAATCTGCAGAATACAGGCAATCAAAGCACAGGCAGCGCAGGCAGGTGTTGCAGCGGGTTGGGTGCGACTCTTCGGCAGGGATGAGAACCTTCCGTGTTTCAGAGGAGAGCCTCCGCTTTCTTCAGTCCTGTAAAACAATCTCCATCTTGTAGTGTGTTTGCTGAATGGATAGTGTAGGTCCCAAGACCTTTTGATTTCAATTCTGTATAAAGGAAGAAGATTTCATTAGCTCTAAACAACTGCAGTGATAAGAATGGGACTGGGTCGAGGTCCTGGGCTGCTCCAGCTCTACCTTGTTGGACATGTAACGACTTAAGAATGTTCAAATGTGTTTAGATTCAAAAAAGAATGACCTAGTGCCTGACTGTATAGCAATATAAAGGCTGCTTAAGCCAGGAAGTGTAATCCTTTGCTTCTTATCTTCAAACAATTTCAGAGGCAGTACCTTATGTTTTTTTCTTCAGAGCTGAAGATCAGGTGATCCTGCTACCTGTATTATGCAGGATAAAGGTGATCAGTTTCTGGTGGCAGTTGAAAGAGGTTAAAATGAAGGTTCTGCCCCTCTATTCTTGCTTGAAGAAACAAGGTGCTGTACCTGACCTCTGAGTGTGTGAGGTGGCAGATTTCAGCATCTTAAAATAAGACACACAATTGAAATAAGTAATGCTTCATCCTGCGTGTGAGACCTGGCTGCAGACTTTGAAGCTGGGATTCCACCAAACTGCCACGGCAAACATCCTCCCAGGAGAAGAGTTCAAGGAAAACAAATAGGTTTCAAGTAAAACAACACAGCTTCTTTTGAGGAGAGGCTATGAAAGAATCCAGTCAAAGTTTATATGTAACTATTACCAGTTTTTTGAAGGAGGTAGAGCTCAAATCCTGTAGCAGTCTCCTGAGTCCTACAAGCTTCTGCTGTGTTACAGTGTTTCACATTTAGTCATGGAGACGACTCGATGTAGGAGGAATTTGCTGAGAACTTCTGACACTATGTGCTAGTCTCTGATGTTGAGTGGACTGTAGGGATGAGCTTGCCACTCCGTTAGTCGTGCATCATGGTGGCTGTGTACACATCTGAAGCCTTGCTCAAACAACATGGGAACTGCAGCGTGGTTTCTCTAGGACCAGGAGGAGAGTGCAAGATGAATCATGGCTTTTGTTTGCAGAAGGCAAATGACCCGTGGTGGTGATTTAAAACTTTACTGACTCTTAAAATTACCTTTAACATTATGCAGATGGTGCAATGGCAGCATCCAGTTTCAACTGAATTGCAAACCCAATGTGTAGAGTACTTCCTGGATCTTTATTTTAGTGGGTATGAAAACACAAAGCTGCAATAGAGCATTGAAACACTGACATAGCCCTTTCATTGAAGGCAACAGCTGTGAGAAGCTGGTGTGGTGGAGGATATTTGGTCAAATGCCTTCTTGGTACCATGGGGTGACCACCATCTTCCTAGAACAGAGATATGAGAAGTTTTGTCTTCTCTGCACCAGCTCGAGGTTGAATTGCTCCTTAGAGTGTCTGCATTTTAGTCAGGTGCTTGGTGAAACAGGGCAGGACAACACATGAAGCTTGAAAACTGCCTGCATGGATGCTGTCTCTTGTGCTAAAAATAAACTGTACTGTTCAGGGCAAAGCAGGACTTGGGAATCTGCTGAGATTCCTGGAATTGTGGGTTGTGAATGGATGGATCCAGTTCACAATTGTAAAAAAAGAAGATCTTAATTTCCAGGTTACTTAAAGTGTCCTGACCACGTTAACAGGTACTTTCTCTGCCATGCAGTTCAAGAAAAGGTGGACTAGTTAACCAAAACTTATAATTTAACCATAAATTCACAGTGACTAGTGCAGCACAGGCTGCACATCACCTGTTTACAATTTGTGAGGCAGCTAAAAAGTGCTGAAGCCCAGGCAAGGATGCGTGATGCGACACAGACTCAGTGCACAAACCTCACCTGCTGGTCAGAGTTATTTTCAAGGTAAGGGCTGTTTGCCTTGGGCAGGCACATTGCTGCTTGATAAATAACTCAGTTTGGTTCTGCCAAAGCCATATAAAAATGATTTGTGAAACTGATCAGCTGAAGGCAGTGCTTTTCCAGCACATGAACACTGAGCCCATCTCTCTTCCCAACTGACTGTGTCACTGTTGAATCTCTGCCGTTGAGCCTGAGAGCTCAGGGCAGGTTTTTGGTGCCCACAGCAAGTCCTTTGCACCTTATGCCTTCTGAGAAACACCGACTTCAGCTGTTCTGTAGAGTCCATGTTTCATTAGCTAAGTATGTGAGGCAAATTCCCAAAATAATCAAGTTAAAGGATATCATTGGGATGGGGAATAGTGCCATTGCAGTGGTGCTTAATCTTGTGGTTTAGTAACAAAGGGAAAATGTTCTCAAGCTGTAGCTGTTCAAACAGGATTTCCTCATATGGTATACATACATGCTGATGCCTTACTTGATGACATTTTGGAGTAAAACAAAATGAAAACACAGTTCAACTATTTTGAATTACTATTTTTATCCCTTATTACTGTAGTTGAGTAGAGAAATTACTCTCTTTGGAAAAGAGATGTTGCTGTTCTGTCCAGTTTCTCCTTCTACAGTTGACAGACATGCTTTCCATCAGTTGATTAACTTGGGGCCTGGCATGATCCCGCAGGACTCCCCAGTGCTGTGTACTTACCCAGTTTGGTAGCTGTATACTTAAGATTTGGATGAGGAGTGCAGGTGTCAGTGTTTCTTACACTGCCTGCCATCTGGAGAGATGTCTGGTCTAGTCCAAATGGCTCTTTACATGGCTAAGTAAACTTTGAGAGGTGTTTTGTTATTTGTTTGGTGTCCTGTCCCCCTTCTACCCCATCCTTGAGCTGGCACACGTTGTAGTAGCACCACCTCAAGTTGAAATGAAAGTGAATGTGTTTCAGTGTCTGCTGAAGAGCTGTGAATTTTACTGGAGAAGTGTGAAATTCTGAAAGGTGCCTGTACAGGCAGCATAAGCTGGACTTCAGGTCTATGTTAAGCCTCATTTTTTTTAACCTCACTTTGATGTTTAAGGATTTTGTTTTCAAAGGATATGGTTGCAGAAGTATAAGATAATCAAAACATGATGATCTTCTGTTTTTCTTAATATTATTTTCAGTAACTGTGTATTATCATTTATAAAAGCCTCAACCAAATCTTTGTCCTTAATGCACAATGTCCAAAGCATGTGGGTGTTTCAGATGCTCTTCATCCTTTGCCATTTCCAGGAAGAAAGGAAAAAAAAATCTCAGTTAAAAACAAGGGACTTAACATTTGAATTTATTTTATGAGTGAAACCTATGGAGTGTGAGGGAGCAGTTAATACATCTGAATGACTGAAGTCATCCTGAGTTTCCTGATCTCTGACTGGGCTGTAGCTCAATGTTTCCTTGACAATAGGTTGTGTTAATTAAAAAGCTTCTCAAACTTCAACATAAAGATCAAGAATTCAGGCCAGTGCAATGGAAGTGTGGCCTTTGTGAGCTGGAGTATAAGCTGACTTTTTTCTTCATCTTTCAGGTAATGCCTTCTTAAACACTCAGTAGTTCACAAATGAGGTGGTCATATTGACAGGGATGTGAGAATCACAGAATCTCAAGGGTTGGAAGAGACTTGGAAAGCTCATCCAGTGCAACTCCCCTGCCAGAGCAGCAGCACCTAGAGCAGGGCACACAGGAACTCATCCAGCTGGGTTGGGATGTCTCCAGAGAAGGAGCCTCCACAGCCCATCCGGGCAGCCCCTGCCAGGGCTCCCTCACCCTCACAGGGAGGAAATTTCTCCTTCTGTTTCTTTGGAACCTCTTCTGTTCCAGCTTGTAGCTCTTGCCCCTTGACCTGTCATTGGATGTCATTGAGAAGAACCTTGCTTCATCCTTCTGGCACCAAATACTGGGAGTGGATGCCAGACTGAGAACTGTATCTGAAACTTGCAATGTGTTTGGAGAACATTAAGCCGTTGTGAGTTGCTTGAGCTGAATAATACGGGGTTCCTGTCACCTGAGCCTGGCTAAGTGGCCAAAATTCAATGATGTGGTCCTGTCCTAAAGCAGAATGGTGGGACACACTTCTAAACAGATTGTCTTGAGAAGTTTGAGCTCTTGCCTGTGTGATAGATACCTACTTTTGAAGCTTCCATTGTGGAGCATGAGGGATAATGATGGTTGAGTAAGATTTTAAAGATGTTTCCCATTTAGTTGAGCCGAGAGGATTTACTATGGGAAAGAATGCAGTGTACTTGAGGAAGGTGCTTTGTTTGTTTCCTAATTGAAATGTTGTAATTTTCCAGAATAGGTGCTGTCTGGGCAATGCCAAATGCAGTGGCAATCCTGGCATTTTTCTAAGTTTGGAATGAGGAATTGAAAACAGGATCTACTTCTTACTTGTGCCCTATTTGGAATGACTTCTTTTACAGTAGATAATATCTTGTTCTGTTTCCTAGAGTGTTGGCCCAAGCCTTTGCATCAACCAGTATGGTTAATTTTCATGTATCATCTGTGCTGTTCTTTTGCCTCACGAGGCTCTTCTAAGGTTTAGAAGGGAAATGTGCAGTGTGCTTTGAGCCCATGCTCTTTGTGCTGCTGCTTCCAAGATGGAGAATTACAGACTGGATTTGCACACACTTGACTTATCTGGCTGCCCTTCTCATAAATTACCTACTTTATTCCTGCTATATGCAAATCATACCTTACTAGTTTATATTTCTTCAGTGTAGCCTCTGGGTTTTTCGCAGCACAGGGTTGGCTTGGAAGTCTTGACTTTCAGTTTAAACCCATGAGGACGTTACTCAAAGTGCAGCCGTGCCGCAGAGCGTGTCCTTGCTGCTGCTGTTTCCCTGAGTATCAAGAGGATGTCCTCTGTGTCTTTTTGTTACAGAAAGTGGAGCTGAGTCCTCTCCTGGTGCATTAACTTGGAATTTCAATCACGTCCTTTTTGCAAAGTGGGAGGGTAACCAGCCTGGGTGAAAGCAGAACCCAGGATCTAACAATTTTAGCAGCATCAGCTAAGCAAGACTGAAAACAGTGCTTAAGTAAGAGGATTTTGTGTGGAAGGAAAAAGGGTTGAGATTGCATTGAAGACATCAGCTTAGTGGTTGCCTAAAGCCACCATAAATAAAATACTCTTTATTCTCTGAGGGGAATTTTGTTTGCATTTCTTCAGGTGATCCTTTCTATCTTTTCCATTAGACAAACTGCTGAGGTTGAAAGTGATGTGCTGTTACCTGCCTTCCCCAGTTATTTTTTGCTTTGGTAAATATCAGGATTTAAAAAAAGCTTACTGCTAGCAAAGGTGCTTGGTGGCTGGCTGATAGCCTGTGCTTGCAATTTGAGACGAGCTCAAGAAACAAGAGATGGGTCTTTTGGTGAGTTAATTCAAAGGAGGAGAGAGACATGAAATGGAGGAATGAGGTAAAATATCATCTGCATTATGCTGACTGCAGCAGTTAGTAGCTGTATTTATCCACTGAGTCCTGTCACTGTGCAAATTTAGGGGTCATTGCGGAGAGTTTTGGATGTAACACCTAAGAATGGGCATGATCTTGGCTCAGTATTGACAGTGTCCCACTTGATGGTCAAATGAAACTTTGAAGTAGCCATTAGTACAGGCAAAGCTATTTCTGAGCTTGGTAAGGTGGAAACTGGCCAAATGGAATAAGTATTAAGTTGAAGGAGAAATCTGACATGGATTGAAAGTGGCATGTGTGTTACATGAAGCACTGCTCCTGCATAAACTGTCTCTACTACTCAAGTTTATGAAAAGTTTTGCAGAACTTACAGGCATTGTTAGATCACACACTGTCTGGTAACAGTTTTGACTTGAGGGTAGATCAGACGTGTTCAGAAGCAGCAAGGAAAACGTGAAAAGACAGGCAAGCCTGGGAGTTACAGCAAGGGAAGGAGTTCCAAGGAGCATAAATATCTTGTTGGGTAGAGATGTGATATTCTTAGGGCCTAAACATAGGCAAACCATTAACTTCCTGGTTTAAAACTTGACATCCTTAGCACTGAATCCCTTGGACAAAACCAAACTGCCTTGCAAGCTTTGCAGTGTAGTGAGCAAGGCAAGTCTTGCTCTAGACACAAGCAAAAGGCATATTAACCTACTTCTTTGACCTTTTAGGCGACTGGATAACATTCAGGGATGAGGGCTAATTAGATAACCTCTCTCTCCTCTCTGCCTTGCCAGGCATCTGATTACTTGCCAGAGTTATCTTGTGAATTTACAACCCTGGCTACTACACTTGAGGAGGCTGGAAAGTGCTGAGTTTGTATATTAATCCTGGCAGCTGTGAGCATGGGGGCTGCTTATCTGGGGTGGGAGGGGTTCCACAGACAGGCTGATGTGAAGTCTTACACTGAATGTGTTATGCTGTCAGTAAGCACATCAGTGTTGTCACCTTGGTAAGAGAGGATATGCCTCCATTTCACCAAATGTTTGTGGTGTAACTAACTTCTCATATAATAAAGTCTAGGTTGCAGTTGAGTGGAAGGAGAACCTGGATCCATCAGGCCAGACCCAACTTGCCAAAGTGACTATTTGAAATGGAAACTTTTTATTTTCTTGCACAATTGAGTAGTTCCTCTTCTGATTCTCTTGTGTCCAGGCATGATTTGAACATGAAACAAGCAGTACATAGAGTAAAAGAGCCTTTTGAGAAGATCATTGAGCATTAACAGGGTTAAAACAAGGCATCAGAAACAAAACATTTGTGGATATTCAGGGAGACAAATGGCAGTGGTAAACCTCTGCTGTTGTAGCAATTATGGTTTTAATTAAAGAAAGGAGACCTCTGAAGAAATTGGGCAACCCTTCTCTAGAGACTGATTTAGGTGTTTCCTCACTAATATTTGAATGGAAGGAGAAGATGACGTGCCTGTGAAAAAGAGGTCATCAAACTTAGCAACCAACACAGACCCTCTGTATTAGCCTATTTTGAAGACTGAACTAACCCAATTAGCCAGTTAGTAGTAAATTCACACTGAAAGAATGAAGCAGTGAAGTGGGAGGATGGGGAAGAGAGTATCGATCAGTAATTTGGGACAAATCTATAAGGGTTCATGGTAAGAGCTACACAGCCAGAGTCTGCAGTTGTGTGGGAGTTTTTACAAAAGGGCTGACAAAGTGCAGGAAGAAGATCCTGTGAATGATTGCCCGTTGCAAAGGCAGTAATCTTCTGTTTGATTTGAGTCAGAGTGAGCCAGCCAATGGGGCAAGGAGGGTGGTTAGGTAGTAGCTTCACAGTTTTATCACCCAAGACTCACTTGCCTGCACACCACCTCAGTATGTGCCAAAGTATTTGTGAACCTACAGAGCATGAGTGCAGTAGAATGCTGACCAGAGTCACGAGGAGATACTGAGAGGCACCTGAAGTTACTTGATGCTTTAAGTAATGCTGAATGGTTACGCTGTCTGGGTGTCTGTCTTTTAGGGGTACATGCATCTTTGTGCTCCAGCCAACATCTATTCTGGTAGTGAAATTATTGGGCAGATATTACAGGCTTCCTGCTAAAGTGTTTGCAAAATCAAGACAAGTTCTCCTGTTGCAGTGCTGTGCTGTAACAGTTGCTTTCTTCATTTTCCTTAGCTAAGATTTCCTACCTCTAGTTATAGATAACAATATTTTGTGTCAAATCCTTAAATGAGACAAAAAAAATCCACCCTGCTGTGTGGTAACATTAGCCTAAGTAAATCTCTTAATGTTAATTGACAAATGTGATCAGTTCTGTAATCAACTTCAATGTCTTTTAATCCCTTTTATTAAAAGTTAGTGATGCTTTTTTGCAATCTGGGCAACTTTTCTATATGGCTATTGACCACTGTCCCCACTTTACTCTTTCATGTGGGGCTAATAGATTGCATATTCACTTCATACCATGATTTATTGGGAAAGGACTTTTTGCGAAGTTTATGCTTCACAGGAATTCTTGGCAGCAGATGAAAGCTGCTAAATTACATTGTCATGTTTAATGACAAGTTTAATAAATAAAACGTTGTTTCTATTACCCAAAAGACAAACATTGATGCAGAAATCATTAGTGATTGTGGCCAAAGGTCAGGATGAATAGCCTGTTCCCAGAAAGCCTTGTTGCTGGTCCATCCTGCTCTTCTCTTTATATATGATGGCTCTTTTCATTAGAGGGGTGACTGAGACTTGCACTGGACTTCATGTAAGTTAAAGCAATAGATGTTAAATTAGTATTGAAAGTAGTATTTACCACCTCAGCACAGATCCTGGATGTATGCTGAGCCCTGGCCCAGGCTGCCCAGGGAGGGTGTGGAGGCTCCTTCTCTGGAGGTCTTCAGAACCTACCTGGTCACATTCCTGTGTGACCTGATCTAGGTGGGACCTGCTTTGGCAGGGGATTGGACTGGATGATCTCTAAAGGTCCTTTCCAACCCCCACCATTCTATGATTCTGTGATCCTTACTAAGGAGGAAGTACCAAGGAAATGTTGTGGGTTTTTTATCACTGGGTACTGTACACCTTTGTAGATGTGCCAACAGGAACAACAATGCATCTGGTTGAAAAATAGCTAAGAGGAGAGTGAGTTAGCTGTAGAAGGTATTCCAGGAGGTGCTGAAGTCTAAAGCAAACAGTGCATTACAGTCAAATGGCTTGCACCAGGCTATCCGGGGTTGTTTGGGGTTTTTTTTTTCCCCCAACAGATTAAAACATTTTAACAAATAGTTTTTCTATGAGCTTGAGCTTCTTAAAGTAACACAAGCAGCTCTGGTTTATATGGAAAGTAATGGATGGAAATGTCTACATGTATATTGTAATTCACCTGCTTATTTCTGGAGTTGGACTAGGATCCTGGGCAATGTCCCATGAACAGTGAACAATGCTTATCTCATTTGAGGGTAAGAATGATAAAATGAAGTCAAATAAGGTATTGATTGAAAAGATGCTTGAAAGCATCTGGCCAAAGGTAAAGCAACAAACAAAGATTTAGCAAAACACTAATTGCAAGCTTTGAAGTGCTTATGGAGCTTGAAAGGAGGAAAAGATCTCTTTGGTAATTGCTCCTAAAAGACCACTGTCACTCCTTTAATCTGTCTAGGACTTGCCATAGTTGTGCTGTCAGCTTGAAATGGTGAGAAGTATCCAATACCATCAGCATGCTGGTGGCAGTGAAACTTAAGCTGTCTCATTTGCTCTTCTTCCCATAGATTATTTTAGTTCCACTGCATGAGTCTTTGGAGCAGATGCACAAGTTACTCTTTCCTTTAGAACCTCTTTAAAGACGAGATCCCTCATGAGGACTTGTTTTTCTGAAGTTAGTGTGTCTTAAATTTCTGGACCAAGCTGGAACAAAAGCTGATTGATGTTCCTCAGGTTCAGAATAGACCTTTTCACAAGCGTGCAGGTGCATTTGTTAGTGTGTACCACACCTAGACTTGAATCTAGGAAATGACCCATGTAAGTGTGGTTTTTAGTCATTAATTGAGACTAGTACTGCTTCTCCATAGCATGCTGCATTGTTTTATAAGTTACAGCAGAGCAGAAGAAAAGAAACAATGTTCTGCAGAAGAGCATCCCTGAGAAGGATTCACTGACTCAAAAGCTGTCTCGTGATCTACACAATTGCTCTCTAAGTAAATACCAGTTACTGGGCAGCTGTCGGAGATGGGATACAGCAGTTTCTGCTGAAATCTTCCAATTTTCCACTTCTTGCTTTTATTTTGTATTTTAATCCTTCTCCCTTGTAACTCATAGAATAAAAGACTCTCAGCAATTGGTCTGTTGGTTTGGTCTTGACCACAGTGGTAATGTGACCACAGCAAATTGAGCTAAACATGTTGAACATACAACATAAAGAATAAGGATCTGAGATACTAAAAGCCACTGGATCTCATCCTAACCAGCAAAGACAAAGCTACAAGTCGTTCAAGAGACGAATTGTATAGTCTGAGTCAGTGTTGTGTTCTTTTAATAACCTTTGACCCGTTGTTTTATGGCTGTCCACAGTGTAGTGTGGTGTCAGCTTTTGCTGTATTTGATTGGTTCTTAAATATGCTCTCACTGTTTCTCCCACTAGTACACCTTACTGTCAGGAAGCTGTGATTTAGAAGTACGTTACAAATGAGTTTCGATAGGATCTGCCAGAAGAGTGAAGAGAAAAATAATGCAGAAAAACAGGTGACAAGGAGTTTGTGCAGCTGATGTAAACGTCATGAGTGCAGAACTTGTCTGGGATTCATCGATCATACAGAGTTATTCCCCTTCCCATCTAATATCCCAAACAGTCAAAGCTGACAGCTGAGAAGGGAATGCTGTGACTCAACATACTACTGAACTTTTTATTGCACAGGGGTTACAATAATTCAATCCTTTGCTAAACCTTCTAGCAGTAATACTATCCTATTGTCTAATTTGAAAAGGGAGTCTTCTGCCTTTTGAGCTCTGGCAGTTGGCAAGGATTGAAATGGCAAGCAAGGAGGGGAAGCTGTGTATCTGTTTCAATTAGAAAAAAAAAAATCAATCTTTTAGTACCACAAAGCTGAAACATTAGTCAGGCATTCCTGTTGGGAGAACTAACAGGAAATAATATGATTTACAATCTGGAGTATGTCTGCAACATAAAAGGAAGGGGGGGGGTAAAAAAAGTTATTTGCTGCTTGTGTACTTTTGGCCCTGGATTAATTTATGAAGATATTTTTCTTGTAAACTGACCAGCAACCAAAGCAATCTGATGTGTGATTGCTTCAAATTGCATAAGTTGAGCAAATGTTCTATTTTTTATGCCCTTTCAGGTTTTTATTATGTATTTCTGCTTTCTGAAAACTGAGATGCCAGCTTGCACTTTGGATTTGGATAACTCTTCAGATGCCAGTCGAGCAAAACTGCTGCGTGAAGCAGCTTAAAGACCTTTGTTTTATCTGTTGTAATTCAACTGTAGGGTCCTAAGAACTGCAACATTTCAGGGCCAAATGTGAGCAGCATGGGCCAAATAATGAATGTTCTTACCATGCGAGTGTGGCTGTTTTACCTTAATCCAAACTACTCAAGTAGTTTTTAGGTCACCCAGTCCTCAACTGGCATCACAGATGGGTAAGTGAGTAGGTAGCACTTGAGTGGAAGTGTTATATTTGGTTTGCTGGTGGGAAAGATTTGGTGACCCAAGTGGGTTATTTCCCAGAAAGAGCTGAATTAATGAGAAGCTACCCCTGCAGTACCACTGAACTAGCTCAGCTGGTTTCTCTTGGTTCAGGAGTTTAGCTCAGGGTAGTGTTAATATAGAAATACAATAGAGAAGTGAAACCAGCCTGCTTTTCTTTTCAAAGAAACGCCTGACTGTTTATGCTCAGCAATAACATAGTGAAATGAGCAGAACAAAGCTGTGAAGACCAGGAGATGAACCCTTCAGGTCTTTGTGATAAACAAAAGCAAATTCCTGCTGCCTATAAGACTGGGAATTCTAAATGAAATCTTTTACCTCCTTTCAAGTGGGATGGCTTAGCCTTTGAAATGAGTAGAGCTGCAGGTTTATATAGACCCTCCTTAAAACCCAGCCTGTAGGTTTAGTATCAGGTAACCAGTGATGGAGTTATCAAAACTTAGGAATAAAGCCTGTGAAATTCTTTACTTGTACATAGTGAATGCATGTTTAAAAATACAATTTAAAAAGAAGCACAAAATGCTTGTAGGTGGTAACTTGTCAGCTTGCTAGTGTCTCTAGAGAAAGAGAAGACAAGTATAGCTTCTGTGGAGTGTTCTTGGTTCTGCCAGTGACAGTGATGTTTGAAAGGCTTTAGGGATACATCTTGCTTATAACCACCTCATTTATCAGGTGACAATTCTGTGCAAAACATAATGTAAATGTGGTTTATTACCTTGGTCTGGCAGAACACGTTTAGGTGCTGTGAACTGTAACAGCTACGTGAGTTCACTGGCAGGTTTGCATAATCTTGAGTCATCTCCTGTTACCTGGTGCTCTCAGTGTACAGTATCCTGGCCAGGGGACCATTAACGAATACCAGCTCTTCCTGCTCCCCTCATCCTCAGGAGCTATGTGGTTTAGGGGACACAAGGAGTGGAGTCAAAAGGAAGTTGAGTGCTTTGCCTGTTGGAAGTTTTGCAATTTGCATACCTATAGTAACTTCCTGGGGGATTTTGTGTGTGTTTTTTGCATGGAATGACGTCTGCCCATACTCAAACTGTAAACAATATTTCTTACAGTGTCAGTGGAATTAAAGTGTACAGCTGTGCTTTTGTGCAATGACACATGTATACAACTGTGGGGTTTTTTTCAGCACTGTGTGTTTCTATTTGAGCTTCAACACACAGTGCCTAGATGACCAGAGACTTGTGACTGTTCTGAGAGAGTTTTTCTTCTGGAAATAAGCTAAGTACAGTGGAGAGACTGAAGAGAAGAACAGATGCAGGCAAAGGAAGCTAAACAAACGTAACTACTCCTATAGAGATATTCATAACATCTTTCCCTGTGATAGTACCATGGGAACGTTATAGCAGATGCTGGAGATTCTAGATAGCCAAACATCTTTAGAGGAAACTTATTAAGGAGCTTTCATCTAAGCTAATATTTTCAGTCTTTGGGATTTCTGTGATCTCTAAATCCTTCAGTGACTTGAGCTGTAATAAAACTTCATTTAGAATTTCTGTCTGAACTCCCTGCTCCTCCACAGGAGCTCAGTGCTGGATGAAACAGGGGAATGGTGAAAAACAGCCTCATATCAAGTAAACACTAAGCTCATTAAGTCCTGCAACCTCAAAGAACTTGGCTTCCAGAGCAGCCCAGCCTGGGAGACAGCCTGTCTAATCACCTTCTCAGTGAGCAGGAGTTTCTAAGCCTCTCCATGTCTAAAGGCAAGAATTCTGTAAAAATGTGTTTGTCTGGAGGTCTGTTCAGAAACCACATCTTCAGTGGGCAGTTTTACAAGAGAATTAAGCAAGTGGAAATCCAAGAGAGGGGAAGTAAAGTAAGGTGGGCCAACTGTAGTGAGGTAGGTGGCATAGATCTTGAGTTCCCAAGGAGCACTTTCTTCTTACATAAGTTGTGTGAAGGGTTTTTTTGGGATTTTTAAGTGCCACTAATAATGTGCCACTCTCAAAATTACAGTAGTAGTGTGTGCCTGGGAGTGTTCAGCCTTCTGTAAAATCAGGGAGCATTGTGCTCCTAGTTTTGTGGCACCTGGGATGTGGTTCCTATCTCTTTGCATGCAAGTACCTACAGCTACTCTATATACTCCATCTGGGGCAAGAGTCTGGAGCCAAGGGATGTGCTTGACCATAGATCTGGTTTTTAAAACTTCCCTTCACTTACAGTGAAAAAAAAAAACCCAGAAATAAAAGTTGCAGCAGAATTACCCATTCAATTCTGAAATAGGACATACTAGATGCATCCAATACTACAAGGTACTGTTCTGCTCTGTAATCTGTGTGCTTATTATTGCCTTTTTAACTGTGCCAGCATGGATTTATGCTGGATTAAAGTGAATGTATAATGCTAGATTTGGGGAAAGAAATATGGCACAACTTGCCTTTATTAACAATGCTTTAAGAGATCTACTGGCAAACCATTTAGTTATGTAAGTGCTCTGTAAGAAAACTGAAGAGTCCTGCTCCTCAGCCTTGCTTTTACCTCATTGATACCAGAAATATATATGGTTAGTATGTGCTTGAATGTCTCTGTGTTGCACACAGCCATGGATGCCAGCTGTTTCTGAACCCCTTTAAGAATCTCTGCCTTCAACAGTCCCACTTCTGTCTTTTACAGCTGCTATTGAATATATTTTTACAGAAATGGTCAGGCCAAGTTCTTTTGGTTAATTCATAAGACATGGCAAATGTAGATACTCCTTCATTCATCATATTATTTCCAAATTGTGGCACTGCAAAACACTTAAACTGGAGTTTCAGCCTTTGTGGTGTTTAACATCACATTTCCCTGGGCTTTTTTCTATTAAACAATTCCAGCTGGCAGAGGAGGATGGAGCATTTCCCTAAGTGTTCCCACGATATGAAAGTGAGGATCATGACCTTGTGACCATGTACCAGCTTTCACTTCCTTGATGTAAGAGATAGCAGGAGGTAAAGACAATACTTGGTAAGAAGGATCCCCTGCCTGAGCTTGGCTGCTGGAGCTGGCCAGGCACAGGCCATCTAAACAGTACCTTTCTCTGGGGACTGAAAGGTTAGTAGCAAGAAGTGAGTAGTTTTCCCTTCCTTACAACATCAAATGAAGTGTTTTGAAGCTCTTGTCTGTCACTTTTGGGCATGAACATGGTGGTAGTTCATCGACTGATTTGGAGTCATTTTCCAAGATAGATGACTTCACCCTGGACTCATTTCAGCCAAGGATTTGCCTGTTACATTATCCAAGTATTTCAAGGGCATGGTGGGATTTATGGATGTTACTCGAATGCGTCCTCCTTCAGTGACAGCAGCTGGCTGTCATAAACTCCTGTTCTTGGTGTCTGTGCAACCTGCTCTTCAGACTGAAGGCTCAGTTCTTCATGAGATTATTGCAGCTATGTGGGAGTTGATACCTCAATGTCTGTCGAGTTGGAATATTTTGCAAAGATGGTGTCCTAGAACTTGAATTGGATGAGAAATAAATCTATCATCTCCCCAGACCAGGCTGTCTGACTTGCTGGCTGTAAAATATTTCTCTTTTGATAGTGCATGGGTAGGACATTATCAGAACAGCTTTCATAAACTGAGAGCTCCTTCCTTTTCTCATTGCTAAGTTATAGCTTATTTGCAGGAAGCTTTGCTTCTTGTTTCTCCCTGACCTGGTAGCTGCAACTTGTATAAGGTACTAACTGCTTTAGTTCTGAAGTCTTTCTTAAATAAAGCTTTTGGAGCTTGGCAGAACACAACAGACAGAGAAATCAAAGCTCAGCTCCTTGTATAGGGGTGGCTACAAATGGCAAATTAAAAATGGAGGAGAAGCAGCAGTACAAACAAACTGGCTACGCTTCAGCTGCCTGCTGACCTGCTGATCAAAGAAATATGTGCAGGTTTTGGGTACTGTTTTGTCTTGCAGGAAGGTGTCTGTTTATATCTATTGGTGAGAGGAAGAGCTAAAGCTTGTGTCAAAAGCATAGTTCAGCTCAACAAGTGTCTGTGATAACGTCTGTTACACATTTTCTGACTCTGAAGTCAGGTTTAAGAGATTCTATGTCAACTGGATACGAGACCAGCTGCAGCAAGCCCCTTGCAGTGTGTTGCTGTGATTTCTTGAAATAACTAAAGTCCTGATTTCTCAGAAAAATGCAGACTTTGGTGTGTGTTCTGTAGCAAGAAGGAAATAATAGATCATACTTTACGTGTTTCATTCTGTTATTTTTAATAAAGCTGAAGGTGGGAGAGAGCTTGAGCTCTGTGTTGGAACAGAATTTATCTTGGATAAGAGTTATCTCAATCTGAATGGCATGTTACAAATGAGGAAGTGTTAAAACTGCTTTGGGAGAAGGAACTTTCAGTTCCCCAAAGCAGATTGAGTTAGCATGGAAAAAACAATGCATTAAACATTTATACAACATTGGAAACAGTTGTGAGGTAAGGGCTGGACTCCTTTCCATCAACAGCACCATGTAAATTTGACAGCATGACACCACTTTAAGCTGTGCTCTTAAATCTCTAGTCTAGAATGCTTTTTGCAATACCAAGTCAATAATATGTAATCAAGTGTTGCCAAAATAACTTTGCATTGGTACAAAATGTGCTGCTACTTAAACCTAGAAACTGTGTCTCATATCAGAGGAGTCAACAAGCATTGCAGTTGTGGGGGGTGTGTGTGAATGTGATGTATTATCTGTACATCTTGTGATGAAGGGATGTTCTTGTTTCTGCAGAGTGACCAGCAGCTGGATTGTGCCTTGGATTTGATGAGGCGTCTGCCTCCACAGCAGATAGAGAAGAATCTCAGTGACCTCATTGACCTGGTGAGTATTGGATGGTCTTGAGTAATGCCTGAGTCCAGGGCCTAATGAAGATCTGGTATGGAAGAGCATTTTCTGAAGCATCTTGGAGGTGTGATGATTTGTTTCTCTCCTTGTCTGTTGGCAAGGCTGAAGAATACAGCAATTGCCCCAACAATGTGAGGAATCCAGATGTTTATTTTGGACAAGCCAACAGATACCACTGTGTATGTATGGAACATGCTTTTGGATGAAGGGTCATTGGCAGCTTTCTTGATTAAGTCATCACCAGTTTAGAGGCTGCTATTTACTAGAAGTAATTTGGAACAGTTCATACAAGATTGATGGGTGTCCTTTGATTTCAGGCCAGAGCAAACAAACCCCTTTGCTTTCTAACTCTCCTCACCAAGAGTGGGAGGTGAGTTGCAGCTGAGTAACGATTCCAGAATAAGGACTCAATAACAACAAAGTTGTTATCAAGCAGGTATTCTCGATTTAATGGGGGATATCTCCACCAAACATGCATAACCAACCCCCTATTTATTCCCCAAAAGTGACACAATTTCCAAAGTGATGATCATATTTATCATATTCCCTCCCCAACACTCACAAATCATGTCATAATTTCAGTGATTTTTTTTTTTTTTTAGTTTCTTCAGATTGCCACTTCCACAGTGCTCTTTTGCCATCCACCATCCATTTAATGTCCTTAATTTTCATTTAGGGGGTTGTTTACTTCATCTTGTGGTCTTCATCTTCCTCATGGTGTTTGACCCTTCATGGTTTGATTCCTCTGTCATAGCGAGACGACCTTTAGCAATGCGTATGATCTTTGGCAAACTATAAAACAGGTGGTTGATACAATAACTGTTGTTACTTTTAGTTTTTCTATAACTATTGATTTATGTTTCATACAATCACAGTATACCCTTATTTATCTTTAGTTTTCCTGTAACTATTGATTTATGTCTTCACTGGGTTTCCTATAGCTATTGATTTATGTTTGAGAGTGTGCACTCACTTAGCAGCACTCTTTCCTTCGTTCTTTCACCTTGTATGTGTGTGTTGTCTGCTGATAATCACAGAATCTTAAGGGTTGGAAGGGATCTCAAAAGACTATCTAGTCCAACCCCACTGTGCAGTAGATGCAATAGATGTGCTACAGCACGTTTCAAAGATGTTACTGAGAGCACCTACATCTATTTCTATTTGAAGCTATATCAGGTATTCTGCAGTCCAGTGAGTATCCAAAACAACCCCAATCTTGACTAACTATCTGCCTGACATGTTTTTTCTACTTTCCCCCCAAAACATTTGTTTTCCTTCTATAAACTGCTAGTGAAGAAAACTATCTTAAGAAGGACGAGTGTGCTCATTACTGCTTGCACAGGATTTTAGTTGTACATCCTGTGATGTGCAGTTGAGCTACAACAGGCCAGCTAAGTGTGAGCTGTCCATTAAAATGGTGTGTAATACTTAAAGTACTACTGAAAAATGTATTTAATCTGTATAGCATCTACTATATAGATGACTGGGAAAACTTATTTCTCTTGTCCAGTCTAAATAGAAGCTTAGATCAGAAATAAGCCTCATATGTTTTTGCAGAAAAGGGCAATTGCATCTGTAACAGAGCTGTTAAACCTTTTGAATTAAGCCTTTCCTCTTACCTGTAGTGAAAACTACATCTCTTTTCTGTGACGAGTCTGAGTTTTATACTTGATGCTGACAAACCTTTTCTGAGAGAGCCTAAAAATCGGATGTTTCTGCACGTAGCAGCTATTTGAACTAGTGCCTCTTCATTACCTTGTTGAAATGGTCTTGAGCTTTTTGTCACCTTTGTGTGCAGAAGAGCAGCTGCTTACAAGGTAAAAGTTTAGTTTGAGGGAGCCTGTTGGTAAGAGGTATTGAACCTGCTGTTAGCCACTTGGGAAGAGACAAGAGTCAAAAGGCTATGGCTATCTTAAATTTATCAAACTCTTCTTAGTTGCTGCTTTTAGTTACACAAGCCAAACTACCTGTGGGTCAGGGTAGAAATTATTCCCTGTTGGAAGGGATTATTTCTTTCTTGAAACCATTTAGTAACAGGCTACATCTGCCACCAAAACTGTTGGCAGCCTAAAGCATCATTTTCCTGGCCGTTGCCAAGAGGCGGGACGCAGAATAACAAAATAATGGATATGATCTGGTGTGACATTGTTGTTTTTCTGATGAAATTTGGAGGACTGAATGGTTGTCAGGGGTTGAACAGCTCCAAGGATCATTCAAAACCACGAGTTGTTTGGGAAGTTATGATAGGCATGACCGTGTAATTGGTATGAGGGGCTTTTTTTTTAATGACTCAGAAAATTGCTGGTTACCTCTAAATGTTGGAATGGCTTTGAGGTGGTGCTCATTAGTGCTCTATATGCTTTCCATCAGCAACACGCTCGCTAGGCTTCTTTTCATATTGAAAGTGTAACATGAAACGGACCAGTTTGAATGATGCTTGTTAGAAGGAGAGTCTGTGTGATTCCCACACTAGGCATTGCAGTCCTTTCTCTGGGATAAAGATGAAATAATTTGTTGAAATCCAGTACGTTTTCTTTGTTGTTGAGACATCTGTAGACCTCTTCTGCAGCCACTTGCAGCCTGACCTCCACAAGACTGGAGTCTGCACTCTAGTTAGACAAGAGCAGTGCATACATTTTGGAACTGTAATAGTTCCAAAAACATCGTAAGCCAGACTCAAGCAAGTAGGTTTTTTTGACCTTTTTTTGGCAAGTTTCATCCACATCTTTACAGTTGATGTTTTAACTCTATTTCCTGTACCATTACCAGACAATAACCTCCTTGCAGTAAAAGGTCAGACTCCAAGTGCATGACAAGCATGAGCAGGTTCATTAAACTTGTGACAAAATTACAAAAGGTGGCACCTTGTTTTCTACTTCCTTTTGAACTTGGTTTCCTTGCTTCATTACACTGGCATGCTGAAGTAAATGTGAAGCAGAAGCCCACATCTTTGTGATGGTTTGTTGTTACTTTTTAAGTCTGCTTTTTTTGTATGAGTTGATCTCCAGACTGATGAGTGTAGCTGCTCTTTTGATGCTTACTTAAGATCCATTGGAAGGAGATGACAATAACTTAGGAAGTCTTTGTATGTAAAAAGTCTTTTCTCAAACTAATATAGTGAAAAACTAAGATGTCCTTCACAGGCTTCTATTCATGCTGGGAAGGATAACTGCACTCGGGTCCCTCTTAACCTGTCAAAGCTGTGGTTTGCTGTTGCTTTTTGATCAGACTCTCTTGGTGCCAATATGAGTCCATGTTCCAGACTGTACATTACTGCCCCCAAGTGTTGGAATAACAAGGGAAAGGGTCTAAACTTGAACATGAATTAAAAGGGTGGGTGAAAGAAGAGAATTTTTGGGTCACTGGCCCTCATCAGACCAGACACTTTGCATTCATTAGCAGAACAGTTTGTGGTTTGCCCTTTTACCACATCTGTTGTTGCATTTTTCAGACTGCCAAGTCCTCAATTAAAGTTCATTAGAGACCTTGTCAATCATAGAACTCCAGAACTGGTCTTGCCTGAAAGAAGCTGTACTTGTTGTTGATAATGTGCCTTGGCATGGAATGGAATTCAAATAGTCATTATTTGTCAATAGACTACTTGGAGGCCATCAAAAAATGTACAAGAGGACTTCTAAATCTCTACAAAAGAGTTTAGTGTAGACACATAACTTTTTAAGGACAACTAATTTGAATTACAGTAACTTTCCATGTAGCTCCTCTGGAAACTGTGATAACTGCAACTGTGGAGCACCTGCCTGTCAGACAAATCCAGACTGTAAAAGCTCCCATAAGAGGAGCACTAAAGGTGACTGCACTGCTCATAAGTGGATTTGTCATGAGGAGAGGCCAAATGATAGTACTTGAATGTTAATACAGGTTTTAATTGCATAGCATAAATACTGTCTCACCTCCTTATTGTCCAGAAGTTGCTGCTGTTGATACACTGTCCTTCTCGTAGAAGGCAGTTGGGAATCTCATCTCATTGCTTACTGAAAGCAGTATATTAATGGTGTTTTCTGGATGGAAATGCTTCTTGGTATCAGTTAGGATCAGTGTCTTGTTTTGGCTCACGAAAATCAGAGTGGCAGGAAGTAAGGCTGGTAAGGCTCACTTCTAAGTGGCTCAGCTGAAGGGATAGTTGAGGGAATTGTTCTACTTCCTTTCTCTTAAGTTGTACAGTAAGTCAGTCCCTGTTTTGTTTTTTTTTCTGAGAGAAACCCCAAAGAAAGACGTCAGCTTTCAGGCAGTGCTGCTGTGGAGGATCTCTTCCTAGGATAGCTTGACAGCAGACAGAGCAAGCTAGTTGAGGGATAGCTGAGGTCAGAATACTTTTGGGGTTGGTTTTTTGCAAGACAGCTCCACTGATGTATCTGAGAGGGTGCATGTCTGGGAAAAGTGGAAGTTGGATTTATTGTCCTCTTTGGCCATATGCAGCAAATAAGGGATCTGTGACATGATTGTCGTGATGACTTTGACTTGAGTATGGAAATTGATGTGCTCTCAGTCCTGGTGAAAGTTAAGCAGGTTCATTTTGCAAGTACAGATTTCCTGCTGAGTGTTTAATTTGGATGCTTGCCTGTGTGTATATAATATTAATTAGAAGAAAAATCTAGCTGACTCAGAAAAATCAGATGGCTGGCATAAAGTGGGGATGAAGAATCAGCCTTACAAAGCTGGCTTGCAGAAGGGACAAGTGGACTTGCCAGGGGAGTGGAGTTTGCTCACAGAAACAAGTTTCTTCCTCTCTTTGCCAGTAAGACTGATATTCAAATAATACTCAACTTATTCCCCAAAGCTATGCTGCCATGGAAGAAGGAGAGCTAGAGTTCTTTATAGATATAGCAGTCAGTAACTTCACTGGTTATTTTTCAAGGCTCTGTTTGCAATTAAAGGTCTGGGAGGTGATCATCTGGGCTTTCTCATCACAGGAGAATGCTTAAATATTTTTAGCAGCATGTATTACTTTCTAAAAAAGTCTTAAAATGATGAATTTGAAAATGTACAAACTTCAGATTTTGAACTATTTGAAGAGTATTCAGGACCTTTCTTCATGCAGCTAATGTCCCTCGTGGGCAAGTCTCAAAGCTGCTTGTCTGCCTTTCGTAACTGAAGATATATGAAGCTAGAGAATTTATCCCCAGGCAAACTGCATTGCTTGGTCTGCACACACCATAAAGAACATGAGAATGTGACTGAAGGTTTTTTGTATTTTGAGTCCAAGACACTAAGCAGTATGCAGTATTGAGGAAAAAGATAAAATAATTGAATGCAGATGTTCAGCTGAATATCTAGTGAGGGTGGAAGATGTGTTAAAAAACAAAAATCAGACCCAGGGAAAACATAAAATGGAAACAGTGGAAGCAGAACTGCACTGACAGCCTCATAGTCTCAAAGATGAGATTTTGACCTCCTGTTCTTCCTGGACTTGTTGACTTGTCTAATAGGCTCTAAGACACCAGCAAGCCAGACAGGTTTCTAATGCAAGGATTATTGGCTAAAGAAAAGGGCTCTGACTCTCTGGATAAATGGACAGTTTGTGAAGAGGCAGTTTTCCATTTGATGAGTAACTGTAAGTAAGAGCTTTTCCAGCTAGAAAAGATTACCTCTGGATATCTTGATAGTAATTGGAGATAACAATTAATATATGTAAATTGTTAATGTGATGCTTGGCTTAGAGCTAGCAACCTCACTTACTTACATGAGAATGTAAAAGGGAATTTTGCTTCTGGCTTCATCTTCATTTACTCTTTTAAAGCTAAAACTGTGCCCTTTTTTCCTCCAGCCTCCTGCCACTGCACTGCTGGTGTCAGAGACCCTCAAAATACCTGTTTAAACTATCATACCAAAGGTATGCTAAAGAGAGTATGTCTCTGCCTATCCCATACCTGTTGTTGCATATCTCCAACACCAGCTGGGCTCTTGACACAAATAGTCAAGACTTCCCAAGATACTGATACACTGTGATGGCTCATGGGACTTGACTGGTAATGAGATACAGAAGCCTTCACCTGCAGGTCACTAGTCAAAGTCTAGGGCACTCAGGTTGTGCTTGCCAGATGGCTGGCTTTTGTTTCTCAGTAAGCTGTAGAGTGGTGAATCCAGCAGAAGTCCTATTTTATCCAGCAAATCATGGGAAGAGTGCCAGAGATCCTGTTTTTGATGCACCTTTGAGTTTTAAAGATGCAGTTCCTCGAACTGATTTGAACAATTCTGTCACTAATGTTGACATTTCTGCTGTGACATGAGCTGACTAGACAAATTACCTCTTGGTAATTTGGATCTGCAGTCTTGTTAATGTTTGCCTTTTTTTTTTTTTCCAGGAAAGTTGATTGGTTTTGAGTTTGTTTTTGCTAATTCTCCCAGTACTGGAATTCAGTGCAAATACATGAATGAATCCGAGCTGTTTCCAATATCAATTACATCTGGTCTTGAGCACAAAAAAAGTCCATTTAAGTGTCATTTAATAAACAAAGCTTGAAGAATACGTGGCCCTCGGACATCTGATGGATCAAATTAAAGTTTAGCAATGTGTGGATTTGTGGGAGTGACTTTACTGGTGGTTTTAGGTCCGACATGAGTGGAGCCAGGCTTCCTTCTTGAGTTTCCACAACATCCGTTAGGCTGTGGCAGTGTTCTGCAGGAACAGGAAATTCTGAGGCTGAGGAATGACTCAGAAAAATTATAATAATATTTTATTTGATGATGCCTCAGAGGAGAAGAATCTGAGCTGAAGAGGCGGGTTATGTGCCAAAAGGGTTGTTTTGCAGGAGCGCTGGGTAGCTTTCCTGGGCTCTTTTTCTGCATTCAAGTGATTTCCCCAAGTGATGTGGGCAGTGGTTTTTTAATCCACTTCTGTAATGATGTAAATTGCCTTAAAAAGAAAAAAAAAACTAGGTCTTAAGAGTTCACATGTAATTAAAATATTTGCTTTCCTGTTTGGATGTGGCTTTGAATGACAAACTGCTCTTAGTTGCCTGCATGGTCAGGTACCTGCAGGTTACAGATGCAAATTCAAAAGACAAATAGATCTAAATGACTTCTTGAAGCTTTTGAAGCTTACATTGTCCTCCTGCTTCTTTAAGGGGAAAAAAAAAGAGAAAGAAGTGTTTCATGTTTGGTGCTAAATGCAAGAAAGTTATTTTCCAGTGTGTAAGGTTCCTGTGGAGTTCAGTACATGCTGACCTCTGAATAAACATGGAAAAAGACTGTTTGCAAGGATACAACCTTACACCAGCATTACTGCTGTTCCAATTATAAACATGATTCATTTCAGTCAAGGCTGTAGAAGAAAACAACCACCTTAATGTACTCCAACTGAGTGGCTAGTAATCCAAAATATTAACTGTCCTGATAGGTAAAGTGAGGAATTTTATGCAATTCAACCCCTATGATTAAAGCATAGGGAGTGCATGTAGGATATAAAGAGCTGTTCCTGTTTCCTCTACACTTCTTTAGCTGCTTGTTAGTAATATTTTAAGAAATAAATCAGAAACAATGGTTTAGTTGATAACAAGTTCCTTTAACCAAGAGACAAGTCAAGAAGGAATGATTATTAAGCTAGCTACTCCAAAAAAGTGTACAGTTTCAGCTTTGGCACAAGTGATTATTTGTCTTGATAGCTGAGCGGTTGACTTAATTAAAACACTGTCCACATACCTGGCTTGCTGGGGTGGAGAATACTGTTACATGAGACAACAGAATCCTTGTTCAACATGCAGGAGAGTATGCTTAACTCCCTTTTCAGTTTTTCTTTCCTCAGGACTGCATGTTCATTGTCTTTCTCCTTGGAAGGGACAAAAAATCCTGCTAATAGTGCCCTGTTGCTTGGTGTGTGTTTCTCAATGATGCTGCTGTTCAGTCTCAGGCTGAACAGCCAGGCTGGACCCCCAGAGATTCTTCTTTTTCTCTTCTAATTTACATTGAGGGTGGTCTCACTCTGTGGCTATACATACAGCCACCACAATAGATGATTGAGTGCTTGTTTGTGGAAACATGGATGCATTAGGGTTTAGATTTAAATTAATGATGGCCTTTAGCTAAAGGTACAAGGTTAAGATTGTATTCTACATCTGACCTTGCACTGCTTAGAGTGGGGAAAAAAACTTGTGTTGAGATAAAGATGGGAGCCCAGTCTTTGCTTATAAAACAATCCTCCTAGTTTCAATGTTTTAATCATGGTGACACTTATTTATAGTACAGTAATGAATTGAACAAAACCACTGCTTTGGCATGTCAATATTTGGCCTGGGGAGTAGGATAATTCTTGCTTTTCTAAATTGAAGTCAAAATTCCCTCTATAATGACTGTTGGAGACATTCACTCATGCATCCAAGTACATTTTGGTGTGTCAGTTAGCATAGAGCAAGCTAACAAGAAACATTAATGATGCAAATGGCACCGATTCAGACTGAAATCTCAGGTTGGTCTCCTAAGCAGAGGCATCTTTGGTGGGATCAGATTTTGGTGTTTTCTTGCCAAAAATAAACTGAATTCTGCAAGAGTCTGAATGTACACACGTCATTTAAGTGCTCTAGGAAGGTTCAATACTTGACATGGAGAAGAATTCAAGGCAAGGTGTTTGTATAATGTGAAGTAATTGCTTGATGCTTAGTTTTTAGCAGCTAGTTTAGCCTGGCTGTGCCAAATATCATTGCCATGTTCTGAAATGGAAAGGACTTAAATTCAGAAGGAATCACAGTCTCATGAATATGTAGCTGAAGTGTTTAAAGCTGCAAATTCCTTTGTTCAAATTACTGCATTTCCCTTGTAAGCAGCTTCCTAGGGTAGAGGAGGAAGCTCAGTATGCATAAATCTTGGAAATTGGTTCTTAGCAAGGAAGTACAACAGCTGTTGAAAGCTGATGTAACAAATGATATAAAAATGATTCTCTTGCAGCAACTGTGCCACACTTGGATGTTTTTTCTGACAATTAGAATTCCATGAGCAGTTCCATCAGCTGGAGTATCTCTCTTCTTTTTATAAACGCTGTTGAAAGTTTCTAATACATCTGAAGTAGATGAGTGAGTGTGCTCCCTTGTTTTATTCTGAGAGAGGGAGAAAAGAATGTATTGCCTGAAGTCTTGTAGTGGCTGTACCAAAGAGACAATGGATATCTAGCATGCTGTTACAATGGAGTGTGTAGTATTGTGATCTAGTAAGTGCATGATATAATGCACTCACTGTTATGGCTGGAAGACTAGCCCCAGCCTTTAGGAACTGGAAAAGTGACTGTGCTCATGAATACCCGTTACCAAGTCATCCAGAGATAAGTTTACTTCAGTATTACTGTGTGGAAATCAAATGCATTGCATCTTAAAAACAAAGTGTTAAGAGTTCCTTCCAGTGAAGAGGCGATAGTGCTCTCCCACAAAGCAGGATGGCCACATGCATGTGCAAAAGATCATGTGCTGTTTTGAGAAAGAAGTTAAATCTAGAAGTTATTTGTGCTGCTTTTTGTAAGGGCTGTAAATTCAGCTGGTTTCGAGAGCTTTTCTGCAGGGGAATCGACTCTTGAGTTTGGGGTTTCTTTTGCAAATGCTTTGTGTGTATACATGAGCTCTTAAAGAATTGGACAGCAAGAGCTCTCTTGTTTCTTTACTGCACATGTAGCACAGGGCTTTTCCCAAAGATACAGGAACAGTCTGGGAAAAACACCTATTTTTTCTCCGCATCGTGTTTTCATCACACTCATTCATTTTAAGTGCATGTCACAGTGAGTCTGTTCCTAGACACTTATCTCTCTGCTGATGGGCTGCAGGCCAAGGAGCAGCTGAGGAGAAGGAATATATATATATATATTCAGCTGGTCACTTTTAGGAATGACATGCAGCATAGCTCTTAATGATGAGGTGCTTTGGGTCTTGTTTGTGTGTGCATCTGAAATGGAAGCAGTCATCTCAAGTTGCTCTCTGCCTCAAGAGTCAACCAAAAATTATTAGCTAATGGAGAAGTGAAGGAAGAGACAAAGTGGAACCAGATGGGCTCCTGAACACAGATACATCAGTTTGCTTCACTTGTGCCACATCCCTGCTGATTTCTATCAGCTCTGTGGAGTATTAGGGTTGTCTGTTTGCACAAAAAGTAAAGATTTTTCTATAAGCTGCTTATTTCCTGTCTGCTTTTATTTACTCAGTGAATGCTTTAATGGATTTGAGGTTGCTTCAGCCAGGTCTCTGTGTATCAAATGATGAACTCCTATGAGAAGCATCTAAGTTTATGTGATACTTGACTGCCCTGTTCTCTAGGCTCTTCGGTTATCACTCCTTACCACATTACAGTGTACATAAACCAAAGCAAAAACCCTCAAACTAAGGTTTCAGTTTTTTTCAGCACTGTTGTTAACTTTACCAACCATTTCTTGGGTTTCTTTGTGTGTTTGTGTGGTGATTGTGTGGGCTGGGTGTTGATAGCCACATCTTGTTTTGGCCTTTGGCCCTGCTGGGATTTTTTTCCCCCTCTTTTGTGGTCACATTGTTTTATATTTGCCCCTAATTACTTTGAGTTAATATCTTCTGTGTGTTACTGCCTTGTACTTGAGTGAGGAATGTTTTCATTTCAGTCAGTATGATCTCCTACATTGCATCTAGTGCATTAAAATTGTGTACATTTATGCTTTTGGGAGCTGTTGAACCCCTACTTGTTTTTTTTTCTCCCTTAGGCTTCTTGCCTTTGAAATGATAACAACCAGTTCTCTGAATCAATGGTTTGAAGCACATTATTTTCTTTATTCCTTCCTCCCTCCTCTTCTCATTTGAGCAGTTGAATTAATCACTTCATGATTAATTTTACCCCCGCCTGCCTTTTGTCTTCATGTTCTCAGGCTTCATCTCTACAGTAGAGAATGAAAAGTAAAAGAGGTTCTACATGGTTATTTCTTATTGTCTGCATTAGCATATTGTCAATGATATAGTCAAGAGATTACTAATTGTCCTAGATACTGTTGTGTTCCCAACTTTTGTTAGGTAAAGAGGGTTTTACTTCAATTCCTTTCCAGACTTTGCTGCAAGGGAATGCTTTTTCCTGAGGGAAACGCAATACTGTAATTGTTTTAATACCAGCTCCAGCAATGATTTGTGGATTGTCTCCCAGATGGATTGGGGCACGGGAGAGAGATACAGGAGGGATGGAGTTCCTGGAGGAAGCTGCTGGTGTGGCCAAAGCCTGCAGTACAGGAATATTAGTATTGATAAGGAGGCTGCTGTCAGCTCCAGAGCAAGAGGCCATGGGATGAAATTTGCTCGATTTGCTTGTGCTTGCATTCACACTAGCTTCAGGCTGCAAAATGACATCTCATCTCTTTGCAGTACATCAAAGCCTCTCTGCCACCTTTCAAAGCAGATTCTGTAGTCTTTCTCCGTGTGAAGTGTGGGGAGACAGCTGGGATTAGGAATCCATTAAAAGCTACCTGTGTAGGAGATGTTTGATTCTATATGTTCACACACACACATATTTTTATTAGCCAACATGGTAATGTTTGGCCAGCTGCCTGGAAACTATTCTAAACTCTACCCAGAGTGGGAGCTTGTGAAAAATAACGCTGCAGCGTATGGATGGCGTGTTCTTTTAGCAGCTCCCTCATTTCCAGTCCATTATAAATATTTACCTTTATTCATCAGTCCTAGGCAATCACTTTACTGGCTGTCTTTGGCAAGAAGTTAACATTGAGAATGTATATATTTAAGTGTGCTGGACCACACTAGTGGTTAGGTAATTAAATCTGAAATTATTGGAGGTGGGAGCATAGGATTGTGTTGTAGCTTAAGTGCAGTTTTCTTGTTCTTGTTTTTAAAAGGGCTTCTGACTTTGGGACAGATGTGGGCTACCAAGAACAAAATCTGTTCTTAGGGGTGCCAGTCTCTTTTAACCTTAAAATATAATTCTCTCTTCCCTCTCTGTTGTTTTTTTTTCTCCAAACCATCAGGTCCCAAGCCTGTGTGAAGATCTCCTCTCCTCTGTTGATCAGCCATTGAAGATTGCACGAGACAAGGTGGTAGGAAAAGACTATCTATTGTGTGACTACAACAGAGATGGAGACTCATACAGGTGAGCTGTTGTCCAAAGCAAGGAACTTAATTGATTTACTTTGTAAATGAGCTGTATACAAATATTGCAATCTCTGTTATTCTTAGCTGAAGAAAAGAAATGTCATATTAATCTTCTCTCAGCTGGGACCATTTGAAACCCTCTTCCCCTAAGTGAGGCATTGATGGTGCAAGTTGTTCTTTGTATTTCCCTAACGTGAAAGGGTATAAACATCTTCATCTCCAGATTGCTGTGGAGTACTTCAGTTTCAAACAACATGGTTTTACGGCTACTAATCTGATGACCTTTGCAAGGCAGGTCTCCACTGTCAGTTTCCAGAATAAGATGTGTTGTATCTTAGAAACCACAGTGTTTCTGCACATTTTCTTTACTGTAACTTGCAATCATTTGCCAGAACCTAAAATGTGATAATGTTCTCTTGTTAAAGGGGTGACTTAAAGCATTTCTCATCGGTTTTCTGTAGTATAGTTATGTCTTGGGAGAATTTAAACCAGTTGGATCTCTAGAAGAAATGACTGTGGTGGCCTTGGCATGAAATTAAACCATCTACTGTTGCAAGGCTGTGAAATCTTTGGAATGGATAGTGACAGAATAGAGATGATGCAAGCAGGTCAAACAAAATCCATCTTCTGCTTGTGCAAAACAGGGTGGACTTGCCAGCTCGGAAAGACACTTTCACTCATGTTTTGCTAGGGATTGAGCCTGACTCTGGATGTGGAGTGTCATTAGTTCTGTGTGAAAGACTTGGCCCAAGTTTTTAGCAAAGAAAAAGGATCCTCTACTAAAATAGCTGATTTATTCTGAGGACTGTAGACAAAACCAATGAAAAGAACTGAACAATGTAAGTTCTGTGTAATTATAATGAATTTCGAAGTAGAAGGGGCGGTCATACTGAAGTGGTGCAATGAGTTTTCAGTATTTTGGCTGCCACTTTGAATGCAATCTGTCTTTTACTGTTTCCATTCTGTACCTCGCCATTAGGATGATTACAGTTGAGTGACTGTAATCACTCCACAATTTGTGAGTGACACCATCCTTCCCCAGCCTTTTTTGCATTGCCTACCTTATCTTCCTGGCTGTAGTGACCATGGCATAGTTCCAAATCTTTAATTAAGAATCATAAAGCTTATAGTCCAGAAAGCTTTGTGAATGTTGCATCACCTAGCTTTTATTATTCACTCTCAGTGAAGGGTGCTAGCCTGTGAAGTAACGACCACCATTCATCTACCTACTGCCTGGAGTTACCAGCTCAGCCATTCTGCTGCTTCTCATTATGATTATAGGGGTTACATCTCTGGCTGTCCTTGCAGCTTCAGTGTGGTAGCTTACATTTTTAGTGTTAACAATGGGAACTGATCTACAGTAAGAATTTAGCTTTGCTTTGTACAGATTTGCAGTGATGGTTTACATTGATCTGGCCAGAATGTTTCAAGAATTCTACTTCCCAGTGGAATTCCAGAAAGTACTTCAACAATTTATTTTTTCTCTTTGGCTTAGGCTGTTATTGCAGAAGCAGGTAAGCTTAGAAAGGTTTCTAGATTAGTCCGTTTCAGTTGCTTTGAATTGCAAGAAATGTCTAAACTGAAAGAACATTGAGTCTGTGAATGGTTTACACAGAGAACGTGCTGAGATTCCTTTTGTCCTAGAAATAGGAAGAAGCTGATGATGGCTGCAGAGCTTGACAGTGCATTTGGGTTATGGCTGAATGAAGATCTGAATGAGATTTATTGTTTTTAAATAAAACCTCTTCCAGTGTGCCAAGAGTAAGAAAGTCTCTAAAGTGAAGCGTTCACTCGTATTCTTTGGGGTGCTAGCCTAACACTGAAAGTTTGTTCAGCTTTCTACAAGACTTCCTTTTCAAAGCATTTGTGCATTCAGCTTGTAAGTTGATCAGATCTACATTAGCAGCAGCTACATGCATTTAATCAGTTCTAAATTAGTAGCTAGAATAGAATTTTACAGCTTCTGCCATCCACGAGGTGTACTCAGCTGCATTCTCTCTGGCAGATGCAAGAGAAGGGATTAGATCCTGAATTTCTTGTGGGTATTTCAAGAGATGCCTTCTCACTGAGTCTGTGCAATTCCTTGTAGTCTCCTTGCATCCTATTTAGGCTGCTGACGTGAGCATCTGTATCACCGGAGGCACAGGAAACTTGAAAAGGCACTTGTTAAACAGTATTGTGACATGCTTCAATAACTAATAACATTTGCTCCCCCCCTGCCCTTCCATGTTTAATTAGTGCATGTGGCAGCCCTTTCTTTAAGGTTAGTTTCATGCTTGCCTCTGAAATTTCCTCAGTCTCCTTTTTTTGAGAGGATATTTGAATAGTTCCAAGGAAGCAGGAGGACTTCAGTCTTTTAAAATCACTTTGAAATGTTCAGGACTTGTTAAGTAATGGAGTTTCAGAAAAGCCATTTCATTTGTTCATACAGAATAGGCATAATGTGTTAATTGCAGGCATTAAACAGTGCTGTTCTTTAAGACTTTTGATGCAAGTGTTCTGGATTTGAAGTGATTCTTCCTTCTGGAATTGATTGGTCTCAGTTCTGATTTGTGAAGTAAATTCTTTCCTTCAGCACAAAGCAAAAGCCTTTGAAAACCAAGCGGTACTAACATGGGCATGTGTTAATCCCATTCTGTGCCTGTGTTCAGACACTGTTACTCATACCTCATAAAATCTGAAGTTGTTGCTAGGAAGTGCCTCTTTACACTAATTTAATCATTTAGGCCAAAATCTAGGAGGAGTTTACTTTGCTTTTAAAAGCTTTTGATATTTCCACCACGATTTTACAGGAGTACATGCTTGATTAGAAGTCTCAATAAATACCGTTCCCTGCCTGCAACATGCTACATCCCCAGTGACTGCACACTTCAAACTAAACACCAGTTTTCTTCCTGTTGGGAAGCTTGCTAATTGCATTTCTTTTCATACTAATCCAAGGGTTTCAAAGCATTCTGCAGACGACGGAACCTTATGCTACTTTGGCAGGAAAGATGGAGCTAGATAGTCAGGCTTTTCACTGGGAATCAAGTTTGAGGAGAGAGGGGTTCAGTGGCTTTACAATTCAACTGGGAATTAGCTTTGAAAACAAGCTGCTGCAGGGGGTTTGGCTGTTCAAGTGGTAATTCCACCAGTTATACGGAGCAACACACAGAAAAATGAGTATCCTACTGCTTAGTTCATCACAGTTTACTCCTTCCTCATATTTAGACAGACTTGATCTTCAAAAATAGATAGTTCTTAGTTTCTTTGAGTCACTGCTGCTGCTTGCTGAAACCTGTTACCTGAAACAAAAAACTCTTTTAGGGAAATTAGAGGTCTGACTTTGGAAATGTAAGTGCTTGTCTATTGTCTTTCTCAATATAGTCTCCATTTAAGTTTTAAAACGTGTTGTGAGTACCCTTCCACAAAAGGAAAAGAAAAATACAGAGTTGTTACGAGGGTTTGAGGTTTTTTTAGGTGAAGTTGCTGCTGACTCTAATGGGTTGAAAATGCCACAGTCTGTGAGCTAGAGGAATCTATGTTACTAGGCTTCCTTTAAATCCTGTTCCTGCAGCCTGCAAAAGACATCTAATGTTTACAATTAAAGCATCTTGACTGTGGCTTCTGCGTGTGTTCATCATAGAATCGTCATAGAATGGCAGGGTTGGAAGGGACCTTTAGAGCTCATCCAGTCCAACCCCTCTGTCTAAACAGGTCCCACCTAGATCAGGTCACAAAGGAACATGTCCAGGTGGGTTTTGAGGACCTGCAGAGAAGGAGCCTCCACACCTTCCCTGGGCAGCCTGGGCCAGGGCTCCCTCACACCTTTACAGTAAAGAAGTTTTCCCTTAAATGGCACTTTTTTTTGTTCCAGCTTCTTTCCATTACCCTTTCCATTATCTTTTAAAATGCAGTAGAGGAAGAAAAAGTAAGTACATCCTAACAAACGCTGCTCTTAAGGCAGCAGTATACTTCTGCACTACCTGACATACAAACCCTGGCTTTGCTTTTGCAGACATCACGACAGCAAGGTGAATGCTCTGTCTGATCTTGGTGCATTGGGTTGTGTGTGTGCTGCCTGATGGGGGTAGGTGTGCCATTTGGGAACCCTGCAGGTAGCAGCCATGGGGATTTCTTGTGAACCTTTTCCAGATTTCAAGAGAGCTGTTAGGTGAAGTTGCACTACTGTAGCTGTTGACTTCTCTCCAAAGAGACTGGTTTAAAATGAGAACCACCAGCTGAAAAACATTGCTCTGGGGCAATGTGACATAATGATTTAGCTGTTCCTGGTGTCTCACCTTTAGAGTCAGATGTGGTAGAGAAGAGTGAAGTGTTATGAAAGTGCAAAGCCAGAGTGAAGCAGAGTCTGTTCTTTGTGTTTTGCATTAAACAGATGTCAAAAGTAGATGCCTTTCTAAGAAATGAGTTACAAATGGCCACTGAGGAAAAAGTCCTGACGTATGGACTGCATTAAAACCTGGTGCTAGTAGGTTGGAGTATATTGAAAAGGCAGTAGGTAAAGGGTAGAGGGACCTGGTTTTTAAACCAGCAGTGATATATGTAGCTTGGTTATTTCCAGGGGAAATGAAAAGGAGAATGCAGGTTTACAGAATGGGAGTTATAAAAGTCTCAAGCAGATGGGCAAAAGGGTTCCATTAATCTTTTAATACCAAATCTTTCATTAAGAGCACAGAATCTCATCCACACCTGCAAAAATCACAGCAAACCCTGCAGCTTTACAAACCCTGTTAAATCCTTTGAGCTGTTAAAATGTTTTTGTAATGTTATACTAAAAGTAGGGTTTATTTCAAAGCAAAACAGGGGAGGAAAATTTGGACCTTAATTACAGACAGCAGCATTTGGCTTAAATACTGTCAGAGCCCAAATAAACTGCACAGTCTGTTTGTATCTGTAAGAAAAATCTAAGTATGTCATGTGCAAAAGCTGAGGCCTCATTTTTGAGTGTTTGAGAAGGAATAGATTCAAAGCCAAGCATGATTGTTTATATAGTAGATGCCTTGAGACAGGGAGTGTTTCCCAGGTACACTGTAAACTTTGAAGAGTCAATATCCCCTTTTGGTCTGTGTTTGACTCTTGAGGGTGAAATGCTTAAACCCATAGACTGCTATCGTTACTTTTCAGTGGTTTTGGAAGTTAATCATCTGTTAATCAGGTCAAACCTTTCAGAGTTTGTCTCTGTTGTTTAACTGTGTCTCTTTTCCTTGTCTCTTTGGCAGATCACCATGGAGTAACAAATACGACCCTCCCTTGGAAGACGGTGCCATGCCATCTGCTCGCCTGCGCAAGCTGGAGGTGGAAGCCAACAATGCCTTTGACCAGTACAGAGACTTGTATGTCAGTTCTACCATACAGAGCCCTCTGCTTTCTTTGTTTCCTTCAGCAGGCTTGCAGTACACACAATGAGTCTAAAATGTGCTCAGTAGCTGCCTCTGAGAGTGACAGACCAATGTATAGAAGAAGAAGAAGGGTAGGCAGCCGCTGCTGTGCTGTGGGGAAGCGGATCCACTGTGGTTTCACAATATGAAAAGATGATCAGGTTTATCAGCTGATGTTAAAGGCAGATGCTGAGGTGCTTCCCTGCCGCCCTCCCCACTTTTAACAGAATAATGGTGTCTCTGTCCTGAAATGACCTGTGTTTTCTCTCATCTTGACTAGATTCAGTCTTAAACCATCTGCTTTTTCCATTCCCTCAAGACTGTACTCTCTAAGTCATATGTATAGCAGTGACTTTCACATCTTCCAGTGAAATGACAGGCATTGATGTACTTCCACTGCAAGGAGCATTCCCTGAGTCCAGGGGGAAAAAATTGTCTTTTTAAATCCCTCTGTGATCAGATGACCATCATGTCCCTGGTTGGGTACACTGACTTAAACAAGGTTTCAGTTGCTGAGAGGAAAGCAGGATGCAGGTGAATCTGCTGAACCCTGTTCTGCAGCAGTCTTCATAGATTGTATGGAAGTAAAAAGTGAGATTGTATCAGATTTCACCCTTCAGCTTGTCAGTCCGAGTTTTATAGGTGATACATTGTTCAGGATATGGGAAGGATTGCTCACAAAGGATTCATTCTCTTGTCATCAGCCAAGAAGGATGGAGGCATCGTGACCTGCCGTGTAGTCAGACTAGATAAGCACATCTGTCAGCACAGGACCTTTTGGTCCATATTATCTCCAAAATGTGTCAGAAAAAGAGAAAGGTGGCTCATGTTTTGCTGAGTGGTGTAAAAATTGTGGCATTTTTGGAAAGAATTTGCTAAGTTAAGGAAACTTCAGCTGACAGTTTGAAGGGTTCCTCATGCTTGAAATTGGAAATGATTTGTACTTTACCTACAACAGAGATTTGGATAGAAACATGCTTTTGTTCTAGCAGCTGAACTCTGCAGTTGCCCTAATAAGACAATTGAATTTTGTATTTTCACAGCAGAAGCTTAATTTTAACTTGGGAGATTGGACTGAGGGGAAAAATGAGGTGGGGGTAACAAGTGCCAGCTCTTCTCACTGCTGCTTGCTGGTCTTGCCAACGTATACTGAGTTGGGAATGGCTGTAACAATTAGCTGCATAACAGCTGCTGAAGCCACATGGGAGTCTGAAGTGTGGGGAAGGTTGTAGTGGGAACAAGATGGCAATTGCAACGATGTAATTTTCATGCTCTGCTAGAGCTGGAAAGTAATGCTGAATCCCCACTGTAAAGCCAGAAGTAGGTCTGAGCCATGTGATGTCGATTAAAGGTGTCACTGGCCTTCTGGTTTGGCAGCTTGTAGTGCTGGGAATGGAGTGCACATGATATCAGCTCCAGGACTGAGTTATCAGTGTTGTTTCAAATTCTAGAGGCAGTAACAGCAGAGGTTTTCCAGCATTGTGGAATATTTCAGACTCATTTGAAAGCTTTGAGGTACTAATCAAAACAAAAGAAGTAGCGTGGCAGCAGTCTTCAGTGTTGCATCTTTTGTGGAAATGATGGTTTCTGCTTTATGGGAAGATGTAGAACAGGTCCACCTTGCAGTAAGTGTTAATTGTGCAGGCAGTGGGGTGGAGAGGGTGGGGAAATAACCTTTCTTAACTTGACCTGCAGAGATTTTCATTGTCTGTGTTCACTCTGATGGAATTGTCCGTCCAAACAGAGCATCTATAGGTGACACCAAGCTAATCAATACTTCATGTTACAAACTCTTTCTTAAAACATGCAAGTGGAAGTGCAGTGGCTGTTGCACTGTTGGGCTTTCAGCTTGTGTTGTAGATGAAGAGGAGAAAAATGGTGCTGGGAGAAGCCTCAGATCTGACACATCAAGTTCTCATACATCAGTCCCTTTAGTGGCAGTTCTGTCCCTCTCCACAGGGTAGAGAATGTTTTTGAACTACACCTCTAACCACAGCTATGCTGTTTTATGGTAGAGAGGTAACAGTTAATACAAAAATAATCCTGTGTAGGCAGTTCATTCAAAGAAAACACTGGGCCCCCGTGTGCTTGAATTTCCTGGGCTGTTAGACATTTTGTTCCTGTAATGAGGGCTTCTGCTAGATTTTTCAAAGCAGTTTGTGGCTTTATTTCCATCCTTGCTGGGCTTATTTGCTGGATCTTGTGCTTGCAATTATCTAGCCAGTATGGACTGCCCATGCAGAGAGATGCTGTGTATCTTAATATCTGGTAAGCACTTGTTTCTGAGATGTTGCTCTGCATGGTGCCAGCTCCCTACCTCAGCTTTAAAATACATCTTACACTGGTCATTGCAGTGGGGAGTGGAAGAGGAAGATGTTTCCTTTCCATTAAAAAAAAAGTACTTCTGAGAATGTGCTATTCCCACTCTGCTCTCAGCACATCGTCCAAACTTCTTCTGGATTAGCTCCTCTTTTACCTGCCCACACAGCCAGTGATAACATCTCACAGAGTTCATCTCGGGTGTCTCCCAAGGCTTCAGATAGTTTCATTTTTTCCTTGTGTTAGTTCCATTTGGCCTGCATGCCATTCCTTTGCACATTTCTCTTTTAATCAGGTGTGGTAAGTATCCACCTACATTTAGTGAGTCACTGGCATGTATTTGCCATCTCCCAAGGGGTTGGCACCTGCTAGCGTGGGTGTTTTGAGGGAAACAGCCTGTTATTCATTTGTTAACAATTTGTGTGAAGTAAACCATTCAGATTTGCTTACTGGTGACTAGTCTTGGATTGGAGTTTTGTCCCCAAAAGCTTATTGGCCAGCACACTTGAATGACTGTAGCGTGAAAATAAGTTTGGAGAAGTCTTGTAGTATTACATGGTGCTGTTTCAAGTCATGAAAGCTTGAGAAGAAACACTTTGCTGAATCTTTGATGCCTGTTAAGCAGTGCTGAGTTGTTCCCTGTCAGCATCAGGTTTAATGCAAACTGCCTTTACGTATCTGCAGAGTTGTCTGCCTTTTATTTCTGGAGGCACGTTCATGTCTTTTTGGGTGAAAGAGGTATTATATTGGGGATTTTTAACTCCCTCTCTATTATCTATATTAAACAACAAGCATATTTCTTGGTGATCTGTTTTACCAAACTGCATGTCACTTGCCCAAAAAACAACTGTTCAATTCTGATCTCCCGCTGCCAGCTTTAATTTGGGCACTGCCTGAAGCTAATGCCCTGGTATGTTTTTGTTCAGCACTTATTATTCCCAGATGGAAGCCTAATATCTTACACCATTCAGTTAGAGTCTTGCCTTTCCACTTCCAATATCGTGAAGATCATTTCTTCAAACACATGGTTGTGATTTATTGCCCTTTGCTTGACGTGTGTCTGCGATTGATTGAAATCAAAGCGTAACGAGGAGCGGGGCATCTGGTTAAATCTCTCTCCTTTAGATTCCGTGTTCCGTTGTTTTGGGTTGGAGATAATCAGTGCTTTAATTAAGTCATCTAACCACTCTTTGTTGTCTGGAAGAAATCATTTCTGAAGTGATTAAATAGACCTCCCTGGGGATGGATGATGCTGATCAGAATGTTTCTACAAACAAGATGAGTTTTGGAAGTTTGGACCGGTTAGTCAGCTGACATATGTTTAGAAAGCTCTTCCCTTGGTTTGTTTCTCAGATTAAGTTGGATTTACTGGTGCTTCTCATTTTGAACAACTTCAAAGAAAAAGACAAAATGCTCATCGTAATCATTCTGCTCCTGTGAATGTTTTTATTGATTAAGGTTTTGAGCTCCATCAACAAAGTGAGAAATGAAGCTTTTTGAACTTCTGCTTCTCTCTGTGTTTTGATGTTGATCCATTTGCAATCTGTTGTATTAGACCTCTGGACAGGGAATTTGGTAGGAGCAGAAGGAGGTCTGGGAGAAGGATTGACCTTTGAAATGTCTTCATTGTCTGTAAACCTTTTATTATTGAATTTTGGATCGAAATCCTGTCCAAACTGGAGTCAGTTACTCAAATTTTTGATGGGAGCACTGAGGATGGCACTCCTGCCAACCAAGCCTTTGCAGTACTCTTTGCAGCATGGAGAGTGCCTAACCTGAACATCCATCACTTTTCTCTTTTCAGCTCTGAGAGGAGAGGTTGCAGTAGTTTCCTGTTTGCATGTGCCTGCAGGGATATGTAGTTTTAGGGGACCTGTTGCTAAAGAGCTTGAAGGGGCTGCTGGTAAGGTATAACAGCAAAGTCCTAGTGACAGATAAGGTAGCTCTTTAATTTTTAAAGTGCTCAGGACTGATTACTACTTTGTAAAAAAAAAAACATTATTAGTGTGTTTAATCTCACTGAACAACCTTGATTTGCTGAACTTCAGGCATGTCTCATTTTTCATTGGCCCTTGAACAGTGTGCCATCACCTCTACTACCAAGTATGTTCAAATGTCCTGTGAGCTGTTGAATAGGTTTCCCCTTTATAGTCATTTTTACCATTCTTACCAGCTTATTTTGGACTGTGCTGGAACCACCTCTGATACTAGCCTTCATCCTCTGTTAGTGCTCATCTTAGACTTTCAGTCTTTCAGTGTGCTGCTATAGGTTGTCATCTATTTCCTCCTCCTACTACCTGGTCTGCTGCATCCCTGTAGGTTTGGCTGACCAGAACATCCTCTGAATGGAGTTCATTCCTCTCCAATTTTGAAAACACTTTGCACTTCTCTCCAGGTTTGTAGCAGTTGCTGTATTTGTTTAACAGAATTTGACTGACTTTGTGGATGGAACAGCACGGATTCCACCAAGCAAATAAACAAAGATGACCAGATGCAAGAGATGCAAGGAGTTGGCTGTAGCAGAGCCTGCCAGTGCTCATGCCTGTAGGTATGCATGGGGGAGCAGTGGCTGAGCTTCCATTCCTGCAGCCTGCAGTGCAAAGTGATTAGGCAGCTGTGAGCCCTTTATATGAGCATTCTGTCTATGTTTAGATGTAAACCCAGTTTGCCTAAACTAAAAACCCTTGGAAAGCTTTGAAGTGACTTTATTGCCATTAGCTCACTGTTCCTCATTAATGGTTACTAGCCCTTTGTGATGCCTTTCTCTTGGGCATGATAGTTACTGTGGTTTTCACAGCAAGGGCCTTGCAGATTGAATCCAGATGCATTTGTTATGCATCTTAGCACTAAGGAAACCTGACTTTCCATCTCACTGCTGGCTAGGGTTTTGCACAATAGGGTGTGACATCAGGATTATGTCATCTGTGAGGTTCTTGCCTCTTGGATTAGACTGATAAATACAAGATGAAGTCTTATAAGACAGACCTAAACTGCTAAGATGCTCTCTCCTTTAATGTTCATGTGCTTTTAAAATGACAGCCGTGATGTTTTCCCAAGGAAATTGTTTAGATGTAAGAGTAAACAGAGCAGTATTGTGGTCCTTTCCTTAACTTGCCCTCGGGCTGCTCAAAGAACAGAACCAATATTGAAGTTGTTGATATATACTACACAGATTAGAGCAAACTTAGAAGGAGAGGGGGGAAAAATCAAACATTGTCAAGCTGTGCAAACGAAATCAGTTGCTTTTCATCTGCTTTTTTTTTCCTTTTGGTGCTTCATTTTGGAGCTGCTCTGTACAGGCTACATTCTTATCTTCTGAATCTGAGATATTTGATGGAGGAGGGGTTTTTCCCTTGGGTTCCCACAGTACTCTGTGATTACATAAAATCTGAACACTGGAGAGGGAAAAGCTTGTGTTAGGCACTGATGATGCAGCACTGTCCTCAGACATTTCTCTCTGAAGGCTTTAAATCCCTAGCAAGAAATTGCTCACATGCTTTACAAAATGGAGTGAAACTAGATTTTAAAAGGTTACTTTGTTATGATAGGAATTTCTGAACTGATTAACAATACATGGCTGTGGTTGCACTGACAGAACCTTACCTCATGCTCTCACAAAGGAACAGTGTTTTAATGATGGAAAATAGAAGACACAGTAACTTAAATAGCCATCTTGTAGCATATCTGATACATGCCTCTCTGAAGAAAGAAGTACATCACATGAAATCCCTGGTCTGCACAGACTCTGGCAAACTTAATACATGACACAGAAGACTTCTGCTGCTGTCTTTTCTCCTCCTCCCCATATTTGAATCCTAGCTGGCAGAGTCTGAAATGTGTCAGACTGTCAGTGGATGAAGCAGTGGGCTGTCTCTGCAGAGCAGGCTGGTGGAAGGGATGGGTATGGTTGAAGGATTTGTAAGCAGTTGGGGCTTCCTGGTGGTTAATGAACCGGTTACTCCTTTGGACATGTTACAAAGTGACCTATTGTCTTGCTTATTAGGTGGTTAATGGAACTGTTTCCAGGTGACTTCTCAAAAGGGATTTGGTCATTAGTTTCCATCTGCCAGAGCATTTGGATGGTGAGGAAAATGTAAGCAGTATGGGTTTTTAAAAAACTAAATAATGGAAGGTACTGGAAAGCACAAAGTGGGAGATTCTGGGAGATTTGTAACCTTCAGGATCCTATTGTTGGAGTACTGTTTTCCTTCCTTGCAGAGTTCTTGTGCTTCACAACTCTGCTTTGCAGCTTGAGTCATCCCACCCTGGTCCAGATGTGTGCTTTTAAGTAGGGCTGGCATTGAAGTGACACATACCTAACTCCTTTGGTATGTTTGCTTGAGGGATTTTTACACCTGTGTAGCTGGAAAGAATTTCTGTAAAATACCTGTCCAGAGTCCATAAGCATACTTTGGGCTGTATTCATAAACTGTGGTGAGAAACAGCTGCTCTAGATACACAAACATTTTACTTTCCTCATTTTAAGTATTTAGGTAACGTTCTGAAAGTGTTACTCAGTTGCACTCCTGGGACAGAAGGAGAGAGAGAGGAACTGTAAATCATCTGTGCTCATGCCAGTGGTAGAAGTGTTACATCCTGGTTAGTTCCTGGTACCAACCTGTCCTTTTCAATAAAGAACAGGCTTGGAGCCTTATTACTAGGAAACTGAATGCAGGACACAGGCAACAGAATTATTTGCTGATAGTTCTGATCTCTTGATGCTGTCCTGAAGACTTCTCCCCAACCCTCCCCACTGCTCACTTGAGCTAGGAAATGGCAGGTGATATGACCCTAGCAGTGAAACTAGATACCACCCTAGCAGTGGTTTGGGTTCAGTGGAGTGTGGGTTGCTGAGATTGGCCATTTCCTTCATATTTCTGTTGCTATTTATGTATTGGTTTGAAATGACAGGGTGCAGGCACAGGGGAAGGACTTAGTGAAAATCATGCCAAGTCACTTGCCACTCCAGTCATCTGTTTTATTAACAGTTGAGACGTCTGCTTCCTCACCTAGTCTTTTAGGTAATGTTTTTGGGTTGCTGTTAGACACTAGCTTCTCAGATTTTCACTTCAGTCGTTGTCACTCTTGTAATGCTCAATATTTTCCTTTGGGGTAGGTTTTATAAATGACAGGCTTCTTGGAAGCCTGTTGTTCTAAGTAGATGGAGACATTTCTCTTTCTGTGCTGAACTTCTCTAGCTGGAAGAAATAGCTATGCAACCTTGAAGGGGGAGGAAAAGACATTTTGCTGCTTTAAATAAGCCAATTTGAAACTATTCAGCTCTTTTGAAGGTTTGCATCGCCAGTCTCAGGTTCCAGGTATTGGTACTTTGGCATCAGGGTTTTGTGGCTTAGGGCTGTGAGAGCCATAAACCAGAGACACTGGGTGGGTTTTTGTCTCTGGCTCTCAGTTACTGGAAAATACACAAGTGTTTTTATGGATGAGTGATTTGGTTCTGAAGTGTAATTGAAAGTCATAGCTTGTTTTTATTGCTGTGTGGTGGAAACTCATTTCTCAGTATAGGGTCCAACATTCATTTGCAAGGCTTGTGAGAAGTAGAATGCTGTTGGAAAGTCGTGGTGCTTTTTCTGGTCTGTCCTTCAGTGGTAAAACAAAGTGATTAATCTGTCGTCCTTACTTAAGGCCTGTGCTGGGATTTCCTCCCCTAGCACATCCTTCTTCAAGTTATGGCTTTGTTCTGGCCACAGTCTCCCTATTTCATGGATATGAGCTCCTTAAACAAGTTTCCATCCCATGTCTCCACCCGCTTCAACTTCAAACACTTCATAAAGCTTTGGATCACTCTTAGCTTAAATATTTTCTTTTATTCTTGTATTCATAAAGTAGGTCAGACTTAAGTGTGGCATTTTTTGTATAAAACAGCTTTTTCCAGGAGTTCTGTGGTTGATGAGTTATGAATATAGACTTCAGTGTTTGATCATGACATTAAAACTAGAATTGATTGTGAGTGGAACGCTCCTCTGCATTTGGTAAAGAGAAGAATGATGACATTGGGCCTCTTGCCTTTTGGTCACCTTCCTGGGCAACTTTATGAAAAGGGATTTTTACCACAGATGGAAGAGCACTGTCTGTCCTTGGAGAGGACAGGGATATCTTTTGGCAGCGTTTTGGTAAAGGGACATGACAACCATGGTTTTCCATCACTTCATAACAAACTCTTGTCTGTAGGTAAACCCAGAGTGCATCACGTGTCCTTAAGCAGAAGAGGAGCAATTGCTTTGCTTTCAATTCCTGTCTGTTGATAATGGTTTATGCTTTATGGAAGCTTCTGAGATATCCAGTAGGAATTGGGAGTTTCCCTCCTACTCCAGACCTCTTGTGCATCTCAAAAGCAGCATCTGCTGGTTGGGTGCTTTGGGAGAGGTCTCAAGTTTCTAAAGAAGGCAGGTTGCCTTTTACAAAAGCTGTTGTGCAGGAGGGTAAGTACAGAGCAGCAGTATCCAGAACAAATGAACAAAGAAAATGAGGACTGATCCAGGAGTTATGTACTGCTTGTAAAGTGTTTTGCTGCATATAACTCTGATGGACCTGAGCTAAGCCTTGCCCATCCATTTCTGTAACAGAGAATATATCAGCTTATGCCTTCCAGGAACTTTTTCCAAGCTGGTTACTTCTCCTGCTTGGATTTTAATAAGTGCTGCTTTTTAATCTGTGGTGAAGGGCTTTCCTGGAGGCAGTCCAGCCTTCTTGCAGCAAATCCAAGTCCATGAATGTCAATTTAAATTCCTACCAATCTGTCTGTCATCTGGGTTTCTATTATGTAGCAGCCCATTAACCTCTAGCACTGCTTTATTTCTCTTGAAGAAAACAAGTTTCAAGGAATATTCTCCTCTCCAAACATGACTTTCCTGGGTTTGGGTGGCCTTCAGAAATCCCACTTCAGTGCATTTTGGTTGCTGTGTGAGGAAAGGTGAAATCTAATGTGTAGTGATCAATGATGAGTGTTTTCTCCCCATGAAAGAGGAGTGAATTTCTAGAGGGATTATATATTGCTGAAGCAAAGAGGAGGCTTCTGGCTGATATATATCCAGCTCTGCCATGAATTCCTAACAATTCAATCACTGGCATTGTTGTCTGAGTCTCAAGACGCTGGATCTGGCTATGGCAAAACAACTTGATTGAAATAGCATGTTGGTATTTAAAACAATATTAATACTCTATTTGATTCATTAACTATACAAAGGCAAGTTAAAGCGTTTCCATGTGTGCGCTGTTGGTTCTGGCGGGACGTTCCTCACAGGGTTTTATGTGGTTGCAGACAACATTTTAGCACATTCTTAAAATACCCACAAAAGCCTTTATGTAAAATCTCATAAAGGTGAACCACATAAAAAATGATTTTTGTTTTCCTGTTTTCATGGCATTAGGATCAAAGTACAGTAGGTAAGAATAAACCTCCCAAAACCTTGCTTCAGTCCCCTCTCTTAATTAACGTTTCATGCTTGTAGCAAGCCCATAAAGTGGGTAATGGGGAAGCTGTCTGTACACATTGTAATATTCTCAGTGGCTGCCAGTTCATTTGCCATGAATTCACTTATTCTATAGATTAATTGTTTTAAGCAAACTCTGTCTGGAAGTGAGCACTAGCTTCTGCTCTCTGGCCTTTGGTTCGTGCTGTCCGTTGGTCCAAAGAAGGCTCAATTCGATTGGAACTGAGGTTTGCTGTGGGACTGAAATTCCCATTAACTGCATCAACCAAAATCCATTTGTGGATTCCCCAGGGGATATAAAAAAAAAGAGTGTTTGTTGGTTTGTTAGGTTTAAATTGTCTGCTGGAAGCCTGGCTGTAGAGTGCCTGTGGAGCAAAGGGCTTTCCTTTTTTAACGGTACATTATCAGCAGCTCAACAAATGTTACAGGACAGTGCTGTGTATGTTGGTTCCTTTATTGCTAAGACTGAGCTTGGTGATGAGTAGCAGTAGCTACCCATTAAAAATAAAATGGTCTGGTGAGTTAATATGAAATCATACACCTCTCCTGGGGTCAGCATTGGTTTTGACACAGACTCGGATGCATGCAATTAAAACAAAGTGGGGCTCTTTTGATGGTTCTTGCTAAGTGCAGTGTATTAGCTCTGTAAGCACAGAGGATATGTTGCAGGTTACCTATGTTATTTGCATTCACTTCCCAAGAGCTTTCCTCCTGACTTGAAAGGATGGATGAGGGATCTTGAATCTACAACACTTCAAGTCCACAATGCACAGTAAATCAAATCTTAAGTGCCGTTAACAACTGTTAGGCTTGTGTTTAGAAAGGAGGAGAGCATGAAGGTGGGAGGATTCAACAAGTTTTTCACGTTGATGATGAATGATACCTTCCTTTCTTGCAAAAGAGAAGAAACATGCAGTCACTTGCAGATGTATGTGATCATTTCATGACAGTAAGAGGCAGGAAGGGTTTGATCTGTGTGACTCTCTCAGCTTCGCTGCTGGGAGCTGTCAATCATAGCAGCTCTTCGTGTCTTTGGATGATGAGTTTTTGCTCTCCTCCAAACATTGAATTCTCAGGTGTTTGTCTGCTTTATGTATGTACTTGCAGAAGAGCAATAAAGTGCTCAGAAGAGAGCAGAAATGTCTGACTTGCCATTGATCTTCTGGTTCAGCTGAAGTTGTTGCTTCTCCTTTGTTTAGTCTTTTGCAGGAGATGCACAACATGAGTTCAGTGCTGAGGTTTGAAAGGCCATGAAAGAGTATTCCCTTCTGCTGGATTCTCCTTATGGCTCTTTGGTGATTTGAGAATGGATGCAGTTGGTAAAATGCTGTGGGTTATAGTTTCAGTTTTCTAGAAGCTGAAATTGGAACAGAAGAGGTTCCAAAGAAACACAAGGAAGAGTTTCTGCCTTGTTGAGGCGAGGGAGCCCTGGCAGGGACTGCCCAGATGGACTGTGGAGGCTCCTTCTCTGGAGACATCCCAACCCAGCTGGATGAGTTCCTGTGTGCCCTGCTCTAGGTGCTGCTGCTCTGGCAGGAGAGTTGCACTGGATGAGCTTTTGAGGTCCCTTCCAGCCTTTAAGATTCTGTGATTCCTACAGCATCAGGTTCTTTACCTTGACTTTTAAGTGCATCTTTTACCTGGCACGTAAGGAGCCAAGCACTAGTGTTACGGAGGAGCTGGGTTCTCCTTGCTTTGTTAGTTTGCTACTAGAAACCTGAGAATTAGGTCATCTAGCCTACTCTCTGTTGTATACTGTCTCTGAAGCTGGAATAATAGGTAAAGCTTAACAGCATTGCTTCATTTCTGAGAGCCCTGGTTTCAGTTCAACTCTATTTGCAGTAAATCAGCCTCACACCAACTTTTGAAACAGCAGCATAAAGCTACTTACTTGCTCCCTTTTGTCTTAATTAGTGGACTTTGTTGTAAAGAACTTCCAGACTTTAGTGAGAGAAAAGGGGGGAAGAAAAAACCCCAAACTGTAAAATAAAGCCTTGCTCTCAGCCTACTTTGTAGCTTGTGCTTTTACCAGCTGCTCTAGTTAATTGGAATCAGAAGAATTGTTTGCTCAAGTACTCTAGAAATCTGTAGCTGGCTCTATTTCTCACTAGGCTTTTATTCTCCTTTAGAGAAATGTACAGTGTTTTGTAGTTAAAGCCTCTGTATTATAAATTGATTTAAACTGCTGTATTTCAAGGTGTGTAACTGGTGAAAGTTTGCCATCTCAAAAGAAAACAACTACCTTTGCTTGGAAATAGAGATGGTACTTATTTAAGATTGCTGTTGATAGCTGCTTCTGGCTTGGATCCTGCTTCTTTTTAACATGCCTATTGGATTGCGTCCTGCAGGTATTTTGAAGGTGGAGTCTCCTCTGTCTACCTCTGGGATCTGGATCATGGTTTTGCCGGAGTGATCCTCATTAAGAAAGCTGGAGATGGATCAAAGAAGATTAAGGGATGCTGGGATTCCATCCACGTGGTGGAGGTTCAGGTACAGCCTCTGGGGGCAGCTGATATACCCAAGTGAAAACAAACCCCAGTTAATTCCAGACAATTAACGAGCACAGGTGTTCCACTGAACAATGCAATATTGTGTTAGGGGCTGTAAACTTCTTTCCCCTGTTAATTTTTGGAGAATTCCCTGCAGCAATTTGGATAGAGATAAGTCAGGGCTGTAATCAAAAAGAATCCCAGAAGAATTGAAAGTATTTTCCTTTCTGTGCATGTGACACTGAGTTGGGGTTTTTTTAACATAAAGGTCTACAGATAAGTATCACTAATTAGGTAATAAAAACAAGGTAATAGGAAGTTAAATTGCTCTAACCAGATTTGCTTTGGAAAACGAGGGGAATGTGCACACTTACAATTGTTTTTAAGGAACAGGCTGTGCTACGTGAGCAGAGTGTTACATATCTGTCCTGTTTCTTGTGGGATCTTCCAAGCCCAGCTATCATTTAGTTTTTGAAGGGATTTTAACCTTTTGTCTCTATCCTCCTTTTTTTTGTTGTTGTTTTGTTGTTATCCTTCCACTTCTAGGAGAAATCCAGTGGTCGTACTGCTCATTACAAGCTGACCTCCACAGTGATGCTGTGGCTGCAGACTAATAAAACTGGTTCTGGAACCATGAATCTTGGAGGGAGCCTTACCAGACAGGTATGTTTGTACATTGGCACGAGTGTACACTGCAGACCCAAGGCATGCCTTTCCTTATTTATATACCCAGTAGCCTCAGTCAGGCACAAAAAAAGAGTTGATTTTGTGAGGTGTTGTATAAACATCTCTTCTCCTGCTGTGTATTGCAGCCCAGTGAAACAGTTAATGCGTAAGTGTGTAATTACCAGCAAGCCCCTTGAACTTTGCTTCATGGCAGTATAGCTTTCAATTGAAAATACAAAGCATGCAGTAGGAGCTCAGACTTGGTTTTTAGTTTGTCTTTTGGTATTCCTAAGTTTTTATGCTTCCATTTGAGTTACCCAGATGATATTTCTGTTGGTAACGTTTTCCCCTTTCTTACAGATTTTAACAGGATTATTAAAACACAAGATGACCTTGTTTTGTTATGTGTCTCTCTCTTAAAAGTCAACTAGACCACTGTGAATGAGCTTGTATTTTACACTGACTACAGGATTCTTCTGTTCTTAAAAACATCAGTTATCTTCCTTCTGTAGTGGTTTTTTTTTCTTCCTGCAGTACCAAGACTCTTAAATCTCTTTTAAAAAATCTACCCATTCAGGGATTTTTGTGCCAGTGTTAATTACTTTGATTTCCTCTTGAGAGCACTGTTTTTAGCAAGGGAAGTGCCAGACTGATGACTGTTCAGGTAGTGCTGTTGTCTTAATCTCTGACAGGCCAGGATCTGCTGGTCTTGGCTTCACTGGGTGAACGTGCTTTCTGTCCCAGCCACCTGCCACAGGTTGCTATCTCCTGACTTCATGCTGCTGGTGAATTGTGGTTGCTTAAGATCTGGACTGTGCAAATCAGTGACTCGAGCAGAGTAATAAACTCTGGAGGACAGGAGGCATATTGTATGGTCATGAGTGACTAGAGAGATTGGTAGTAGCTAAAGCCCCTTTATGAGACTTCCCAGGGCAGACTGTTGCTTTTGATACAAAGGACAATGCAGACTCTGTTAAACACTTCATGGTTTTGTACAGGTTTGAACCAGGTGAAGTAAAGAAGGATCTGTGATTGCATAGAGCAACTGAGAGTGTGTTAGTACTGCAGTCACACAAGACTGGCTTAGGCTTAGGTGATTTTTCTTTCCATCTTGTTGATTTACAGAAGGAGCTGATGGAAAAGCAAGGGGAGGAGAGGGATGAAAAGGCATCTGGAGACAGTTGTGAGCAGTGCTTACTCTTTTAGAATGTTTGCAGTAATTACACCCGAGTTATGGTGACCCAGACAAATATTTAATCACAGGCCTTCCTAATGCTTTAAATCATAGCTGTGAAGTGGAGGCCAAGGGCTTGACTCTGGCCGTGGCCTTATGGCGTGTGAGAGCTGTGCCAAGGAAAACAGAAGCCTGTTGAGAATGGGTGTCCTCAGTACACCTTGGCCTGAACTGCTAGGCCTTGTTTAGTTTGACTTTCACTCTCTAAGCTTTAGTGGGGAGATTCATGCTTCTGTCATCATTTTAACAGCAGATCATTTGATTCATATGTGATGCATTAAAGCAGGGGCCTGCTTCCAATGTAAGTAACCATAAAAAAGCCACTGGGGTAATGATGCACTGCTTCTGCACAAACAATGGAAACTCGAGTTTCAGAAGTGAGCTTTGGGCCTGAGATTTCTTATGTGAAGATGCCATAGCAGGCTTTAATGGGACAGGCTTCATCAGAATCCATGGCAGGAGACTACAGCCTTCATGCTACCTTGAGGTATGCTGTGTGAGGAGGAGCTCTGTGTCCTGAGCTGTTTCTTTAGCTGTAGCTGGACTAAACTCCTGTGTGCAAAGCATTTGCTTTGCTATAAATCCAGTTTTCCCCATCAGCTAAGGACAGCAGGTTTCATTATTACTTTTTGGTAGAGTTTTTTTTTTGTACAATCTGCAGCAAACTTAGGCACCAAAAGTAGATTTTAGTTATCTCTTGAACAGTGTGTTACAGTTTTACCATAAGGGACCTGCTTGAGCAGGGGGGTTGGACTGGATGATCTCTAAAGGTCCCTTCCAACCCTACCATTCTAGGATTCTATGATACCAGTGAACTGGTGTCCTAACCATGATTTGGAAGTCATTTTGGCCATGGTAAATTGTATGTGGTTTTGGTCAACTCTCAACATTTAAGCTATTTAACCACCTTTGATCCTAAAATGTGAATAGCAGATGTCCTGTGCTTTAGTGAAAGCTTTTGAAGTGTTCACAAGCTTTGTAATATCCTGGCTTATAAAGTGATGGCCCAGAGCCTTTCGATGCTTTGAAAGGAAACTCTGTTGAGAGCCATTACTTTGAAACCAGTTTTGCCTCTTAGCTGCAAGTCAGGTATTTTTCAAGTGATGAGTGGGATGATTAACTTGGTGGGCAGGAGCAGGAGCAAAGGAACAGCTCATGCAATGCCTTCTAATTCACTGCCTCTGGCAGCGACGAAGAGCTGGGCATAGAAATGCCATGGGGAGCATTTGCAGCCTCATGTGGAAACACTTGCTCAGTAATTCCCCTTCCTGATGTCTGCAGATTACACTTGGTGTAAGTAATCAAGCAATCCTATTTGTTCTTCTGTGAATGGACAACGTGGTAGAGCTGAACTTGGATCTGGAAGTAAGAGTCTAGAAATAGCTGCTGTGCTGTCATTTCCTACTGTTGAAATGCTGTTGCCCTGCATTGGACAGAAACAGGGAGAAGGGGGGTTGTTAACCTGTGTCAAAACTACTTGGAAAAACACATCTTTGTTTCTGGAATGTCCCCAGGTTACTCCAAGGCTCCCACTTTGGCTATTGCTAAATGTCACTCTGAATTTCTAAGAATACTTTGTTTTACATGGGGCTTGGATTATCTGACAGGGTGTTCTAGGTAGATGCTACACAGAGGCTGTGCCCCAAGCCAGTGTCTGCTTCCATGTCATACATTGAGAATTGATGTCTGTCGTTCAGTTTATTGAACTGCAACCTTTTAATGGTCTTCCCAGTGCAGGTTTTCATGTGCTACTGTAGTTGTCATCTTTGGAAAGTAACTGTACAAGCATTTTGCATTTCTAAGTGGACTGATTAAGGCAAGAGAGGGAGATGTGGTACATGGAGTACTCTTGAGAAGTAGAAAACCTCCTTTGTGTAGCTTTGATTTACTTGACTAGGTGGCTTCCAAAAGGAGAACTTGAAGCTTTTGCTGTATCAGCCCAGTGGTGGAAGTTTCTTTTAAAGGGCTGGAGTTACAGACCAATTGAAATAAAATGCCGAGTGATGTGCTCTGAATGGAGTGTTGGGTTTTGGTTTTGGTTTTGTTTAAAATGTAGGATTTCAGCTTCTATCCTGATGCAATAGAGAAATGTGTGTGTATACACTCTCAAGTGTAGAACACAAACCCATACATATTGTGCAATGTATTTCTCCACATGATTTATGTGCATGCACAATTGATTTATATAGGTGCATGTTTAAGCTTTTGCTTGAGAAGGTGGAGAGAAATGCTCAGCTCCATGCATGTAGGATCCATAGATCACAACTTTGGTCTGAAAACTTGGGGAGAACTAAAGCTCAAGTGATACCTTCACATTAGAGACTTATTAGATCATTGCTGAAGCAGTCCTTTTGTATGGAAGAACACTTGCCTTAGAGGTTTCTTTCCAGTCTTCAGCAATGTCTGTTGTTCTGTGTAAGTACTGACACTGTGTGTAGCCATCTCTGTTTTGACTCCAAAGGATATCACAGAAGAACTTTTTGGTGAAACTGGAAGGAGATAGAAGAGGTTTTTCTTTCTGATGCTGTTGTCCTCCCCCAAGAGGCATGCAATGTCAGATAGAGAACTTCTATTTTTACAGTTGCCTAAACAAGTGTGCTCTTCCAGACAATCTGTTCTGGAGATGAGCCTGGATACAACCCAAGAGGGCTGCTGAAGCCTTGATGAGGAGTCTCAGATTGAAGTGCTGCACATCTGAGAGGAAACGACAGGACAAGCTGCCTTCCATTTACAATCAAGGGAGCAATACTTGAACTAAAAAATGCCAGCAGCTTTTCAATTACCTTGCACATTCTACAGTGACTGCAGGTAACTCCCACCTCACTCCTGATTCAAGCCAGATGCTTGGCAGTTGGTTTTTCTCCCTGACAGACATTAGGGTTCAGTCCTCTTTGTGTACACTGGAATGACTTGTGTCGTTTGTCAGGGTGCTCTGTTGCTTTGGCTGAAGTTTGAGGTTTCATTAGACTGCATTTTTATTTAAGGTAAGGGCAGCTGTATGATCCTGTTTCATTTTATGCAAAGTAGATGTAGCCTTTCTGGCAAATCATCAAACCTGAGCTTTGGACACATTTCTGGAGCCCCTTCTTTAAAAGCAAAACTAACAGGTGCCTCTCTGAGATCTCATTGCATGCAAAGAGCTTGTGTGTGTGTGTGTGTTTCCTAAGCCAGGATGAATGTTGTGAGAAAGTGCAAGCTTGCTGAGAAAGAAGTTGGCTCAAAACCTGGAGTTTATTTACCCACAGAGGTGTGGGAAGGGGAGAATATGAAGTTGTAGAGGAAGTGAGGCTTGGGATTTCAGATTAAAGCAGCACAGATGTGTGCTGATTTTCCTACTCAACATACTCTCTAGTGAAGGTGGAATGTTTTGCAGAGCTGGATGAAGGCTGCTCTGTTGCAAATGGAGTGTTCCCTGTGCTCAGGAAGATGTGCCCAGTGAGATATTGCTACTCAGTGAAACAGCACCAGAGGTGTTCTGCCCTTTATCATAACAGGTGAATCCTCTGAGGCTCGTGCTCTGCAGTTAGGGGAATCACACGTTTTCATCAAGTTGAGCTTTCATGTACAGGCCCATCCCACCAACTTCCAGATGTTGTAGCATTGAGGAAGGTGTTGGGGAGTGATTTTCCACCAGAGATGGATTTTCCAAGTTATAACTATTGTGATCCTTAAGCTTCACCTTAGTAGTTGTCCAGTTACCTGGAGGCACTATCTCTTTAACTGCTGAGTAGTATTTTGGGGCACAGGGAAGAGCAGAGATGTACTGAGCTGTAATTGTCCAAGATATTATTTCTGCTTCATGTGAACCTCTGGATTTTACAGCAGTTGAGCTGGTTTGAGAGTTGAGCATGTATGGACTAGTGGCATAGCATGGACTATATGGACCATAATAGGGACTATATAACATGGACTAGTGATATGGCATCTCCAGATTTGCTCATGGTTTTGAATGTCCAGTTTGGTTAAAGGATGTGGAATGTCTTTGGTTACACTGCTTGGGGTAAATATCCATGAAGGCCATGAAAAGATGAGGTAAGTTCTTAAGTGATTTCTACAAAGCTGCAAGCTCCAGAGCTCCCAAACTTCATTTATCTAGTTTCCAGTTTGAAAAAAAAAGCACTGGGGAGAGAGGCCAAATTTTGCCTCACTGATATCCAAATAGTTCCACATATTTTCCACCTGGAGGCTCCAGTCTGCCCACTGCCTGTGGCTTGGGAGCCTTTGGCTCGTGGTGCTCTGTTTTCATGTCGCTCCATGGCCAGAGCAGCTGCAGATGTTGTCATCAGCTCTTCAGAGCAAAAATGGGGGATGAGTTTCCTTCTTATCTTTCTGGTATTTTTAGACACCTTTCATGGTGAATCAGAATATTTATCCAGCTTCAGTTTCTCTCTTTGTACCAACTCTCCCTCAGAATAACATTTGCAGAAAGCCCAAACAGCTGCTAAATTCCATGCAGGAAACATCCAAGGTGACCAGCCAGCCATTGAGAGCTTAATACACCCAGAAGAGAGTGAGTTGCCTTCTGAGTCAGACTTGCAGCAGATGGCTGGGGAAATGAGGCAAGGAAGCCAAGCAGAGGATCTCTCAAACAGGAGGGGAGCGACTGAGCCATGTAGATTGGTCTTGGCTCATCCTGAAACCTTTTGGCTGAGCTCAATGGCAGATGGGGAGTGACAGTGGGAAGATGAGCTGCTTGTTAACATCAACTTAAGATGGAATTTGCCTTCAAAGCAAATGCAACTGCTTGACTTTAGGCAGCTATAGGCTTTGTGCTTCAGTAAGAGCCACTGCAAGGAACCTTTAAAACCCCCAACAACTCTGCTGTTTGTATAACATGGCTGCTTACTGACTCTGAACTCCATTAAAACAGCCTCTAGTAACATCTGGGCTTCTCTAGCACATAAAAATGTTTTCCTTCTGGCAGCAGTTTTTATGGAGATGTAATAATATATATTTTCCAACAAAAAAAAACCACCCCAAAAAGGAAATGATTGTGTTTTCAGGTTCTGCTGCTTCCCAACGTGCTCTGTCTATCCAGGTGTGGAAGTAAATGACCCACTGCCAGCTCCCTGACAGCCCTAGATTTGGTCCATTTGCTGATAGTTCACAAACTCACTGTAACATGTGGATGTGTATTTGTGTAGTGGAGATTTATACTCTCCCTGTACTGCAACTGGACCAGTTCTTCAGGCAGCGTGTCTCCCTTACATGTAAACAATCTGCCTGCAATCTGAAGGCAAAACATTAAACATCCTTGTTCTTTTTCTCCCCCTCTTCTAGGTTATCTTTTTGCCTTCAGGGTTCCAACTAAATTACATGCTTCCCCAAGCCTGTTAGAGACTTGGCTTATTAGAAGAAACCTGTAGCTGGCCCAGATTTTTAAGCTCTACCCCCAGGCAGGGATATGAACAGATGGATAAGAGAATTCAGTGGGATTAGTAAAACCCTTTGAAGACTGTTCTCCCCACTACATTTTTCTCCTGGTTTTGTTTTCGAGCCATCTCAGCACATGTTGTATCAGTTGAGGTGCCTGGGACTGATGTTCATTGTTAAACAGTTTGTCTGTGTCCAGACAGAACTTTCATCTTGAGAACTTGGGAAGATGAGGTTTTTTTCCCCCAGCACAGCTCATGGATGGTCAGTCACAGCCTCTGCATGGACATTACATGAGGCAAAGTCAGGTGAAATTAAGCCAGTATTGCATTCTGCAGTACCAGCTCCCAATATTTTATCTTGGTGATGAAAACATCTCACCTAGTTCAGGTACCTGTTTCCTGTTATTGAAACTCAGTGTGGGATCAGTATATACTGTCCTTGACCTAGTCTCTGAATTTCTACTGCAAAAGGCAGTCTGCTTCTTTCCCTGCATACTTACAGCTTTGTTCTTCCTTCCCCCCTTAAACATTGGTTCAGCTTTTTGGTTCTCAAAGGAAAAAAAAGAGCTGTGAACTGTTACATTTCACTTTTCCTGTTCTTGCAGTAGTTGAAATCATCCCCAGTCTTGCAGGTAGTTGTGGGGTTTGTGTTCTTTGCACTCTCTCTCTCTTCTGGAAGGTAAATGATGCCCAAGGTGTCTCAGGAGGGTCCTGAGAATGAAGAACGTGCCCCAGGTATGGCTGGGAGTAGTGTTTCAGATGAAGATAAAAGAAGCAGCTGCATTTGAAGGGATAAGCTCACAGCTGTTAAACTGACAGCCCCATCCTTGTGTGCATCTCCTCAGCAACAGCCGTGCTGTGCTGCTGCTTGTGTTGCCTGTTCATTCTCATAGATCTCCTCCAGCCCCTTAGCAGGTAGGGAATGACAGTTTTCTAGGGCCTGTCTACACAGGGACCTACAACAGGGTTTCATTTTTTACTCTGTTTTTGTTGCACTGCCTTCCTGTTACCAACATGCCAGCCTTTACTTCTGGGAATCCCTCTGGATGTTACTCGTCTGTTTGCAGATTGAAGGAACAGTTACTCTAGGATTTTGTGATCAACTTCTTCCACCCCTTCTCTCGATAAGGAAAGCTGTCATACAGCTGCCATCAGGATTCTGTATTACCAATGGACCTCTGTCTTTCCTTTCTAGATGGAGAAAGATGAGACTGTGAGTGACTCCTCTCCACACATAGCCAATATTGGACGCTTGGTAGAGGTAAGTGCTGTGAAGCCACTGCAGCTTGAGCCTGTTGCAAGTTCTCTTCCCCTCTGAGGTCTCATGTCTAAGAATTTTGTTGTCCACCTTTTGTCTTTACAAGCAAGCTGATGTTGTTGCTCAGTGTTGGATGTCTCAGTATTCCTCTTAGCATGTCCTACAACAGTTTGTACACACAAAAGCTTCACTCTTGCCCTGTCTGCTCCTCATTACAGCAGTAAGCTTCCTGGAAAATAAGAGATCCTTCCCTCAGAGGTAGTTAACACCTCCCTGCCCCCACACCACTGTAGTCACTTTTGGGTTGAATTATTTAAGGTCAGGTTGTGTTACACAGACTGTCTCTTCATCTGAGAGTTGAGTGTGTATCAAGTGCTCACTAAAGCCACTGGAATGAGCTTTGCTATTTGATTTGTATGGCAGCTGCCAGTCATGTCTGCTCAGGTGATGAGTGGAGGATGTGATTGTGTTAGCTGCTCAGAAGGGCTTTGGTTCAGCACTACTTTGCTGTTTCATTGCACTGTCCTGTATCGAGTTGTTGGTGCTTTCCTTGATCTTCATAGCCACTTTGGCAAGAGAGGAGGCAATTCTCAGCTAAAGTGGACTAGAATGCATTTGTTAAAGGAAGTGGGAAATGCAAGGGAGAGAGAGAACTTCTTTTTTTGATCCTTTTTCTAAGTTTTTTGGCTGGAGTGAAAGCAACCTGATAAAAAATACACTGCTTACTTACAAGACCTTTCTCAAAGCTTTTTGCTCCTTGGTTTTAATTCAAGCCACCAGCTCAAATTCAAAGCAACCCATAAGCACAAAACTATTGGCCTGGCAGTTATGCTTCAATGACTGGACTTGCCCCTTACAGTCAGTTCAGTGCCAGGAAATTTGAGTGTAAGTTTGGGGTGAGATGCATTTTCCTCTTCTGCAACTGGCTGCAGGAAAATTGATATCTGGACAGAAAGTGCCCTCTCGTGGTCCAGACCAACATCTCATAGGCAGGAGGAATTCCTTGGGAAGACAGGAATAGAGCAAAGCCTTGATTTCTTGATAAGAGCAGAGAGATAGAGGGTCACACAGCCTTCTGTGAGAATTTGAGTAGCAGGAACACGCTGGGATGAACTTTGGTGTGTTGTTTGTCAAGAGGACACATCCCGCTGCCCAGAAGAGTGTAAGTGCACCATTCCTGAAGCCAGCTGACAGGACTGAAGATCTGATTTCTTACTTCTTTTGTTTTCTAGGACATGGAAAACAAAATCAGAAGTACACTGAACGAGATTTATTTTGGGAAAACAAAGGACATCGTGAATGGGCTGAGGTAAGGGGCTGTTCAGCTCACTGTTGCCCCCCTTCACTCCCTGCATTCCTCTGCAGTGCCTGTAGCACTGCCTCCAGCTGTACTGATCTGCTTTTGTTTGCTGGAACTCCCCTTTTGCTACACAAAGTCTTTTCATGTCCTTAATTGCTCACCTCACTGTTGTGGGGAGTTTAGGGAACACTTTTACCTTGCAGCTGTATGAACTTAAAGCAGTGTTTTAATCCCTCCCCAGGAAGAAAATGGCCCAATTGGCAACACTTGTGTTTCAGAATTACTTTCAATTAGGAGTTTCATTCTTCACAGTCCTAAAAGCTGTATTTCAGTTCTGACTTCTCTTTCTACTAGTCTTGAGAACAACCAGTTGGTCCCAGAATTAACTCCTGACATTAATGTTTTGCATTATTTGCTTTTAATTCTGTGTTTTATCTCACCACAGCTGGTCAAAATAGAGTGAGCTAGACTAGATGAAGTGAATAAACCTCCTGGAGCTTTCTGTAGGGAAACTGTACTTTACTTTTCAACCCTTGCTCACTTCTGGTCAGGAACCTTGCCTAGAAATGCCAAGCTGGTAGCTCTCATGCTCACAAAGTACAGGACTGTGATGGCAGGTCATACAGATAGGCCTCCTGGCACAACGTGACGTGGTAAAATAACCAAATGGCACAAACAAGTATGTTGCTGAAATGGGAAAGAAGGTGTAATAATGGTGCTCATTACATATTTGTGCTGCCTTCTGCCTCTGCATGGACAGAGAGTGTCGGTGATGTCTGAGAGAGCAGCTGTTCTGGGCTCTTTTTCCAAAGCCCAGCTTTCATAACAGGCTTCTGTTTTCATTTGTGGTGTGCAGGGCTTTAGCCAGGAAGCATTTATTAACATTCAAAGGGAAATATGTAATACAGTCTTTTTCCTTGTGAACATTGCCTTAAGCTTTTGTAATTGAATCTGTTTCCTCTGTCTCCCCATTGCTGAGTTTGAGTCATTGGTACTTTGTGCATCGGTGAGATGATCTGCTCAGCACTGGTAACACACACAGCCCCTGCCTTTGGCTGTGCCTCCAGCCTTTCCTCTCTTTCTTCTCCCCTACCTGTTTTACCTCTTCCTCCTGAATGTGCTCCTGGTGGTTTCCAGAATACCAGCTCTGTGTTACTGAGTTCTTCTGACTGTTCTTTTCCCTGTTTACTTCCCTCGTTTCCAAACTGCTCTCTGTAGATCTATTGATGCTATCCCCGACAACCAAAAGTATAAGCAGTTGCAGAGGGAGCTTTCTCAAGTGTTGACCCAGCGCCAGATCTACATCCAGCCTGATAACTAAACCAATCCAGGTACCCCTTGCCTGTGAGGTGTGACAACCAGCACTAAACCAGGACTCACCCAAGCCAAGACCTCTGCATGATAACTGAGACCAGAACTAACCCCTAACTCCCGCAGACTGACCAAGGACATTTGATCCCTGTTTCACCCAAGGGTTATTTCTTTATAAGGCCAATTAAATGATTTGTAACTTTCAATGTTGCTGCACCCCTTCTCCCTGTCTGAGATCTCACGCTGGGAAATGTGACAGGATGTACCACTTTGCACTCCAGCTTGGGAGCAAGAAAGGAGCACGTGGGCACCCACCCAAAGTGGTGTTATCTTGGCCTGACTCAATCCAGAAGCCCTCAGGACTCTGTCCTTTGTGGTACACCAGTGAAGAAACTCCTTGTAATCTTAGTGTCCTCCCTGCAGAGAGGAGTGAAATCTTGCAAGTCTCGCAGTTTTGAAAAAGACTTGCCATGACTTCTGAGTAAACGTGAGCTCACCCCACGTGGACATCCCTCTGTTTGCCTGGTGTATCTTGAATCTCCTTGGAGCTTGAAATCCCGTTCAGCCCAAGCTCTCCTGAAACATTTCTACCCTCTGCCCGTGCTCTGCACAGCCCCTGTGAAAGGATTTGTTGGTTATGCTCTCATTTGCTCTGGAGCTCTGAATGTTTAGCAGTGACTAACCCTGAGCCAGTTTAACCTTCCACTCCAGTTCATAATGAGTTACAGATGTCTTAAAACACATTAAGCTGACGAAGGGGAAAGTGCACTATTTGTTGATAATGGCCAAGACCCACTCTCTTTCTATTTCAGCCCGTGTCAAATGCAAATACAAAATGTATATATATATATTTATTTATTAAAGCAGCAGAAGCCTCCAGAGACAAGGGAATGGAAAGAACTCTTACAAAAACATTAGGAAAATAAGTGACACAAAGAGCTGCCTTGTTTACAGGAGACAGCATCCAGGCAGAATGAGGCAGCTTGGACAAAAAAAAAGGTGTGCAATGTGGGTTCTGTGGGGAGAAATCCCACCAAACTGCATCCTAACCCTGGCAGCAACTCCACCACAGTCCAGTAGTGTTACTCTGTGTCAGTGATGACATTGAAGAGGGCTTTTTTGAGAGTGGAAATGTCATACTGTGTAGCACTGAAAAGGGAGATCCCTCCACAAGCACCAGGCGAGGCTGTGAGCCAAGATGACTCCTAAAAGCTGTAGCTCTTCTTCTATAACCAAACTTTTTAGCCACGGGGAACCCCTGTGAGAATCTTGCTGCCAGGATCTCTGTTCTTCTTCAGCTGCTTTGGTTCACTAATTACTTTGGGTAAGGTATGAAACAGGAAAAGCCAACTGGAGAACAGAAACTTTGGCTGCTTTTCCCACTGGAGGGAAGTTTTGACACGTGGCTGCTGGACCCTGGGTGAACAGTCTGCAAACGAGGTTCAGGAGCTCCCTCAGCCCAGCCCTTTTCACATCCCTGGGTAGAGGTTGGATGTTCTCTGCCTTGCCAGCCTGGCTCTTTGGACAGTGAGAGCACTAACACCCTTTGCTGGTGGGACACTGGGCTTTTTTTCAACCTGCAACCTAAAAAAAAAAATAAACCACCCCAAAAACTCAATTGGGGATCTCACTCCAGCAACTGGAGGCTGAGTGGAACTGCTGGGGAAGCGTGCTGGAGTGTTCACTTTGCCTTCTGCTTTCCCTATTCAAACAGGCAAGCTGAGTTTTGCTTCCTCTGAGCCTGGGTTGAGGTGCTTCTCCTTCCTATTCACTCCCATGCCAGAAGAACTGGTTATAAACCTCCCTTCTCTCTCGGTCCACATCACCTCTGACTTGCATTTCCTTCCTTCCCCACAGGTCTGTGCAGACTTTTGCAGACAAATCAAAACAAGAAGCTCTTAAAAACGACCTGGTGGAGGCTTTGAAGAGAAAGCAGCAAAGTTAAAATGACTCTTCATGCTAACAAGACATGCCATGCACTCATTAGATTCCTTTCTTTAGAAAACTCATATCCCTCCCCTCCCTTCCCCTTTGCCCTTTTCTGTTACGTCACTGTCACAGTTTGCATCCAGTCCTGTCCATGCAACGCCATCCTCTTCCCCATGAATAAAGCTGTACAAACTTTTTCAGTCTCTGAGGCCTACTTTGCACCACATTTTAACTGTTGAGACCCTAGGCTATGTTTCTGTAGAAGTCCATGTTATTTTCTTTCACATCTTCCCCCAAACCCACACACACACCCACCCACACCCTCCCTTTCCCCTTTCTCTCTTCCACCCTCTCCCCCATTTACACCCATCACCATGGATCATTGTTTGTCTTCTCCTCCCCCAGCTCCCCCCTTTCCCCTCTCCTCCTGCTCTTTTGTTACATTGGTGTAAAAAATGTAAAACAAACAAAAAAAAACTTTATTAAATACTGTGGTGTGTGAAAGAGGAAGAACTGGAAAACAAACCAAACCAAACCCAGAAGTTAATAAACAAAAAACAAACCTCTATTCCAAGTATGTCTGAGGGGGGGGTTGGGGTCAGGGGCTGCCTGGGTTGGGGGGGAAGGAGGGAGGGAAGAGAGGCTGTTTCTCAGTGTTGTTACTATAATGATGAAGCCAGAGTTGCAAGGAGAAGGTTGGTTAGGAGACCTGCTGACAAGTTCTGCTCTTCTATAGCCTGGTTCTAAGGAGCTGCTTTGTTTTTGTTTTGTTTTTCTGTCAATTTGTATGGAATGCAAAAAGGGGTTTTATTTGGGTTCCTTTGTTTTGATTTGATTTTTTTTTTTGGGTTTCTTTTTTGTAAAGCTTCAATGGAATCTCCAGCTGATACTTGAGCCTCCATATGGACAAAAAACCAAAAAAAAAAAGGAGAAAAAAAAGACTAAAACAACAAAAAAAATTAATAAAAGTTAAAATGGCAGGAAGCAGTGTGTGCAGTTGGTGTCTTTCTTATTTGTCTCTTCTTCCTTGCAGTGGTTCCCGGGCTCTGTGCTGTGCGTGGGCCTTCGCAGCGGCTGGCGCTCGGGTAGGTGTCTCCCAGAGCACAACCCCCACCCCTGAGCACGTGGGGAATCAACAGCCCCTGCATGGTACAATCACAGAGTAGTTGTGGCTGGCAGAGCCCTTTCAGCTCATGGGGTGCAGCCTCTGTCCCAGCCCCAGCACCCACCAGCCCATTGCCCTCAGTGCAACACCCACCCGGCTCTGAAACCCCTCCAGGGACGGTGACTCCAGCAGCTCCCTGGGCAGCCCCTTCCAATGCCTGACAGCCCTGGCAGCAAAGACATTCCTCCTCACACCCAGCCTNTCAGCCCTTCCTCAGCTGAGCCATGCTCCAAATCCTTTCCCAGCTTGGTAGCTGCCAATGAATCCTCTCCAGCACCTCCATGTCCTTCTTGTAGAGAGGGGCCCAAAACTGGACACAATATTGGAGGTGCAGCCTCACCAAAGCTGAGTACAGGGCAATGATCACCTCCCTGCTCCCCAGAAATGAAGAAAGCTTTTGTTTTGCCCTTTTTGGTCCTCACTCTTGCATCCAGATCAGCTGATTGTTGTTTTCAGGAGGGGTTTCAGGTGCTGCTGCTGTGTACCTGGGGCTTACTCAAATCCCTGCTGTGGTATTGGCACGGGGGGTGTGTAGAGAGCAGGGTTGGGATGGTTCTTATGGCATCCAGCAACCATCAAACAGATGGAGTGAACAGAGAAGGGTTCACTGGGTGTGTTAGAAATGGAGAGGGGTTTGGGTTATCTTGGCAGCTCAAGGTGGATGGTTCCAACTATCAATGCTGACCCAAAAGTTCCTTCTCTGCTCAGTCCCAGTGGGATGTGTGAACCTCATCCAGACCTTCCCCTGCTTTAATCTTTGGGTGGGTTGAAGGAAAACTCAGCCTTTGGCAAAGCCAAGAGCTGCTGGGCTCTTGGCTGCACGTGGCCCTGGGAATTAACCTTTGGCTGAAACTAAATTGAAGCTGTTGGTATCAAAACTGATCAACAGGCTCCAATTTTGCTTTTCTAACGTGAGCTATTTCACCCCCAGCCATCTGCAGGCCACTATGGTCCCAGGCTGGAGTGCTGACCATGAGGCCTCTGCTCCATCAACAGTGTGTGTAGGACACAGGCTGGGGATAGGCACCCACGTGCCTCAAAGCTGGGGGAAGGAGGGGGGAAGACAGTGGCATATTATTGTTGTGTCTCAGTTTAGCCAGAGGAAGAATGTTTTTTGAAGCTGAAGAGAAGTTTGTGTGAACTTTTGAAGCTCAGAAAGGAGCGTGTTGGCCCAAGACTGGGGAGACTCACAGTTCCAGCTGGCACCTGCTCAAGTCTTCCAAAAGTTTGGTTTCCTTCTCCAAAGCCATCTGTGTGCACATGAGCCACAAAAGGCTCACAGGCACCTTACGCTGGTTGTGTGCAGGGCTCTGCCCTCATTGCAGAGCAGCTGTACAGGCCTGAGCTGCAGGATCAATGGAGCTGCACTAGCACTTCATTTTTCTCTTTGGTGCTGAGCTGAGGGAGCCCTGGCCCAGGGAGGGTGTGGAGGCTCCTTCTCAGGAGGTTTCCAACCCCACCTGGACACGTTCCTGTGCCCCCTGAGCCAGGGGAAGCTGCTTGAGCAGAGGCTGGGGCTGGATGAGCTCTGCAGGGCCCTGCCAGCCCCCACCACTCTGGGATTCTCAAAGCCCCACAACCTGAGTGTTTGTGTATAAATTTGGCTTGGCTGTTCCAGCCCTGAGCCTACTACCAAATTACATTTGGAACAAGCTGTTTCTGGTCTGCTCCTTTTCTAGAGCCCCGACAAGATCTTAAAGTGCAGGCTCTTTTGGGAACAGGACTGCCTTAGAAGCCTCTCAGGAGCCACTGTGGTGGTATGCAGGGCCTCAAGAGGGGGATAAATTCATCAACAAGAGAGGGCAGCACTTGCTGCCTGGGACACTGCCTCCCCAGCCAACCTGAAAGCAAAGGAGCAACTTCCCTTGAGAAATCCACACAATTAAAACATGGGTGAGGCAAAAAAATGAGAGCTCAGGAAAATGGGGACTATGAGATGCATTAAGAAAGAGGCAGCAGCTGCCAGATGAACCAGCAAAATGAAAGCAAAGGAAGCACATGGGTCATGGGCTTGTTTTATAGACCTGCAAGTGTGCTAATTAAAGTAGGTAGGAGTGGACTGAATCACTTTGGTTACTCTGCTCCTTCCTGCTCATGTGGTTCCAGCCACTGCTGTGTCTTCCAGAAAGGGCTCAGTGGTGGAGATGTGAGGCTCACAGAGGTAAAGGTGCTCATGGCAGGTCAGTCATCTTTGTCCTCTCCTGCAGCCCCTCAGGCTCTTCTCAGGTTTGCCAGTACGAAGGAAGCTCCAGATCACCCCTGAGAGGCAGCAGATAAAGCAGAAGTGACCGAGCTTCTTGGTGTAAGAGCAGCAAAGAGCCATCTTTTGAGGTATCAAATAATTCCCTGTTTATCCTGATAACATCATTGGTACCAAAGAGGCAGGAGGTTTCTCAGCAGCATCCTCTGCCACCTGGGCTTAATGTCTCACCCACTGGCTCAGGTCTTCTCCCAAAGGCACCAGGGTGGAGGGGCCAGAATGTCCAGCACTAAGCCCCGTTTTCTCATCAGCATCATCTTGTTCTCTAGGGCAGGTCCCTTCATCAGCTCTCCAGGCTGTCACCTTGCTCACCAAGAAGAGCATCCCTCTCCTCATGGGTACTGGGTCTTCCTTTCTGATAAGCAAGGAACTGGAAGGAGATCTGAGAGGAGGTTAAGGCTCTTCACACCAGCAAGAGCAGATCTATGTGACATGTTTGGGTCTCACCACCCAAAAAAAAGGCTGTTTGTGCCAGAAGTGGGAACGGGGCAATGAGCTTAATGCAAAGGCTACTAAGGTGATCAGGGGACTGGAACATGGGTGTGAGGAGGAAAGGCTGTGGCACCTGGGGCTGTTCAGCCTGGAGAACAGAAGGCTGAGCTCAGGGGGACCTCAGCAACACCTAGAAATACCCAAAGCGTGGGTGTCAAGAGGATGGGGTGACACTTTGTTGTCCCCACTGACAGGACAAGGGGTGATGGGCACAGGCTGGAACACAAGTTCCACTGGAACAGGAGGAGAAGCTCCTTTGGTGCCGAGCTGAGGGAGCCCTGGCCCAGGCTGCCCAGGAGGCTCCTGCTCAGGAGGTTTCCAAACCCACCTGGACATGTTCCTGTGCCCCTGATCCAGAAGAAGCTGCTGTAGCAGGGGCTGGGGCTGGATGAGCTCTGCAGGGCCCTTCCAGCTCCCTCCACTCTGGGATTCTGTGAGTAGCATCAACCTACCTGCTACAGCCTAACCCTGCCTGGTGGGATCACTCCCTGCAGAGCTGGTGGGGTGCAATCCCAGAGAGAAGCGTTGGGGAAAGGATACAACCATGTCGAGGGCAAGGACACCCAGGCTGCCCACCAGCCAGGGGAAGTGGTGCAGGACATAGTCACCTTCACCTTGTCCCGGCTCAGGGTTCTTCAGGAGGACGCTGAGGCCATAAAGCAAGTTCCCCAGCATCACCAGGGCAAAGAGAGAGTAGGAGACCCCACTGGTGGATTTCCTTTTGTACTGCAAGGAGACAAAGAGAGGAACTTGGGTGCAGGTCTCTGATGCCTCGCTAGAAAGCAGCATTAGTCACCCTCCCCTCAAAATCAGAACAAAATAGGTGGTGACTCACTGCCAAGAGCCTTTCAGTTCCCCTTTTGCTTGTAAATGAAGATAAAATAAAAGCCCCCCCTTCAAACTATTGGTGTGTTCAAGGGAAGAGGGGAAAACGAATCAGGTTTTGTAGCAGAAATACAGACACAGAGTCCCTTATGAAGTGATCAGAGGTGGAGACTCAGGACCTCTGAGGAACGAGGAGAAGAACGATCCCAGGGCCTCCCTTCATCTCAATCTCTGGAGCCTGGGGGGTGCCCAGGACTGGGGCTGCTGTCCTGCCTTGCTCACGGGGCAGCACTCACGTTGGTGTAGATCTGGGGCACTCGGGAGCACAGGTACAGCACGGAGGAGATGGAGCCGATGGTGAACCCAATGATCTCGCTCCTGCTGAAAGGCTGCAAGGCAAAGGGGGGTCCCATGCTTTCACAGACATGCTCAGTATCCAAACCACAACTCCAAGAACTCCCCATCAGCCCTGTGATCTCCTACAGCCTCACCTACCCCTCACCCCACTGAGCAGGATCATGCTGGCCCAGCAGGACATGCCCACCCCGCCAGGCACTTTATCTTCTGTCCTCTCATCACACAGATGTAGGAACTAACTCACCTTTGACCCAAACTCATCCACGTGAGCTGACAGCAGAGACCTCCCTCTAAACGTTGCTGGCTCCTGGGCCACGGCAGCTCCTCTGCCCAGGAAGGAAACAGTCGACACCATCCCCAGGGAAAGGAAGATGAAAACTGCATTGATCTGGGCAGCAACTGCAGGGAACAAAGCAGAGCTTGGTTAGGGAGGGCTCCCCAGTGCAGCCCCACAGCCTTGGTGGGTGCCAGGACTCCCCCTGGATAAAGAGACCCTCCAGCTCTCTCTTATCTCAGTGGCAGCACCAAATAACTCAGGCAATAGCTGCTGTGGGCACTTTATCTCCCAGTGATATGGGCAATCTGTAAGTTATCAGGAAGGAAACTGCTCCTATCTCAGCAGACCAAGAGCACTCAGATTTCTTTGGGTTTATGGCTCCTAAAAATCACCTCCCAGCCCTCACTGTCTGAAAGCTTTTCATAGAATGACAGAATGGTGGGGGTTGGAAGGGCCCTGCAGAGCTCCTCCAGCCTAACCCCCTGCTAAAGCAGGTTCCCCTGGCTCAGGGAGCACAGGAATGTGTCCAGGCACGTTCTTTTGGCTTTCTTAGGTGCTCAGGTTATCCAAGCCAGCAAGCTCCAATCTAACAGCTCCATGGAGGTATCTGCAGCATCTGCCCCAAGGATTCCTTCCCCTCCTGACTCTGCAGCCGGGCACAAGGCAGCTCAAAAGACATTCCAAGAGGAGCACACAGCCCCAGTACCCTCAGAACCCCAACTCACATCCTCCACCCTGGTTCTTCACTTTGTAGTAGCAGTAGAGAGAGAGCATCACCAGGTCTGCAAGCACGTAGTAAATAGCCGTGTAAACCTGCAGGGAGAAGGGTGGGTTGGTCCTGCCTGCTGAAAGGCTTCCAGCTGATGTCTGGGATCACCCAGCACCCTTGGGAGAGAAGGGAGCATCCCTGGGCTGTTTGGGTCTCTGGTTCCCAGTGTTGAATTAAACAGCACCCATCCCATCCCTCCTGCCTGGAGTCTGGGATGTTTGAGAGCCAGCCCAGCCCCGGTTGAGTGTCAGTTGGTACCTGCAGTGGCAACTGATGAGCCAGGAAGGAACCGATGAGGTTTAGGAGGTCTCCACCCAGCCATCCCAGCAGGAAATATATGGAGAGAGCCTGGTCCATGATGCCTGTTTTGCAGGCTTGGTAAAACTGCCTGCAGAGAGAAGAGTTGAGCAGTGACATAAAGCATAACCCCCAGACAGTTTGGCACTACCTGGGAACCATCCCCAGGTTCCCCTGTTGCTCCCACCTGAATCTTTCCCCAGTTGCTCCCAACCCAAAGCAGGCACAGGGAAGGGGGAAGGTGGGAGGCAGAAACAGAGAGGAGAAGCACCAGTTGCAGAAACCTCCTCTCTGGTTACGAAATCATCTCATGACCCACCCAGACTGAGCGTGACTCCCCACGTCCCCATCTGCCATAGTTGTCCCAGCACTTCCAAGAAGCCCAAAGCTCCTGGAAACATTTATTGCACAGGTCTGACCTGCAAGGACAGCATTGCAGCCGACTTACGTGGGTTATTACAGCTGCCAAGCATAACAACAACCAACAACAAAGGCTTTGGGGCTGTTACTGCAGCCTCTCCTCCTATAAAAGCCCAATTTTCCCGAGCCCACACTGGGTTTTTTTTGCCGGGTAGATGTAATAAATACAAGCAGCTTGAGATTTGACGCTGGGAGAGGAGCTGCTGCAGCAAAAGGGTTCGGGGCAGCTTTTGGGGGAAAATACTCACGGAAAAGACGCAGCCGCAAAGCAGAAGATGGAAACCAATCCCAGGACGACGCTGGCGATATCCCGACCGTCTTGGGCACACTCATTAAATATCTCCATCACCCAGCGGGAGCCGTTGGGGCAGTCGGACACATTCCCGGGGGGCTGAGCCCCAAAGCGCCGCGGCTCCATCGCACCCAGCGCCCGGCTCCGAGCCGCAGCAGCGGCCACACACCGAAATCGCAGCGACGCGGGCGAGGGGGGAAAAAAAAACAACAGGTATTGAACATACCAACAGGCACAGGGCTCGGAGCCGGCTCGCGTTGCCAAAGCGAGTGAGTGGCTAATTGCAATGGTTAATTACAACCTGAGCGGCTTTTTTCGCCTCCGCTGGGATGACCCGTGCGGGAAAAGCCACCGGCCCGGCACAATCGGGCTTTGAAGAAGAAATAAACCCCGTCTTTGTGTCAAACGGACTCACCTCTCTCGCCCTGGGAAAAGCCCTTTTACA
>WBNH01000332.1:52228-191162 GCA_013401255.1 Urocolius indicus | reverse complement strand
AATAAATGATTGTGCCAGTTCATAATTGTTAACATTGTTTCACATTTTGAAACGTCAAACTTAAGAAACCTGGTGTCATGAATGTTTAAGAGTTTCTAGTATGTGTATAATAGTATATAATTGTATGTATATAATGTATATAACATATATATCGTATGTATATAATGTATATAATATACATAATAGTATGGCCTATGGTAAAGTCAACATATTTTGGCATTTTCATGAATTAACTTGTTATTCTCGCATTTATTACTTCCATAAACTGTTGCCTTTATAAAGAAAAATTAATAGATGAAGAAATGGATATAAAATTAGTATGCATTATTTGTTGTTACTAGTAGCAGATATATACACAGATAGTCTTATATAGACAGATGTGAGGTTGCTTTGATTACATTCCAAACCAATCTGGAGTTAATAACTGCTCAAGTAACATATTATACACATGAGTTTCTTTTTTTTTTGAAGGAAATATCTCCTATATGATTCCCATAATAATGAAAAAAAACCTCAAAAGTCAAGTTCATGCCTTTCTCATCATGTGATAAGTTAACTTGTCTGCTCCACCTACTGGTTACTTGTTGCAAGAGACTCCTGTGTAATAAATCTCTGAGATGACAAACATGAGTCTTTCAAACAAAATTCCTATTTAAAGAAGATTTTATCGGTATTTCAGGTTTTAATAAATATTGCACTGACTGTGTCCCCATTTTCACTACTGGAAATCAGGAGTTAATTCTACTTAAATCAGGAATAAGTGTTTCAAGTGAGGAAGAAAAAAAGGCCACAAAATCCTTCCTGGATCAAGCTAATGAATATTCAGAAGACACAACTTATTAATAGGCTTCTAACCTAATGTGCTGTCCTGTAAGAACTTGAAAAACAATTGGTCTAAAATGACACTGTTTGACATCTGCTCTGTCTCTGGACACCTGACAGTTTTATTCTTATAGAAGTGAGGACTCAGTGCTCTGGCCTTTGATTTTCATATCCACAGTTTAAGAGACAAGGCTGCAAGTTTGGTCATTTGAGCTTAGTCCTGAGTGAACAGTCCGCATCACAAAATGATTATACATAATTTGTTACTATTGGCAGTGTCTGTTCAGGAAAGGCCAAGGACTGAGCTAGCATGAAGAATGAATTAACTCCTACCTTTTACGTTTTATTTCCTCAGTCTTTACTGTTGTAATTTTATTATCTGGTCTCTAAAACATTCAGAGGATGAAATTATCATTCATTACAAGTGCTAATACTTCCTGAAGATGAACTAAACTGGATTTTCTTTTTTTTTTGTAAACGTAGGTACCCCAGTCACTGAACATCCCCACCTCTCCATGGGTGTTTAATACTCACTCATTATTTCTCTGTCAAGGAGTCGTCTGTTTCTGAATTCTTTCCAAAGCTTTTACCATAAAAAAAAATCCCATTTAAATTAAAGAGGAGAGAGTGAGATTTCCTAACCCTCAGACAGGCTTGAAGCTACATTTAGGTAATATTAGTATATAAAATACTTCATGCTGCAGTGTCCTGCTTTTATAAAATATTATTTCCAAAGGATTCTCAATTTACATTAAATCCTTCTTACAATACTTGTGACAGGTATGTGAGAGCAGCAAGCCTATTCACTTCTGCATTGGAAGGCAGATGTATCAGTCTATTCACAGGTATTCGTTATAGGAAAATCATTCAACTCTTGTGCCTCATGGGGCACTAAACGCACAATCCCGGTTCACTTGAAAGGAATCTCAGTTAATGTTGCTTAATGTTTCTGTCAAAAAGAAGGACAAAGTAAGGTAAACTGAAAGCAGCCAATACCTGAGCTGTTTGTGATTCTGGAAGACATTGTACTTGAACAGAAAAACATTTATGTCTAGAGGGTTACTTCCACTAGGTCTGAGTTCCAAAAATTATCCTTTAAGTGATTTGCACACACAATTAAAAATCTTTAGTTCTTTTAGACTTTGAGTTCAGCTCTTGCCCTTTGGGATTACTCATCCTGGGAACACTCAGATCTGCAAATCTGCTACTCCAAACACTATCATGGCGATGTAAAAACAAGTGTTAAAAGCCAACATATACCTCTAGAATCTATTTGGTGCACACTCAGCCAAAGCTGTTTAATGATGTATTTTGTAACTTCTGTAGATTTTCCAATTTTGCTCATATCCTTTTCAATCAGCCTTTCTTTTTCTCTAAGAAGGGATGATTGTGTCCCAAGAGAGTAAAACAATCAAAGCCAAAATTAAGATGGCAGATGTGGTGATCTTCATGTGCAGAAAAGGTTAACACCATAGGTTAGAGAGGTATGGGAAGAGGACAGGGAACTGCTATCTGCTGAACACCATAACCTACCTCCTCTAAGAAACAGATGGCTATTAGCCATTTCAGACATATTTCTCCAAGGTGTTTGCGTCCCATTCACTCTTAGCATAAGTCTTATTCTAGCACAAGTAGTGTTTCCAACAGAAATCAATAATTTCATCCTTTTCCACACTTCCCATAAACAAGATATTAATATCCTATTTTTTAAAGATACTAAGAGAATGAACTCAAAAATAGAACAAATTTAATAATTTAACCTATGTCCTGTGACAATATTATAAACTCTATTTTTCCTAAAGGCTGCTTGTTGTAAAATTATTTCAGTTTGTTTGATAGCTGGGTGACCATTCAAATAAAAGAAAAACAGTTTATGCTGAAAAATATCTGTGATTAGAAAGAGCTTAACACACAATAGAATGTAAAGTTTGAGTGCTATTTTCTGACTGATCCTATGCAAGCTGAGAATTTACAGTCGTATCCATGTAGACATGGCAATATTTCTCAGAACTTCTAAATACATTGTTACTCTCTATTTCACTCATACTAGGTTATGCTGTTATAGAATAGTGGCATCTCTGTATCTACCATGTATTACAGCACTTAGTATCCCTGCATCTAGCATTAGTTATTTAAAAAATCACTAGGTAGAAGGTCCCTGTACTTGAACAGTCTTTTTCAGCATCTGATTTGTATGATCTCTATTTGTGTGGGTTTTTTTCTAGACAACAAACTTCTTGCTCAACTCCTGTGGGTAGGATTAATGGCAGAGTTTAAAGGACAAGCTGTGTGATCTATCAAAAGTGTACATGCTGAGATCTTGGAAAAACATGACCACATTTTGTGTATTACTGTCAATTGGAGTGGCAAAAGGGTTGTATTGCTGCAGGGTCAGAAAACTGGTGAGTTATGTATTGAATGCTGGCTTTGTGTATCATGTGCTACACGCATTTAAGAGAATCTATATTGTGAAGAAATTACAATGTAGTGCAAATATCAACTAAATAGGTCACACACAGAGCCATATTCACATACACTTTCACAGAGTGGAACTCCAATGACATTCTTGAAATTGTTACTAGGATAATTTTGGCTGACGTGTAGTAGTCCATCTGGTGTTTATACCAGTTTGATCTGATGTATGGTCTTGCTCAGGTAATTTTTGAAACTATTATATCAGAAGTACATGCTAAATAAGAGATAAGTACATAAGAAAAGGGAGGTTAGAAATGGCATGGGAGAAGTCATGAAGATAAAATACCGTACATTTCTCAACAGCAAACCTTCCTGTTGATTAAGAAGTGGCACTGATGGTATCCTTGCTTTAATGAGACTTCAGGATGAGTGATGTACACACCAATTCTTTTGTTTTTCAGCTCTTAGGCAGCTGAATAGTATAATTGAAAAGTTCTTTCATTAACTTGCACAGTTTATTCAATATTCAAAGCTTTTGTTTAATGTCCAATACATACTGTTAATTTGGGAATTGTGTCTGTCCTGCAACAGACATGATGAAAATGCTGTATGTTTCCCTATCTATTTTTTTCTTTCCTACCAACTTTTCTATTTCAGTAATCTATTGATAAAATTTTTATGTCTTCTTTTTTTTTTTTATCATACTTCACTCTTTTCTACTGATTTCTGACTTTTATTAATCTGACTATCATGATTCTGCTCTCTCTTCTTTATTTTTTCCTGAAAAAATGGCCGTTCATTAAACCATCACCTCATTGTTTATTGGTCTCGTTGAACACAGCTTTGTTGAATATACTGCTACTTCTCTGAGTTTTTAGTCATTGTCTAACCTTGTATATTAGCTAAAGCAAGTTGTTTAATAAATCTGTCAGAATATGTCTGTAAAGGAAAGTTCCCATGTAAGCACAATGCAACAGACATAAGAAACAATATAAAGCAGTGAAATGTTGCATTGTTTGGTTGTACATATGTATTTCTGGAGAAGTGAATGAGTTCTCTATTTAGCAATTATTTCATTAACAAAGGAAATTACTGTATGATTTCCAAACCTACCTGTTAAGAAGAGTTGCTTCTGTCTTCTGATATATCGTTGTAGATAACTTCTGGTGTGACAGTTTTAAAGATACTAAATTGTGTAATTGCAAAGACTTTCCTCAATCCAGTGAGAAAAAGTGAATTTTGACTTTTGCAAAGCTAATCTTTTCCATTATGGCAATGACAGTAGATGGAATTTAATTTTTAAAGATGTAAATAATATCGCACATTTAAATAAGTGTTTTAAGGCTCTGAAAACTTCTCACAAGCATAAAAAATTTTAGCCTCAAAATACTCCTGTGAAGGAAGGAAATACTATCAGTGTGTTCACATGCAGTTATTGAGACATGGAAGAATAAAATCAACTTCAGAGACTGTTCTTCAAACTAAGCTCCTTAATTCTCATTTATACAGGATTATTGTAGAAACAGGTTGATTTTCAGAGATTCCTGGAATTTATATATGGTAATTTCACATTCCTATTTTAAAAATAAAACCATTAAGCAAGGAAATTTTATTTTTCTGCTTGTTTTTAAATAGAAGTCAAATGGGACGTCAATAAGAGAACTTTGAATACTCTGTCTGTGTTTTGTGTCTTCATCATGAAAGTATTGTTTCCCATGTCATCACTCACTCATTCAAGTTATTATCCATGATCTAGTCAAGTCATCTACAGCTTATGTAAGAATTAGATTTGACAGAGTAAGCCTCAGTCAGAGAATCAATGAAAGGTGGATATATTTTTGGGATGCCTCTGCATTTGCTGGACTGCTGTCTTTTGGATATTGTGCCACCATTATCCATACATTCAACAAAAGATTTGTTTCTCTTTTGTCTTGTTGCTTAAATAGTGAAGCATTTGGAACCTGTTTCGTGACTCAGTTACAGTTTTGTTTCCTGGAATTGAACTTAGTGCCTGTGTGGATTTAGAGGCTGATTTTATGGTCTGTGGTCAGGATACCAGACTAGAATGTTTTCTCAACACCTCATTGTATAGTCCATAAAATTGCAGCCTGATTTACTTATAAACATGCATTTAAAATGTGATTGCACTATTATTTTGATATCAAGTAAACATTTCACAGATGAAAAGTACTAAACCAAGCTTTACAATCTGAAGGCAGAATAACAATAATTAATGCATCTATTACTCTGTTTAAACAGATTATATATTAAGCAGAAGACAGGTAATTAATCCCACTTGAAAGAATATACACTACTCATCACTCATTTATGAATTCTTCAGTCTCTGCATAAAACCAGTATCTCAAATAAAGCTAAAATATCTTAGATTCAATAACAGCCAAGGTCCACCAATTCTTGTTTAGGTGAAGTTCCTGGAAGTATATTTGTATTGGGATTACAGGATCAGGCCTAAGGAGTAGCATTAGCTTCATGAGAATTGAATTTACTATTATAAATCTGGGTGACATTTTTCCTATTGTCAGTCATAGTCAGGAAATTTTATCTCAAATTCAAATGTTGAACGACACTGTGGTAATTTTCTAGTATATGAATAAAGTTTACACTCTAGTTCTTAATCGTTAATATGAAAATATGTCCCTATTAGTTAACAGAATCACAGATTATTCCTAGTAGTACACATTCTCCGTGGCTTAAATATTTTAATATTTCAAATTTTCATTCACGGACATAGTTTTTTAATACTTGTTGCTAGAATAGTATTAATAGAATTTTTATAGATGACTCCCCAATAAATTTCACAATAAAGATATTATCCATTTATTTTCTCTACATATACAATATCTTAACAACAATAATCCAGTTATTTAGAACTTTTTAAATCCTTTTCTTTTACAGACATGGCTGCAACATCACATAAACATGCTTTTTCCTCACAAATCATTAATGTTTTAAGGTATTTCTTTTACCTCCTAGAGAAACTGTATCTGGAGATTAACAAGATTGTTCACTGGAATTCATGTGGAAGCATAACTGCAGTAGCTGAGAAATGATCATGTTTCCTTTTAGTTCTCAGCAAGAGTAATTGAATGTTGAATATCTTACTAAACGCTGGACTGTGACAGTGTGTTAACACTCCGACTATCTCCTAACAGCAGGGCAATTATTTGCTGAGTGGGATTTTTATAAATCCCCTGGCAGTAGTATGTCCTGATAATTATGATGAAGTGCACTGGTCAGTGTTGATTCAGCAATCTCATTTCTAGCAAATATTTCATTCACAGCTCTCCTTCATGCTTTTACTTTTATGGCTTTTAAAGATCTCTTACCTCTCCTCTCAGCTTGCTTAGTTTTGTACAAATTACAATAGAGCATAAAAGGATTTCCCAGTTAAGTCCCAATTTGTTGAAGCCCTGTCCTTTCTTTTAACTCCTCATTAAAAGACCAGAGTGAGAAAGTAAGACTTTATTTAGGTTCTTACTGTGACAAACACTTGCAAAGGCTTCCTTCCTCAAAGCTATTTTTTTTCAAGATTAAATGTCTGTTAAATTAAACATTTGTATTCATGATATGTGTTCATGATTTTAGTCTGTCAAAGTTGATATGGAAAACTAATTAAAATAGACCATACCTTTATGATAGTTTAGTTAAATCATGGTAAAATTTTTTTCAAGACTTGAAGATATACTTTCTATTGACTTCACACTTACATTTTCTGTGTAATTATTTGTAGCACAGTAGCTACACTGGATCTGTTAGGGCATATTTTATTTGTAATTTTATATGTAGACTTTAAAAGCTCAGTCAAGAAGTAAAAATAATAAAAAGTAATTAATTAATAAATAAGCATCTCAACATATAAAACTATTCATGTTCTATTATACCACTACGGATCTTTTCTGAGGAACTATCCAGCTTACTCATCACAGCCTGTGTTTCCCTTTGTACCTGTACCTTTTTCTCTTCTTTGTTTTTCTTTTTCTCTATCTCTCTCTCTTTCTCCTTCCTTTCCTCCCTTCCTCTATTCCTTCCTTTTCTTTTGATGCTGCCCTCCTTCATACTTTAGCTTTCAAATAAAGGTTTTTAAAGTTTCTTTATTGTATTCTGAGAAAAAACAGTAAAATCTTTTTCTCTACATAAAAATGATGAACAGGAAAAGATGAAAATGTATTCTCTACTGCTTACAGTAAATATGGGATTAGAGTCAAAAGCAATACAAAATACAAAACCCCTAATATTTTCTTTGCTAATATTAATAAAATTAATATTTTTTCTTATCTTTTTTCCTTCCTTCTTTAGCAACCATTAATTATAAAGATAAGAAAATGTTTGGGAGGAAACTAAATGATAAAATGTTAGAAATGCAAAATGATTCAAAATATTAATGTAATGCTAAGGATGACTGGGTAACAAATGGTACATTTGCCAGTATGCTTGACCTGACGCAATTAATATTCCAGGTCATGCTTGGGTTTCCATGATGGAAGGTCTGAGGCAAAGTATTCTAGGGGAAAAATATATCTATTGTATAACTCATTTCTCTCTCTCTCTCCCCCCCCCCTTTTTTTAATTTTCCCTGACAAGTCAGAACCATAGTCCTAAAAAAAAATAATCTGTGCTTTCACACCTCATTTGCCATATTTGCCACTGGGCCACCATTCACCAGAAGGGCCTGATGCAAGGAGGTCAGTGAGAAGCTATTAGCAGAGTGTCCTCCTGAGATTTGTTTGGTCTTATTGAGGTGGAAGTTAGCATGACAGTACTGCAAATAACTCAGTTGCAGGGTTTTTAACAGTTAGCACAGATTTCCCCATAGTGTTTGTCACTTTAGAAAATTGTTCCTGGAAATGAAGTCCCAGAATACTGGCTTTGACAGAATCCCTTCTTAGTTGTGAGGAGCACAGGTGCTGAAAAACGTCATTCCTCTGCAGAAAATGGATACTATTTTGTAATCTAATAATATTTTGGAGGGTAACATATTTTCTTATTGACTAGAGATGGGGAAAATGGAATCAAAGTATGAGGTAATATCTCAAGACACATACTTTTCTGCCATTGAAAAAGCAGTATTAATTACAATGGTTTTGTAGTTGAGAGTGCATTGTATTAAAGCAAGGAAAAGATGAAGCTTTACTGCTTTTAACACATTGTACTGGTCTCAAGAAGATATGCAAATTTATTAAGTACCAAAGGCTTTGATCCTCCAGATTCCCAGATTTCTGCAGACTACCAGCTCCCTGCAGAGGACAGAGTGAATAGGGCATTCATCAGCACACAGCACATGTACAAGAAATTAAGATGCTGATTTGAAGAGATATTAAAAAATGAATGGAAGGAATTTTGCCAGAGATTGTTCTGAACTGGAAAGTAGAACCAAACTCATCCCTTTGTCTCTCCTGCCAACCTTTGCCAATTTTAAATCTAGGCCTAAATCCTTACCACAAACCATAGGGAATTTATAGTAAATTAGTATTAATTTTATCTGTCTAGATTCTAACTCTGCTGATCGCTCTCTTATCTGTCTTATTGAATTCTTGAACACATATAATTAAAATGTAAAGTAATTAACAAGGATCACTTGAAAAACTATTACTTAAAAAGGCACTTCATAATCAATTTTGACCCAGATCTTACAAAGAGTTTTAAACGTAGAAGAAGCAACAACTTTTAATGTCTCCAACTGGCCTCACTAAAACTCCAAATCTGTTTTCATACTTGATATAATATCTGTATGTGTTCAACGTGATAGTCTGTAAAAAAAAGAACAACAAAAGATATCTCTTTGTTAAGACATCTTTTCTGCAATATAAATTCCAAGGGAAATAACTCAATGGATTCCCCCATCTATTAGGGTTAATTTTGGTTTCATTAAGAGCACTACAAAACCAATCCTATTTGTGCACCTTGAGATATTCAGTAGTAGCATTTCACAGTATTTGAACCCTTTATGAATTATTGCTTTTTCTACTGCAAAACATTTAAACAAAGAAAAGTCGGGTAGAATGTACCCAGTACCTCAATATAGGTTGCAAAATGCAGTTTCCGAAAGTCATTACACTCATGAAGCCATTTATACTTGCTCTAAGTATGACTGAATCAACACAATTTCTTAGAGCCCAGACAGTTTATTGCTTTAAAGTTATTATTACCTATAATTTTTCAGGGTAGAAAATGTTTACATTATTTAACAAGTTGTATTTTTCAAGTTAGGGAAACAAAAACCAAAACCCAAACCTGTGCTGTGTAGATTGAAAGAATCTATTTTGTTGTTAAAAGTTTTTACCCAATTTGCTCTTCAGCTTTTAAAAATTTATTTTCTTTTCTAAAGAAACAACTTAAAAAGTGGTGGAAATTTTGGGCAGATGCAGCCCTGATCAAGGTTTTCTACTGATGAACAAACACATGCCTACCAACTTCAGAGAGTTCTTATTATGCCATAGTGTCTTCTCTAAAATATTTATATTTTCAGTGATGGTAGTTACATGGTAGTTTTCTATAAAATATGCGATTCACAGACATACCATGAGAGAACAGTGTCTCTCTCACTTAGCTAGAGGCACCTCTGCAGAAACATGGCATGGCTGGAATGCAGTCTCCACATTAGGCAGGATACAACAGCTGAACATAGATGGCATAGGAGTGGATGGAAAGATAATCTAAGAATGCAATGAGCAGTTCAGTGAAATATGAAAAAAAGGTAGTCATGAGCAATCATTTTTTAATTTTATTGTCATCAAAATTGTGGAGGCAAAAATTAATTGATCAGAATGTAGGCAGATCGATGGCTATGGTACAACTAAAATGGATGAAGACCCATAATGACCATGGCATAGAGATAGTTTGTACATCTCCAGCATGAAATCTAATTTGTGTGGAAGACCTTGACTGTGGCATTTTATATTTGAGAGAACTTGTGCAACATGTATATAGTGTAAATTCATTCAGTAATTGTAGAACAGTACAATGAAACCCAGGACAATATATGGAGCTTATGTCTATGTAGTGCTTGCAGGTCACTGAGTATTTGCAAGCACAAAATATAGTGGGTTGATAAGAAAATGACAATAGGACAATGTATTAACTACTACAGTATTAACAACAGCATTGGGAGAATCTGTAGCTTTACAAGATATTTATGTGAGTAAGAGCTAGATTTGTAGAACCCAGCTTTTAAGATGCAGATGGATTTTACAGCCTATACAGATGCAATTTCGCATTCACTCCATTGATTCTTCTTGCCTGCTATTTGAACCATGGATCCCTGCCATTTTAGTCTGTCATCCTGAAGAGCTGCAGGAACAGCCAGTGATTACTTGGCATGCACATGTTTCTATCACTTATCTCTAGTCACATCCTCTTTCCCAGTTTACATATTTTGACTGATAGTATAGTGGAATAGTTTATAGGGTTTGCACTAAGAAGGGAACATAAAGGGCCAAAATAAATTGTCATTAAAGCCAGCTCACTTACAGAGTTGAAGAATAAAGCCCATTAAATATTAAATAACCCAACAATATTTTGAATAAGCTACCATCTCTAAACATGTTTGTCCTTTAAACAATAAGTATTATGTGGGTCTTATTTAACGGTTTTGTCACAAGAAATTGGAACTTACCAGTAGGATATGTTAATGAAAAAGACACAGAGCTAGTTGAGGAGTGTTCAATCCTCTCAGCCCCAAGAGATTAATACTTTAAGGAGAGACTGATGCTCTACCTACCTTTCTCATAGGTCATCAGTAGTGTTCCAAAGGTGAAATGCATGAATTTAAACAATTACTTTTTTCCTTACCTTTCCTCACATCACAAAACTGATTTCTTTCCCTATTGTTTTTATTCAGTGCTTGTTAACAACTAAAATTATGATAAAAACAAAGGACAATATATTTTAACTGAAGAAATCTACTTTAAAAATGTTAAGAATATACTGAGTATACTGTTGTAGGAACTATAATTATCCTTAAGGAACTCAGTATCTTTCATTTTCACCAGGTGTATTTTAAGAATATATTATTTGTTTTATAGGTTTTTATTGGCTTTGTGAAATATGGTATAGGGTTTCTCATTTTAACAGTTTACAGTTAATTCAATCAACTCACACATGTCTATTTAAAAATTGTTTATATAAAACTGATAAAATTGCTAAATTTCTAGGAATGATTTTGGAATTGTCTGACATAATTTTGACTTGCCAGATACTCATAGATTGTTAATGATGTAGATTACTAGTTCAGAGCTTGAACTGTTTGCTTGATATTAGTAATTGTTGTATTACATCATACTAGTGATGCAATTAATGATCTAACCTGAAAAAAAATGAAGTCTCAAATTCAGCAGAGAATCTTGCAGTTTACTTCACAGTTCGGAAACTTTTATTCTAACTTTTTTTTTTTTTCCACAAGTTTTATACCGTGGAAACAAAATATATTTTAATACTTAAAGGAATTTAACCTGAAAATTTGTTGGTAAGAAACAATTCCTGCTTTTTGGTATTCCACAACTTTTCTTGTATTTCTGCTTAACCGATCACTCAGTTTTAATTTCAGAAACGTTGTGATTGCCACTGTCTTAGTCCATGTTGTGTGTCAGCTACACAGAGTTTAAGGGGAAAGGATTTATATTCCCTTGGCTAGGCATTTATTTTGCTTTTCAATTATATGTTTAGAGTTAATAGTTAATATATTTTTGTTCATGTTGTGTACAGGAAATTAGATTGGAATTTAAATGAAACTTTACATTTCAAATGACTATGACTGCTGCTATGGTAGGTAGAAGATTGAATGTCCCTGAAAGAAAACATGAATTTGGGATATGGGAAGATCTTCCTTCCATAAAATGAAAGATACTCCCATTTGAAAGGCTGGAACCCAGAATATACATGATATCATTCTATTTAAATCCTTTTGTAACTCTAATGCAATGCCCAGCGATACACTTTAGATTTATCCCATATCAGTAGTCGTCTGAAACTGCTCAGAACCGCGTTTTTTATAAGGTTGTTTTTTAGTTCATTTGATTCATAGAATAAATGCAAGAATGACTTTAAAGTTAGTGGAATTCCAAGATAACCCCATCTTCTGCTCAGATTGCAGGCATATACAATTCGCCATTCAGAAAATCCCCAGATCCAATGGAACTGCTGCTACAGAAGTCAAAGCCGTTGAGCCACAGACGGCAGCAAGTGAAGAGTCCCTTCACCGACGACATCTATGACTGGCCAACTTGTAGAAGGCCTCCAGCTTTCGCCACAGCACAGTCCCTGCCTCGTATTGACAGACAGAAGCCTCAGGTAACATTTTTCAGTGTCTCTGAGGAACAGCTACTTACAGCTTTGTTCATATCTTTTATCATAGATTATCACAGAATATCTTGAGTTGGATCGAGTCCAAAAATCCTTTTTGTGGGTTTGATTTTTATGTATAGATCTAGTTGCTTGCATTCAAGGTGGTATGTTAAAATAGGGAAATATTATTCTATAGATTTTTTGTATGTTCTTTGGGGAAAAAGGAAGTAATTTCAAAACGAACAACTGATATAGTTGAATAGCTGGATAATGATTCATTAGAGAGAGAATTCTTAAAATCCAATTTAAAATCAGTTAAAAATATCAAGAAAGAAAGATAATAGAACAAATTAATCAGTTTTAATAAATATTTTGTGGTTTTGCAATTGTTTTCCAAATGAAGGCCAAGAGACATCCTCTCAGTGTAGAATAGTTCCTGCTCTTTTGTGTCCACTAGATGTGTGTCAGCTTTAATTACGAAAATTCTTACATTTTGTTCTGCACCACAGCCAAGTTTCCCATCTCCCATTCTCAACTGTCATGGTCTCAATTTTAATTTCAGTTGATGTCAACATATGTTATAGATAGTGTTTTTTTTTTTAAGTTTCTGTAAGGTAATGGAGATCTCTGATACAATGCATCAGAATGAATGTCCCACAAGATGGTGAACAGCTTTTGCCACCTTATTATTAAGACCTACTGGGAATATGCCCAATATACACAGCAGATAGACTTTTGAGACCTTTATATTACTCACTTGATGACAGTACAATGACATGTAGCTTTTTGCAGTAAATGCCTGCTATAGATACTTTGGGGATAGAAATATTTTGCCTTTTTCTCTTTGAATGACCACAATATCTTCAGAACCTCCTTTTTTCTTTTTTAATGATACTCTGTCCTGTATTTAAATTGTCTTGTCTGTATTTTGCTTAGAAAGATAATGCTTCTAAATTAATCTTTCTCAGTAATTTTCACAAAAGCTAACATTTAGATACAGAATTGTATAATATATTTCTATTGGTATTTTACTCTTCTGAATGTGCTTATTTTCACTACATTATTACAGCCCTTGGTGGAGGTGATCCAAGCACAGTTTTAAGTTTGAGCTACTGCTGGGTTCAAACTATGTGCATGCATGTCACCTGCCACTGTTTGCCTGTGGCTTATTGATTGCATCCACATTGTCTTCAGTGGGGTCAGCTGTGGGCGTATCAGCTAAACCACAGAAAAGAGGCATTTTTTATCTTTATGTCATAACTGACCTGTCCATAGCAGGATGAGTCTATATTGATGGCAGGACCTGAATGCAAAGGCAGTTGCATTAGAGCACAGGGGGTAGATGCAGGCCTGCCAGAATAGCTCTGGAGAAGTGAAGGTGAGCCACACATTGATCCACACTGCTTCTAGTAGTAAGGATCAACTTCAGGGCAACTCTCCCCATTTTTCCTTCCCTCATTATGTTCTCCATGCCTTGACTACTTGAGCCTGGTCACAGAATGAACTCATTCACTCACATTAGAGTAGAGACAAAATGTGAGCCAATAAGTGGTTTGGGTGATCAGCAAATTCAGGATTGAGGTAAATACGACATCATAGCTTTTCCTTCTGGGACCAAAGAGTCTGTGATAGTCCTTCACTGGGATGTGACTGAATGCACTGTCTCTCAGGATAAGAGGGGAAGATTTTGCCTAGTGGATATGGCATAGGAGTCATGCACTTATTTAAAGAGGGAATTCAGAGGTTTTCTGTTAAGTTGCTCTTGCAAAAATGCTTTACTGTATACAATATATTTTACAAGCTTCTTGTTAGGTTTTCTAATATTTATAGACCTTTCTAAGTTCAGAAACATGCACAGCAGTCATGCACAGATAGCCTTTTAGAACAAACCAAAAGAGTTCTGTTTATTTTCTGCACCTCAGAGAGGGAATTTTCTATATAATACTTTAATCCTTTCAGCACCCTGGGATGTACACTGTGGGGTAAATTTTCAAAGCACAGCGCGTGGATTTAGCTGCGCGACTCTTATTGATGTTAATGGGAGTCACACGGCTAAATCCCTGCACAACACTTTGACAATTTAAGGTTGTATGTCTAAGAAAAGGACACGAGTTTGAGCTGATGAAACAGCTGGAAATGAAAACCCATCAGAACACATCATCCTGAAATTTTCTGGTATGACAATAAGCAATTTAATTACTAGATATACTTGATATACTAGATATACTTGTGTCCTACTCTGTGGTAACAATTTTGGGGAACAAGCTTCTTTTTCTAATATCTATAAGGCCCACCATGAGTCACTTGTTACTTCACTGTTCTTTCAGATATCTAAAATTGCTATGCCCATAGGTTTGAATATTTTATACAAGAATGTCAACTATATATGTTTAAAAGAACAAAAATTAGCTACTTATCAGCTTTCCCTCAGAGCAATGAGAATTTAGCATTTTATAGCTAGGCTCTATGTGTGTAAGGCAGTGTATTCAAAAGAAAGATTTTAGTGATACTTACACATCAGTTAGGTCTACCTTTTTATTATTAACTAAAACTACAGTTTCACAGAAACACAGATAATGCCAAAATTATTCATCTGTTCATTAAAAGGCATTAATAACAGAAAGCATACTGCCAAGTTGCTTTTAGTGTGAAGACTACTGGTTGACTCCCTCCCTTGCTTCCCTAGCCTGGCCTTCCCAGGAAGATTTCTCTTTGGAAGCAGAGTGGCCAGTTTGGAATCATTTGAAAGCATGATTCTACCATAGATTCCACAAATCTTAATCTTGTAAAATGGAAATAGGTAAATGGAATTTTAGAGGTCTTGTCATCTTAGACAAATTCATTGGATGTCTATTGCTAGGTAAGTTTCTTCAAATACATGATTCAGAGGAATAGAAAAATCTTCAAGAATGTTTAGAATTATCTTAACATTCAAACATATATATCCCACTTCCATTAGTGACGGCACAACCTTGTTTGAGAAACTTTTGCTTAGTTACGCTTTTCTCCCCATTCTTCCATTCGTGGTTGGACTGTATTAATTTCATTTGAAATATAGACTGAGAAAGAGTTAGAAGGTCTTACAAATTAAAGATGGAAGAAAGCTTTGCTTGGATATTTGATTTGGCCCTTGCTCCGGTCACATATGAATTGATATTTTACAATGAAGGAGAAATTAAATATTCTGAAAGACTGTTTTTGAAAAGCAAATGTATTTACATTGATATGATTTCATAATAATGCATTCTTTGCTCCATATATCCACTTCATACAAACCTCTTGCAGTACTGAGTATTTATGTTTTGTTATAATTTTTACACTTTTTAAATAATTGATCATCAGATTACATGTTACTAGATCATTTCTTACTAGGTTTAATGACCTGTTCTAGTATTATCTGTTCTCTCACTGATGATAACACTTTCATTCTGTTTTTAAAGACTTCCCGTGGTCATGTTAAATGAACTTTTTTTTTCACAGAGGCTTAGAAAGTAAAAGCAAGAAAACATCTGCAAGAACTGTAAATATTATGTTTGCTTGCTTACTAGGACCTGTAAAAAGGTCTCCAAATCATGGTTCTATGCCTTTAAAAAGTAAAGTTCCAATAAAAATCCATTAACTACTTTCAAATATAGCAATCCTCCTGTCCAGCTGTGAAAAGTACTAGATGATACTTATTTGCCATTTGTGTTATTTACGGTCCATGACTTTTATGGTAACTGGTTCCTATTATTGGTTTCTATTAATGTAAAACATAAGTGAACATAAATGAGGCGTGAATCATTTCTTTTTATTAGCCCCACAGTCTTCACTTAGTGCTTGCAGTAACTCCAGCTGTGACTTGTTAGTGATAACCTATTTAAAGAAGGATATCTTTAAGAATAAAGACTGTGATTAGGATTCTTTGTCTGTTCATAGTTTCAGAAGGTTTCACTAGTTCATTGCAGGATCAACAATGATGAAAATAAAAATTAATTATCAACACTTCTAAATCACTACTGAGCTGTCCTAAACATAATATAGCACTAATTATACTCAAATAAGTTCATCCTGGTTAGTACTAAAGCAAGATATGGGATGTGTCACTTTGACAGGACTGGAAAGGACTTCCTGTTGCTATTTACCCCTGTTGTTAAACCATAGATGCTGATATGGTCAGTTGTTAGACAAGGTATTGTGGGGAAAAAAAAATATATAGACTTCTCAAAGAATTATGAGCTTGCTTTCTTTTTTTTTGTTGTTGTTTTTAACAATAATGAAATGAATGTGGAATTAGACTTTCCAAAAATGGACTATACACCTTGATAATTGAAGCCATTACTTTGGATTGTGTTAGAATAACTGTATCTAAGTCATGTATGAAGTTCTCTTCCAAGTAGTTTTCTAGTTAAATTGAAAAGAAAATATCTTTCAAGTAAAACAGTATTTGTTCTCTGTACATGAAAAAACTTAAGCTTTGCTTATGGAGAATCTAGATGCAGCTAATACTTGTGTATCAGATTTTATTTCACTCATATTTTTTTTGTAAGGAAAAATTAAGTTTTCCTAATAATTTCTAAAAATGTTTTGGTTTAAAATAATATATATTTATCAGTAGTTAAATTTTCAGTGCACATTTGTCATCATTTCTTTTGAGCTTTAGAGCATGTTATCAACCTTTGTGTTACCTGTAAGTTTGTATCAACATGAACTACTTAAATTATTTTGGAAGAAAAGTCTTGCTACACTTCCCAGACATTCTGCATCCTCTTTCATCAGTGCTGTGTCATGAATAAAAGAAGGAAAGAAAATAACTGTAACCCCACAATAAAACACTTACATTATTATATACCTTTCAGGGACCTTTCCGCGATCCTGCTGAAGTATTGCGGCAGCGGTACAAGCCTTTGGAACCAACCTTGCGAGTGGCAGCATCAATCAATTCACCACTAGAGAAGGCCAGAGAGGAAATGAAAAGGGACGAATGGAGAAACGGCACACATGACAATGAGTAAGTTCTCAGTTTTTTTCTTATATTGTTATGAGAATGTTTTCTTTATTTCGTTGCTTTCAGAAACCTTTCATGCCTGACAAAATGAAATGTCAAACCTGACAGCTTACTAGCATACATGCTATGTACATACTTCTAAATTCTGTGTCCTTAGATTACAAACTGTTTAGGGCAGAGACCCTATCTTGTAATTGTGTGACATGTGCCATCCATATCTATGAATCTATGGAAGAACTTGTAATAATATGTAAAGCAACAGATGGGCTTAATGCAAAATAAGAAAACAAATGCAAATTCTATTTTGCCACATGAACCTTGCCAAGGGAAAAATACTGATTCAGTCTTTGTATTCAAGGAGCTTACAGACTATGGGAGGAAAAAATGGCATTGCATGCCAATGAGAATTGCTTTCTCTCCCAGTAGGCTCCCAAAGCTCACTGGGAAGAGAAGGGAGCATATGTTGCATGTGTTAAAACATGATGCAAAAACTGTAATCATCTTTGAAGTAGTGCAGTTTCCTAAGTTTCATCTGTAATAGTGTCAGACAAGCCATTTTTTTACAATCTCAGATACATACATAATCCATCTCACAAGATTTAAGGCTATTGCCAAAATATTTCCATTTCTTTTCTTATCATAATGAAATACTTTTATCCAGTAATAAAACCTGTTAAGTCACCTGTTCTGGCTTTGATTAGGAAAAATTGATATTTTGTCAACTTTCACCTTGAATTCACTACTCTTGACAATCCTTTGACATGTTAATACCAGAATTCAGGACAGAAAGGAATCACTTTTCCTCATGAGCAGCCTGTGATACACTGGTTCACTGGGACACGATGCTTTACAGTCTTGGATCTGTTTCAAGTGATTCTATCAGCTCTGTGTTGCCACTTGTCTGCTTCAGGACTTGGACTTAAGAATGCCAGACTTAATTACATTTACATGGTTTAGCATTTAAGTTTTATTGTTGGATTATTTTCCTCACATTTTCTCTGATTTATTATTAAGTGTGGCTTTAAATGGAAATTCTACTGAGAACAGTTCGGAAAGAAAAGAAATTCTAGTTCAGCTACTCTTTCACTTTGAGACAATATTGTCTTTGTATTTGGTTCAAAAAATAAGATACAGTACTTTTTGTTCTTTTCATACCAAAACCATAACTGAATTAAGTTACATATAAAAATGTACTTCTGTTTTCTGTTCCTCTCTGTATTCCTTCATTTATTGGGATGAGAGAGAAGCAGCTTAACTTTCACATCTCATCTTAAATATGGGTCTTTTTTTTCACACCCCCTCCTTTAATTAAAAAAAAAATAAAATAAAGAATTTAAAAAAAACCAAACACTAGGTAACGTTTTTCCATCTGACATTGAAAGTATTCTTTTCACTGAATAAGTTTTAATTGATGCATTCCAAGAGAGGCTGGATAATGTCCCTCATTTACAGACGTGACTGTATTACCCAGTCTATTTGATGAGGTTTACCCCAGACATCACTGTGTCAACAGTTTCAGAAGGTCAGATCTTGTAGTAAATATTTCACTGATTCTCTTCAGTGAGTGAATGATGAAGCTTTCATCTTGTACAGTATAAATTCGGAGTCTCCAGTTTTGATATATATTAGTTGATTAGGGGTCTCTACCTTATAGATAAGGAAGAATTTGTTGCCATCTTTAATGCATAGAGGCAGTGTCCTAACACCACTGATTCTCAGCTTTATGATGCTAAATGCATAGCATATTATACATTTTCAGGCTGTGATCATTTCATTTATGCTTCATATTCAACCAACCATGTGAGGGTCACATCTGTAACCTTGAAAAGGTGATGACAGAGTTGCAGGTCACAATCAGGACTAACATTCACTAGTAATGCTGCAGCTGCTGTGTGGGATGCTGATCTCCAGAGAAGAGTCAGCAAAGGGTTACTCAGATTCTACTGTAGATTCTTCTCCTCAACAGTGTCTATTATGAATTGACAAATTTCTGTCTCTTTCTATGTAATTGTGTACTTTGGGACTGTATTTCTTCCTGGTAGTGTGTCCTATGCTGATTATTTTCCTATTTTAGAAAATAAGGAGAGCGAGCAGCCGAAGTGTGTGGCATTTTTTGAGAAAGCTTATGTTTGCATAAAATGACAAACAGAATCCTCGATCTGTATATTTCCAGAGTGAGTATTGTGTGATATCTCTTAAGACATAAAAATTGTCGATGTATATCTGCAATTTCCAACAAAATTCAGAGTTCCCCCTTACCTCTGATTATCAGATTTCTTGAAATTGATAATACATTTTTGCTAAATGTTTCAAGTTCTGTGGAAGTTTTTGTTTCTGATAAAATGCAGAAATGATTGAAAAAGTCGTGGGAGAGTTTGAGGTAGACAGAAGCAGTACAAATGAAAGCAAGAGAGAATATTGTACTTATTTAAAGCAACTACTGGAATTTCCTACTTTGTAATGAAAAAGCAATCTAATAAGCCTAATAAGAATTATTCCTTTGTCTCATATGATTGAAGCTGTTATGCCTTATTGTGCTATTTTTCATACAAATGAAGGGATTTCCCCCTCTGCTTGGATAGGAATGACAGTTGGACCCCTTCCGAATAACCTCTCAGTAAACAAAACTAGGGTCTAGTTTAAGTCACCAACTGCTGGATCCAACAAATTTAGATCATTTAGATCATTGAGCATGAGAAGTTCTTCACTCAGTTGCATGCAGCTGCATGCTGGCCTAATTTTCCAGATAACAGTAATGTAAATTGTTTTCATTAACTTTACTGAAATCTGTCTGAAGTAATATGCCTCATGCTTCAAAGTATACTATTCAACACCTTTGTAAAGTCAGTGAGAATGAGTTGCAATGTGGTGACAGAACAGGGATAAACCAGCAATAGTGGAAGGCTGAAGTTTCTTGATTTGTTACAGTCTTCTGGTGTGACATCAGGCAAGTCATTTCAGCTTCTGGCTAAGACTGTGCTCAGTGCTGTATTGGAGACAGCCAAGCTCGTTCTGAACACACGGGTTCACTTCTGAGTGGCAGAGTGCAATGTTTGCATGCCACACCTTGCCTTGCCTCTTTCGTGCTGTGTAAACATTGCATCACCAAGCTCTCGAGGGATTATTCTCAGCAAGACAATGCTTTCCTTTAGAACCAGTTTAGGTGCTTCTGTTCTATACAGTACTGTGCACAAGAGGTACACTTATAGAGAAATAAATCCTCTAAATAGGCTCTATATTCAGTATCGGTGTTTTGAGCTGCTGGTATTAACGGTATTAAAATTTTAAAAGCAAGTCACTCCAATAAAAAATTCTTTTCATTTCTACATTTATAATATCTTTTGCTGTATTTCTAACTTAGCTGCCTTGTAAATGGCTACTACATATTATGTCATAGAAATATAATACATCTGAAAACTTTTTTCAGATTATATTAGTTTGCCATATGCTTTGCAACTTTTGCAATTTGCATATTTTCCGGACTGTTATTGTATTATGATAAACAGGGATTATCATATATTTTCAGATAATGTTTTCTTAACAATTCAACTTCTATTTGTAACTCTTCCATTTATTTTAATTACTAGCACAGTGTGCAACATTTATTAATCAGCAGAGTCTTTTTAAGTTAAAATACTAAATTAGCTAACCCCATTAACACAGAATACTCCAAACAAGCAGTAATAGGAGAGGTAGTTACTGTGCAAATCGTATTATACATGCGGGTGCTCTAGGGCACAGTTAAGCATGATTACCCTCTTTTGATCCAGTATTCCTCTGCTTCTTCCAGCTAATTTCCACTGGAAATTTACAAAGTAGCGCCTTCATTTTTCCATCTTAATTTTTCTAATGAAGTTCTGGGACTTTATAACACTGGGGATGCAGATAATAAGTCTGCGTATAATTAAGAAGTTCTGGAATTTGCTGCAGAAGAGATCTCTTTTACTTTCTACAAGAACTAGACTATGCTTTTTTTGACAATTTGCTTTATCACAAAGAGAGGTTAAGCAAAATTTGCCAGAAGATTCTTAGATTTACTGATGCTAGGATAAAAGTGATTGAGAGTTGATTGAAAAAGAAGGTATTTAGTTTGTTACTGTAAACAATATTTGTAATAATGCACTCAAAATAAGTTTCTTGTGACAGAAATACTGCTCTAAAGGTAATTGACTAGATACATTAAGTAAAACATTCTGAATTTATTTTTGCAAATGACACTTTGGTTTTAATATGCAGCCATTATGAGCTAAATAATGGATACCCTACTGCAGTTGTTTTGCTGTGGAAAAAATTAACAACATTATCAAATATCTGAAGTTAAAGTTTTGGTAGTATTTTTACTACTAAATCACAAAAATGTACAGTATATACAAATATTATGAAAGTTGGAAAAAACAAGTAAGCAGAATATTGCTTCTGGTTCTCTGGTTTTAATATTTCCTACTATGCCTTGGTAGTGAAGTATGTACAGCAGTTGATCTACTGCCAGTTCTTTCTCAGAAGCCTGGGTAAATTTTGAAGCATTTCTGGTGTCAGAATTACATGCTTTTACTGCTAAACTGCTGGGATTTTTGCCAGGTGGGCTTATTCAGAGAATGTGCTGAAGGATCACTCTATTTTCTTACTGCCATTTGAATTCAAGAAAAAGTGAATGCTTCTGAACTGTGCCCTATTGGGAGGTACTATGTAGCATTAGGATGCTGCTGTCCAGCAGTCAATGATGGACCTGACAAATCCTCCTTCATGTCTGTGCTGCCACGCTCTCCTCTCCTCTCCCATTGCCAAGAACCCTAGAACCCAGTGCTTACTACTACTTTCATCATATTGGTCAATCCAATTGGAAAGCCTTCAGTGTCTAAAAATCCTCTTCCATTGCCTGTCACAACAGTGAGAGATATCATGATAAAAGAGACAGAATTGAAAGAAGTGGTAGGCAAGGCACACAGCAAGAAAGTCCATGAGATGGGTAAAATGTAGGGAAAAGGATTAGAAAGATGAAATAGCAGGGAGGTGCATGGTGGGATGACTGAAAGGAGAGAGAAAGCAGCTTTTATTTTTTTAAGCAAAAAATATCTAGGATGCCTTTTGAAATTTAAATCCATGCCACTGACAGCTGTCAGATCCATATTGGCTACTAAGTTGAGGCTTCTTATTTTTTTTACCTTAATTTTAGATGATTAGGTTCAACCTAGTTTGGTCCTGACAACAGTATAGCTGGCTTTCATAACTAATGACACTGCCAGCTTTGGTCCTGGTCTTCCCTCAAGGTGTGTATGTCTAATACTGTTATTTGTAAAACCTGAGACGGTTTCCCAGTTTTGGTTTTAACTCTTTGTCTAGTCTTAAATGTATTCTTTGGCATATATCTTCAAATTTTTGTGGTGGATGAAATGAAACAGTTTTTCATTTTAAAATTTCTTTCTTTGGGGTAATTTTACCTTCTATTAAATCACCAATTTTTGGAAAGGCTCAGCCTGTACTATGTTTTATGTCATGACATAACATCAATATGGAATTTTACTTTTCTTTCATTTTGCAACTTCTATCTCTGTCATATTTCCTGAAAACCTTTCAGAATTTCTGAGTGTATGCTTAAATCACAAGGAACAATTGAAGCCCAGATGCAAGAATACTGTGAGGGATTTTTTTTTTTTTTTTTGTGAAAAAAAACAGAAGAGGTCTAAACTTGTGCAGTTGTTAATGGCATCATATCATTGTCTGGATTTAATTTTCTTCTCCTTTCATCTCTCTCTTATGTCACATTCAGGGAACATACTGTCATTAATTTGGGGAAAAGCTGTGTCAGGTGTATATATAGAGCTACAGAACACGATACCATTACTGAAGTGTTTTGCAGTGCTATCGCTTTTTACTATTATTATTGGTTGTGGGGGTATAATGACTTTTGTATGACTCCCATTAATATGGTTACCCTACTTAACACAAAAAATTGTTTTAATTTTTTTTTTTAATAACTTATTCAAGTAGAGTAATGAAAATTCTTACTTGCTTTAAAAAATCGTTGAATTTGCAAGCATATGATTATTTCTTGTAGTTAAATCGTTATCACTCTAAGGATCTGCCCACCTGACTGTGACAGCAGAATTATAGACAGAAGAAAAAAAAGGAAGTTTGTATTTTAGACTATATCATTGTACTCTATGACATTCTTTCATTTAATTTTTAATTTTAAGAAATTGTTTAATTTCTTCTTGATGAAAAATTCATAGTTGACTTTATTTTATTTATTCAGCCACAGCCATACATTCCAGGCTCTGCAATATACACTCCAGTTAATGACCTTAAAGAAGATTGGCAGCAGAATTCAGAAGATCATATTTGTGTTAAACTACATGTAAAATATACTGTTAGCTATGTCTTTAAAGTGTTAAAATATATGGGGTTTTTTTGTGTGGAATCATGGTAGAACATAGATGGGGTATTTATTTGCCAATTTTGGGCAAGATTTTGACTGATTGACTGATTAACTGATTAACAAGGATTAACTGATTCACAGTAAAATCAAAACCTTGATGCAGGAAATTTTATAGGGAAAATTTACTCTATCTTCTACTTCCCTCGATAATTATTTTTTTCCTTTTTATATATAAATTTTACAGACATAGTATTCATATTGAATTATGAATGCTATGGCTCAACTAAATTCCATGCATATATGGGCAAATCCCTAACCCAGCCTTGTCTTCCCAGCTATCCAGTCCCCTGAGAAAGCCAATTTTCTTTCATGTCTGAACAAAAGAAAAATGTACTATTAAAATGCAATTCAGAAGTGATAAAAACTGCAAGTGGAGCAGCCGGCTCACAGCACCTTCGATGTATTCTCTGAGACACTGGGGCCACATTAATTTTTGTGTGTGTGTGATGTCCATCCCATGTGCAAATTAGCATTACAAGTACCATAATCTGTCTTATGTGAGAGTGTCCTTTCCCATGAGTATACACATGCTACTATAGCTTTCTACAATTTAAAAGTCTGCTAACTCAGTGTTTTCCTTTTGCGAACTTTATATGACATTTGTTTGTGGTACTTGATAAAATAAATTGATACCGTTGGCAAGATTCTAAAACAATTTCTTTTTATGAAGTGGAAAGACATGCAATTTAAAAAAAGAAATGCCCAAACAATTCCTGATGGATCAGTTAGTCCAAACAAATAATGTTTTTAATCTGTGTCAGCTGAGAGTCAAAGAAAAATATTTTAATTGCCATCTTTATGAAAAAATTGTTTGACTGTCTAACTCCTATAGGGACTCTGGATTCAGAAAATATTTCATCTAGGAAAAGGTTTTAATTAACTACACCTGTTGTCATGGCAGTTAGTGATTTTTTTTAAACTTCAGAAGCATATATTTCTAATTTTATTGTTCTAAATTTATCTAATTTTATTTCTAATTTTTCCTGCACTTTTCTGAAAAAAGTGACATATATTTTTTATTCTAATGCCAGCAATGATAAGCTTAATTCACAAGATTTTACTTTATATTAAAATGTACCTATTAGCTCTCATAACTCTCTTGCAAATGGAAATATGTGGACATCTTTGGACATATAAGACATCTTTGTAGTGTCTCTTGCAGATCCTTTATATATAAAATGTTTTTCACTGTCTTCCATACAGTTTGCTGTGGAACTTACCCAGAAAATCTGTAGCTGTTTGTAAGAGTTAGGGGCATCCGTCTGAAAACCTCTTCAATGCCTAAAGGTGTGGCTGGGGCTTTACTGTTCAGTAGCACTCTGTACACAGCAAGTCCACTATCAATATGAGCAAAGGTGAAAGAATCAGGCTTCAAAAAATTGCTAATTAGGACATAATTATAACTTGAGACTAAAATACACCATTTGTGGGTTCAGAAGAAATTATTTATTTGCTTTGTGGTCTGACAAGATATGGTCACTAGCACTATTCCAGTAAATGAGATTATGGGTTTTTTTTAGGTTTGGTTAACAGATAGCAAAGGATGCATACCTAGTTTAAGATATAGGGATGAAATTTGCCCTCATTTATGCTTACACTGTTGGCATGCTTGAAATGTTTCTGTCCTGATGGAGCAGTTGGGTTGAGGTTATATGTCAGGGTCCTACATAACTTGTGAAGCGTATGCAAGTTCTCCTGTAATGAGTTCTGTATTTGTGCGTGATGCATGTCTGCCACTGACAGCTGGCACAGACTGCACTGCCTGCTAAGGCTTGAGGTGTCAAATTGAGCCCTGCTCATTCTCTTCACATCACACCAGTTGGTAGTTCATATACAGCCAAAATAGTAATCAAACAATGCAAGTGAACCAAGTTATAGCTTTGTACAGAAATTTTATCCTGTTGAACCTCTATGTCTCTTTACTTCTAGTTATTTTAAAAGTAGCTATAGGAGAAATTACAGTAATCCTCTCAAAATACTGAGGAGGAACATTAAAAAGGTAGTGGAAAATAGCAGGAACAGTGCTCATGTCAACGTTGGTATCTATGATTTACATCAGTCCTGGGGCTTCTAGAGTAAACCATAACTGATTTTTAAATATTGTTGAATTTCAGATTTCTGCCATTTTCTTCATATCATAAAAATGAGAAATACGAACCGTCAATTCATAGGGCAGACAAATACAGCCAAGAAACTTATGGAATTAAACACTTCCGAGAAATACGGCCTAAGAAATGGGTAGTAGACAAGGTAAGTCACTGCAAAAAGTGAATAATAGTTTGCTTTTTTTTTAGGTTGTTATTGTATTAGATCTAAGTGAAATTTGGCCTGATCCAGAGATCATGGAATGCAAGAGAAATTTTTCTAGAATGTTATAAAATCATATAATTAGAGCTGATATGATGAGGTATCAGGCTTCCTTGACTCTGTGGTAAATTCAGTATTAGGAAATTCAACAACTCTCTCACCTACGAGATAAGGATTTAAAAGCCTGATTTAAGTACAACTCTGGTTGTTAAAGTTCTACAAGGTTTTGTTCTAATTTCTATCATCTTTTCTGATTTTTGAGGGATTACATATATACTTGCACATTAAGATAAGCTTCTCAAAATTATGGAAAAACCTCATTAAAGCAACAAAATATTATCTTGCTTTTCTTTGGAAAAATCTAAAACTTAGTGAAGAGCCATTTTTATTTTAAATAGTCTCATTAAACTACCTGCTTTGTTAGAAACATCTCATTTATTTCTGGTTGTGTAGTAGTACAAGAGATAATTTTCCTCAGAACATGAGTTTGTGTAATGTTTGCATTACTTGTATTTGTTTTAGGTATCATAATGACATTAAGAAGGATAATAGACTTGGTAGAGAGTGCAACACAGAGCTACAAAGACAGTTAAGGGACTGGAGCGTCTTTTCTATGATGAGAGGATGAGTGTGATGGAACTCTTCAATCTGGAGAAAAAAAGGCTCAGGAGAGGTCTTGTTAGTGTATATTAACACCTGATAGGAGGGAATGAAGAAGAGGGAGCCAGACTCTTCAGACTCAATAGTGTCCAATGACAGACCAAGACCAAGACACAAACTGAAATGCATGAAATTCTATCTAAATCTGAGAAAATTTCTTATTTTATGGTGACAGTGAGAGAGCACTGGCACAGGTTGCCCAGAAGGGTTCTGGCGTCACCGTCCTTGGAGGTATTCAAAACCCAAATAGACATGTTCCTGGGCAACCTGCAGTAGCTGAGTAAGTGGATTGGAGTAGATTATCTCAAGAGGTTTCTTCTGATGAAAACAATTCTGAGATTTTTTAAGATACTTGTTTCAAGTACTTGTAGCAAGTTCCAAAAATCTTAGTTTGATAAATAGTATTTTGAAAAATAATTATTCTCAAAACTTTATGTTTTTTTTTTTAAAAAAAAAGCTGAGTAAAATTTTTGTATTTTAACATATATTAATTACATTTCATTTTTTATAAAGACACAAAGGTACACAAAGGTAAGCATTCAAACAAAAAATCTAAATTTGTCTTTCAAAAGCAGTGAGTGGAGGATATCACGGGCCAAAGTCCCACAACCTAAATATGATCTATAAAAAAAAAAAAATAGAAGTTTTATTGGTGGTGTTCATGTTGTCCCATAAGGATTCTTCCTTCTCCAGCCCTTAGCTGTTCTTCTTCAGGCTCAGATGATGATATAAAGTGGTATAAATATATTTATATTGTATATCATATCACACATCTGTAGGATTATATAAATTATGGGCTTTACTGAAACAACTAAACTCACTTTACTTGTGGTCTTGGATAGATTTTAACCTAAATTCCTGTAGGTGAACAGCTGTATATGTTAACCCAACCTGACATAGAACCTTCCAAAGCCAGTTCTACATGAAGCTTCAATGAGGAGATGCTTACCCAAAGAGAGAGATAAGAGGAGAAGATAAATATTTATTACCTACCTGCTTCTTTAAGGAGTCATTAGTTTCAGAAAAAAACCCCAAAACTGACCTCTACTCCCACTATATTTTAATGGAAAAGGTCCTATGGGCAGGTGTGACGTCATACGTTTGTAACTGTTACATTTGAAAGAACTCTGTTCCTTGCTTATTTCTAAACTGTATTAAAACTTAGTAATTTTCAATGTTATTACTAACATTGTAATGTATCACCAGGCTAAAGGGCATGTATCAAAATATTATCGAAACCAAACAGATTTTTGCTTTAAACTGTCAGCTAAACATAACCCTTCTTTGAGTTTAAATGAGTGAATATTATTGTGGGTGTAACATCCATTGCAACCTGAATGGCTGATAACCTTGCCATGATGTATATTCAGCTTCTGACAGCATTATAGTAGAGAAGTTTTATTTATCATTGCTGCAAGACAAACTACTGTAAGATTTTCCAAGGAGTTCAATGGTCAGTGGTCAATGACCCTTTTGAACTGCTGAGGTCTTATTTGATATTAGTTGGTATTAGCTGGCTTTTTAACATGTAAAAAATTGTCCTTATGTACGTTCATGAGTATATCCTAGTTGTATTTTCCTGAGGTTGTAATGTATTTATAAGTGTGCATTTTAATTCAAGTCACAAAAAGATTAGAATGTAAATTATATAATTACTTTAAGAGCAAAATGAACAACAATGAAAAATATTGCCTTATTCTATTTCTTATGGAAAATTAAAGGATATTAGCATAGACTTCCTCTAAACGTAATAACTACCATAGATATGTGAGGAAAAGTTAATAGTTCTTCTTTTAATCTAGTTACAATCTGAGAATTTTTATCTCATTCCATTTACATTTAAAAGAAATTTCTGAGTTAAGGGGAAAACTGTTGTTCTAATTCTTTATTAAAAATAAACAAGAAATGGAAATATTATACCTCTAGTGAATCTGAATATAGTTAGTTTACACAATTGTAAACCACTATAAAAATGTTTGCATATTTTAATATTGTATGTCTTAATACCTTGGAATGCCTTTGATAGACTTTATGTGATAAGTATCGATATAAAAAAATTACCAGTCATTATTAATTTAATCTACAATGATAGCTGGAAAGTCAAGGGATCAAATACACCAACAATAATCTTTCAGTTGTCAAAACCCTCACATATGTTCCTATTTACTGAGGCAGAAATGATAGCTTGCAGCCTTTAATTGGTATTTGAATTAGTTTGCATGTGCATTTTAGAAAACTGACTTTAATGACATAATTTAATGTTTTCTTATTTGCAAAATTCAGGATGTGACATTTGAAGATGTTCCTTCTTGATAGATTCTTTTCTCTGATGCCTTATTATAGGTGAATTACAGTACGACTGCATTACTGTTTCATTATTTGCACAGGCATTTTGGCCCTAAACAGAATTTTATTATCTACAAAGCATAAAAATACCTAGTACTGCAAAGAATTAATTTAGAGAACCTAAGCATATTGCACAGAACATAAAGTTGACCTTTACCGTCTACAGCTTTTGGAATGGAGTGGGATGTGGAACACATCATAGATTTAATGTGGCACAACGCTGTCTGCAGAAACTTGGGTGGGACTGTGACTGCCTGCCCATTGCACCCGATGATTGAATCTGCTGTCACCAGCATCCTGATAATAATGAACATTCAGCTTAACGACCGTGATTATGATTATCATAATTGATGTGCAAGTGCAGTGTGTGGGGATCATTACAGCTGAACTGTACAGCAGAGAAACATGCCTTAGTTATGGATAATTTTACTTTTATGCATTGATTGGGATAAAATATGCCTTTCAAGTTCAACAGGCCAGCTTAATGTAATTTTGGGAAGATTTCTACATGTATGAATTGATGATTATGAGCTTCCTGTAAAACAGTCATTCTAGTTGTTTGTTTTGAATAGTTTCATTTCATTAATAATGAGAAATAATTAAATAATTAGATGAAGTTGAGTGGAAATCATTAAGGTGTACTGCCAGCATTAATAAAATATCAAGTTCAAATATTTCTTATTGTCATGGCCTTGCCTACTCTAGAAAAAACAGCCCTTGTAATTCACCACTAACACAATTCTAATTTTGGTGGAGCAGTAGAGATTGGGCTGTAGTGAACACTACTGGAATTTTCACTGTATTTATATTGCTTCCATCTTTGTCATCAGAGGCAGAGCGTTAGAGGCTCAAATTCAACCAGTACAGAGAAAGGTACAATCAACAGCTTCAGTTGATTTTTATGGACAATGATTGCCTGCATTGGAGATTGTATGAAGTTGCAGAAGTATTTAATTAAAGCCTGACATATATAACAAATAAACACAGTAAGTGCATATATTCTAAGCCAAGAATGTTACTGTATAACCAAAGTATAGAGTTTGATTTACACTAGCCATAATTGTGGCATTTTGTCCAAGAACCAGCAAAAAAATTCATATCTGGGATAGCAGAGATAACAGACTATGGAAAAAATTCCAGATCTTTGACTTGTTCTCTATGATAAAGAAGACTGTAAGAATCAAATCTCTATAAATGTCTCAGCTGCATAATTCTTCTCACAAGTCCTAAGTTTAGACTTTGTATGATCAAGAATAGACCCTACTGTGTGTCCCAGGAACTCATTCTATTTTATATTGTCTGATACCTCTGAAAGTTCTGTAGCTTCTGTGTTTTTCCATTATTGCTCACATTATGGCCCAAAGAGAATCATATTATCAGGTAGCGCCCTAAGATATATGGGAAGAGGTCCACAGGAAGAATGTAATATGTCCCAAAAATATCAGTGCCTTAAAAAGTTCTCCCATGTTCTTCTGAGACCACTGTGTCCTGTGGTTCCACAGCAAATTTATCTGTGCATAGTATTACTGTGAAGGAAAAATAGGGCAGGAGAGAGGAAGTGATACCTTCTGTTTAAAAATTAGTTTCATTCCCGGGACCAACAACATACAACATTCATGTGTCTAGTGGATGGTGTCATTATGTGGCAGAATTGTTGAATACACTATTCATGCTTTTCCATCCCTGACTATCCTGAAATTTATTTCTATTTCACCTGAACTCCACATTTCCTAACGTTGCAGTGATTGGACTTGAGAGAAGTATGATGTATATGTAAACTTTTTCTCTCTTAGATTGTGCTCCATGGCACTTTTTAAAAGGAATTTTCTTATTTTCATTGTAATTAGGAAAAAAAGATTATGCAATATTTTCTAACACCGTATGATATTACCTAACGTGCATCTGCCTATTACATGTTTTAAAATTTTTAAGGCCATGTCTACTACTGTGCTTTGTGTCAGAAGTTAGTAATATACAATGGGAAAAGTTAGCATATATTTTGAGTATCAGATTCTTAGTTCCCCAATACAACTGCAATGTGTTTTCCTAGGCAATGCAGAGCTGACATAATGTGGCAGCTAAAAATGACTGTATTGTGGGGAAATTATTAGATGTTTTATAAGAGTTTGCGTGTTGCACTACCGGTTTCCTCATGAGCCATGTAAGGGATAATAAGGGCTGTTGCCAGTGTGTTGCACTCCAGCAATCCCTGGCCAATGACATGGCTTCTGTATGATTATTACCTCTGGCATGACTTGATATTTCTATTCAGATGCTCCAAATGGACCCTTAGTTTGAGTTATCAACCATATTTTTCCAAGATAAGGCTGCTTTCTGTCACATTTATTCCTACACTAAGTCCTGCACCAAACCAAATGAATTAAACCCAAGGATCTGGTCCTACAACAATACATACTGTATTATACCTGAAAAGTCTGTTCTTCTCTCAGAATAGCTCTTGTGAGTCAGTGCTGTGTCTTCACATGAAATCAACTTGAGTAATTCCTTGGTTCCACATAAGGTGATTCCCGTAGAAGCATTAGTCTTCAGAGCTACAAGCTCCTTGAAGCTCAGACATTCAACAACTTGGTTAGGTAGTACCAAAAAAGAACAATGTCGCCCAATTTGATGTCACAGGTCAGCTTAATAAGCAAGTGGTCTCTTAAACTGGGTAATAAAAAATGTCTTGAAGTTGCTTTTGCAACTTCTGATTCTGAATTTCTTGCTTTTTAAAGTAAATGTGATAATGTACTGCTGAGAAGCAAATAGCCAGCCATTGGAAGATCAAACATTACCTCTTGTTCACAGGACTAGAATGACATATCTCTCATAATAAGATGCACCCATTCAGTCTTTCTAGAAAGCAAATTACTTCTGACAGTTGACAATGATTTATCCAATGACTGTGTCATATGTACAGAAATACTTTTTGTTACAAAGATCACTTTCAGTGGTCTCATTGGAAAAGTTTTGAGCTGCAGATTCTCTCCTGCTGGCTGCCTTTGAAAAAATGCCAGTCTTGATAAATGTAATGCAAATGATTATTAACTACAGCAATCTTTTGAATTTTTTTTTTTTTAGGTATAGAAGAAAGGTAAATGATGTGAAGCAAATTGAAATATACACAATATATTCCTGGCTACTCTTTAACTAAATGCAGAAAAAGAATCTGTGGTTAACTGGAAGGCTGGAAAGAAAGGCTGAAAAAACTTTGTGTTGAAGGCTTGTGATGAGTTACAGGGTCTGATTTTTGAGGGACAAGGTAGTGACTGAGAAGATACTGTCACCACTCTCCTAATCAAATGCATCTTAGTGGTTATTTGTAAGAGTTTGTTAGTTGAGTATTTTATAAAACTTGATTTTCAGTTCTATAATTTCTCAATTGAAAAATGCAATCCCTTGATGATGATCCAAAGCTTTGAAGAATAAATTGGTTTAAAAGAGAAGATTAGATGGTACTTATTATACTGTCTAACTAGCAATCCTGTGTCATTTGTCTGTTGGGTGATAAATGTCCTGCTTTGCCTACCTCCCTCATTTAATAATGTAACTCATATGTTAGGAGCATAAAAGAAAATCTTGCTTTTATAGAAAGAGCTAACTTTAGCCATTATTTCTTTGAGAGATATATATATGTTTTAACTTTATAAATAAATCCCATTGTGCTTAAACATTTTAAAACCTTAGTGTTTAATCAGAAACACTTTAGAAATAGAGTATGGTGACCAGTTGCTTTGAGTACTTTACAGTAAATTGTGGTAGAGCTCTTCAGAAATGTTTTATTTACATTTTTTTTAGGTGTTCACTATTTGGATATTGGTTTGTTTGAAATTAAAAGTCACATTAAACTGGGAGGTGCTTGTCCTTGCCTTTTTATGACAGGTTTGGACAGGTTCTTAAAATTAAGTAGGTTTGTTTATATATCTGCCAAACATAATGTATTTCAGCTCAATTAAATTTGACATCATATTGAATTAAAACAAGCTATATTTTGAAGCCACTTACAATTCTTTCTGGAGCATAGCTGTAAAGGCATACTTCTTAGTGTTTGATAATACTCACCTAGACCTTGTTTGTGCTGATTAAATAGAGTCAAAATGAAAGTAACATAGAGCTTTTCACAGTCCTATAAGAATTACATGGTCCATATAACTGTTGAAAAATGCAGGTATGGGAACTGATCCTCAGGGCCTAGCATGATTTAGACATATCTGTGGACTTAGGCTAATTTGCATCAGGTGAGGATCTAGCCCATAATGGATAGAAGCAGTATGTAAATAAACATTCTTTAGAAAGAATAATCTAGGAAAAAAATATTATATCCATTTTTACAGGATAAATAGACATTTTTTTTTTAATCTGACCTTTCAATGCCATTGCTGGTGAGTTTGCAAATTGAAGTCCAAGATCAGAAGCACATATTCTGGTGACTTCAGATAGGCTTAAAGCTATAGAAAGTTGCATCTTTAAATGACGTCTGAATGCTGTATTTTGTCAAACTGACCCATTATGATTGAATAACTATGTAATTTGGAGTGTTATTAATACCTATAACTATTCTGGATGGATTCTAAGAGGTTATACCAGGTCTATGCCCAAGCTGAGAGAAAGACTGCAAGTTTTTTTCTGTTTGATGATGTCTTCAGAGAGGAAGAATAGATTATTCTTAGAGCAGTGGGACATCAGTGCAGTAAAATGGATTTTAGAGCAATCTATGTTCCCTGAATAGGAAAAATCACAGTAAAAGACAACTTTGTGCATTTAAGTTGGAGTGAATGAGAGATTTAAGTAATAAAGACTGTTGTCTTAACATTTGATATAAGTAGCTATTGCTTCTGTCTTTAACATTTATATCAACTCTGAACTTGTTTGCTCCATTTTAAATGGTAATATGATATCCACTTTGAAATACACCTCAGTGTTTATTCATTTAATGCAATGAAGATTTGGTTTCATCCTGCCCTTTACAAACTCAGACTAAAAGGGTTTTCTGTCATGATAGAGCAAAAAAACTATGTTCTTTCTTCTTTTACAGTTTTTGTTGATCTCAGTATAAAATATGTAGGGAAACTGAAAGGCATGTCCCCGTAAGAAGTTACTTATGAGTAGGTGTACTACCATGTGTTAATATTCTAGAATGAGAGTTATGGAATTATTCAAGAATAACCTTTGCACTTTGAATTCAGTCTTTACTTCAATTTAAATAACCTCACAAGCTTTGCGTTAATGTACAAAGGTAATAACACCTAAAGTAAAGGAGATAAAATATAAAGGCTGTGGTGCACACAGTATCTGTTTCACAACTGTATTTTTTTTTTTTTCCATAATGAGGTTATTTGAGCAGGAATTTACATTTTGACTGTGATAATGGGAACTAATGATATTTCCACCCAGTAGCTTTGAGATGTGTTAAGGTCTCTCCCCTGTAGTTGCATGAAGGAATGATGGCGAAAGTGGTAAGCGCTTATCATTAGCAACTGAATATTCTGCTCTTTTAAAGTATGACTTGCTAGGTATGAAAGACTCAAACTTGGGAGGGGGGGAGAAGAAAAAGGGAAACAATAAAAACATTGCATATTAACAAGACTTGCACACTAATGCAAAGCTGCTTGATTGAGCAGTGTAGTGTCAACCATGTCTTTCTTCTAATGCTAAAAGTAATGCACATAGACAGAGTGACAATCAGAGTACAGCCTCCCATCAGCTGTAATTAATCTTTTAGTTAACAGAGACTAGAAAAGCTTCTCATCAGCCTCTTCTGAAGTCTGAGGCACCCTGTTTTTTGATGTTTGCATTCTGAGTAAAATTGTCCCCACCAGTTCTAACAAATTGAAACACCAGGCTAATTATGGCAGCTAATGAAGTGTGTGGAATGGTCACAGCTTGTCGTGAAACTGTTCCTTCAGCTCGGATTAGAGTTTCATCAATCACTTTTTTAAACTGATCCAGAATTGCTTCTGCCCAGTGCTTGGCATTTTTAATGCCGTTTCTGTAATTGGTTTTTTCCCCAAAGCTTAGGCTATTTTTTGAAATATTACATTCTCAGGACAAGACTTACAAACTCCAGTTTATAAAAAAAACATTTCATTATTGCCTCTATCAGCTGATCAAGTGCTAGAAAGCTAATAAAAGAAGCAGAAATATAAAATTTGATATATTGCTTTTAATCCAGCTAAAGGTAGCAATAAAGCATATACACATATATGTATATGAATCATTATTACTGTGGGCTGGATGTATACTGCAATCTCATGAGACATGGTTTGTGGGCTGGATGGTTCAAATCCCACTGAAGGACCCAAATGAAATGAATGAGTTGGTCTTAGCTTATTTCCTAGTGGATTGTGGTCCTCCATATATCACTCAGAGAGTTTGGCATGATTTGTAGTATTTGCAGATGCCCAAGCCTCTGGCAGGAGGAAGACCAAAATGTGTGTTGCTATTTGAAGAATTTCAACAATTCAGGTTCAAATCCAAAGTCTTCAGAGAAGTATGGGAAACTTTACAGTATAACTTATATTGCTACTACACTGTCAATGAATAAATTAGCATATAAAACGTTGTAAAAATTCCTAGTTCCTGTTCATTTAAAAGATATAATAGTACTCAGCTACACATTGAAATTTCTGCTTAGACATTAAAGACATAGATGTTAAAGAAAGTTTAAGGCTAAATTCTTACTTCTGTATGGAGAGCAGATTGTAGAATTTAGTTTGGAAGTTATCGAGATTAAAAATGAAATTTTTTTGCTTCTGCATTGCTATAAAATATGCGTGTACAAGTTGTTACATTTCATATATATATAACATGTATTCGTATCATAACCAAGACAGCATAGTTTTAGTTTTTGAAGTGTTCAGATATCTATTTTTAAAATTTGTGCTAATTTGTGTAATACTTTTAATTTTTCTGAACACTGTTAATTCTGAAAGATTGTCTGGCTTTAAAAACTGTTCTTCTCACTGAAGTTTCTTGATCAGCAGCAGTTTGATAGAGCTGGCTTCATGTCAATGCCAAAACAAATCTGTGACATCTGAGTGAATGATCGGTGTTTGTGATGTTATTCCTGAACTGTATCAAAGAAATGGTGGATTTACACAAAAGGAAATGTGCTATTGAAAAATGAAGAAAGACATGACACATGAAAAAGATATATAATCATCTTTGAATAAATGCAGACAGAAAAACAGCAATAGGTATTAGCCTAAGAGCTATTGTTCCAGTTTCACTGGTTAGTGAGACTGCTTGTGAGTGCTGAATAGGAGATGAGTAGTGTTTCTAGTGTTAGTTGTTTCTAGTGGTAATATTAGTGTTAACTGTCAGAGTAAGCTGCCTGCAAAATGAGAAAGCCCTTTTCCTTTTTGAACATTTCCAACTCTTCTGAAGTTTGATTGCATTTGAAAACCAGAAAAACTGTTTTTCTCTTTAGCTTTCACCATTGCTAGGGCAGATTACTGAATCACATTTAGCTAATTACCCACCCAGACCCCCAGGACCTCTTCTACAGAGCTGCTGCCCAGCCTGTCACCCTCCAGCCTGCCTTGTTTCTGGGATTAGTCTGTGCCAGGTGTGTTTATCTGTAGTCTATTTTGTGAGATTCTGTCAAGCCATTCCTCCAGCCTGTCTACATCACTCTGAATGATAGCCCTCAAGTGGCATCCATTAGTTTTGTGTTGTCCATGAACTTGATGAAAGTGCATTCCATCTCCACCTTCAGGTCACCAATGAAGATATTAAACAAGATAGGTCCTAAGATAGCACCTAAGGAAATACATTTGTACCCAGGTTCCAGTTAGAGTACAAAACAGTCATTGCTACCTTTTGCACCTGATACTCCAGACAATTATTACATCTATTAGTCTGCACATCTAGATTTTAATTTACCAGCTTGGTTAAAAAGATTCTCTAGGAGATTATCTAGCTGAGCTTTCAACACAGCATCTAATATTCTCCTCTGCTCTGCATATCTAGTCATTTCAAAACCAAAGCAATAAAGTTTGAAAGCATCATCCAGAACAATGTCAAACCAGATGAAATGTAACTGAAATATTGGTTTTGCTGCATATTCCAAATACAACGCAGTTAATACACTGTTTTTTAATTGGTTTTAAATGATTACAACTTTTGTTTTTTTCAAACAGATGCAACTTAACCTGATGAAATCCTCAAGTGAAAATATTTTTTTTGTTTTAACTCTAAATTTCTCATCCTTAAGCCCTAGTGGCAAGATTTTGGCAAGTTAGAGATAGTTGCAACTTGATCTTGGCAGGTTAAATATTTTCTGGCTTTAGTCCAGCAGGTTAAAATTGGTTCTGAGTTTGTCTTGGCATCAACACTTGGCACTGGCTTATTTTCATCTGGAAAAAGAATCTTGTGGTTGAACAGATTAGACAGTGAAAGGGGCAGCTTATAAATGGCATAAGTCAAGGTACTTATCCCTAAGTCCATTATTTTCTAATACAAATCCTGTTGCTAGTAGAGTGTGTGAGATGGACAGGGGAAGGGAGTTGGTTTAAAAATTAAAGCACTGTGACAAAAATATGTCCTTTCCTTTTCATCAGAGGGTTTAAGACTATATTTTTCTGTTCACAGGAATATAGTGTTAGGCATAGTTCTATCTCATATTTAATGACTTCATGAAAGGATTATGTATTACTCATCAGTGTGATTTTATATTTGGCATGTTATTTGTATTTTTTTACTTAAGATGAACATCTACTCCCTTTTTCAAAAATACTTTTTTAAAATGCTCTGCAAGAAGCAGACATTTGCATGACCATAGCAAATAAGTACCTCTTGGGATTCTGAATAACTACTGAACTATTTCAACTACACATTTGTTTTTTAGCCCAGATTTAGTAAAGTTCAAGGGTATCCAAGTATGAAATAGCTTGTGGAGAAATTCACATTCGTTTCTTAATTTCATTTACTTATTTTAAAAAGGATACATTTGTTACAGAAATAGAATATTATCTTTGGCAATTTTGGTTCAAATACAGACATTCAGAATAGAATCTGGGTGATGTTGTTTCATAATGTTGACTAAAGTATGGTACAGCATACATTGTAACTTTCTACGTGGCAAACTATACCTTTAATATAAATATTGACTCTGAATATGTCTGAAAGTACCTGAAAAGTGTCTACATAAAGGTGATTTATTCTTCTTCAGTAGATTAGCTTTATACACATAAATACGTTTATTATCTGAACAGTTATTTATCTAGAAGAATATATTTCTTTTTAAAACATTGAAAAGCTAGTACATGTTTGGGAGGAAAGGCCAGACAGCGTCTGGCTTGCAGGTCATCAATAAATGGAATAAATGAACTTAGAGGGTAAAGCTGTGAATTCCACCCTTTCTTCCCCTTGGCAGCCCCAATGACTGCAGGGTACTAAGTAAATGTACCAAATGCAAATTTGGATCACAAATGTTCATTGCTGGTTATATTACACATGACAAAAAGGACAGGCTGGTTTCAGATCCCAGGTTAATTTTAGAGATGCAATACTTATGAGAAAAGCTAATTCACTGGACCAAATCCTTCCTCTTTTTTCCCTTTGTCCTTCCTTTCACAATACTTCCATCCAACCCAAGAGGAAATTTGTCTTTGCCACTGAGAAAGCACTCTAAGAATTGACATATTTGTAATTCTTAATGAATACATCTATTGCATGCTGTGAAATATTCATTTAGAAATATTTTTGCTTTCCTTGTACAATGGCTCAAACTATTGTATTCTCCAAAGCATCATTATTTCCTCTCATGTTATAGCTTAATTTGTGCAGCTATGGAAAGGTACAGTGGGATATGCTTTTGTTCCTTTGTCAAACTGCTTCTAACCATGCAGGAGCAGAAAGGAGCTCTTTTCAAGGCTAGAACACATCCTCTCCCACCTTGCACAGATGAGGACAAGAAGTTTTAGAGCTTGACTTGTGTTAGTTATCTCCAGTTTCCTCCAAAGCAGAAATTAGCACAGCTTAGCTGCTGAGCTAAGAAAGCAAACTTCAGTGGGCACAGATTTGCAGTAGAACACTTCTTTCTCAAAATATTAGAGAAAGGGAGGAATAAAGTTATAATTTCCATGTTAGGCTGTCACAGAAGAGCACATGGTGCTGTGCCGCTTGTGCCAGACACATCACACAGGAAGTATCTAAACCTATGTGATTATCAGATCTGTAGTTTTTCAAGTTAATGAAACATAATTATAAATCTTTCATAGTTTTAGAAAGCACTATTTGAGTTTAGTTTCCTCCTTTATAATACTAAAAGAAGAAATGTGTGAGAGTCAGTGATAGTTATAAATCTCCATGAAAATTTAAGACTAATAATAATGAAATGTTTGTTACATAAATTAAATAGTAATTAATGTTTTCTTCTTTCTGTTTGGAAGATAGGATATCAAAATAGAATTGTTAGATTTCCTACTGTGAACATAATTTTCTGGTTGTTTTTTTTACAACACATTATCATAATGTCAATAAAAGACTAAAACTAATGTCAATAAAAGACTAAAACTAACAAGTAGAAAAAACTTGCCTGATGTAAGTGTAATACATAAAGTTATATAGTCGCCTTTTATGATGGCTATACAATATCATTTTATTTTAAGATCTAATAGCAAGTTGATTCAAAGGGTAAGACTTGCACTTACAAAGTCATTAAAGCAAGTAGAAAATTGCCTTTTACTATAGTCACCCAGTCTTTTTAAATCAAAGAGTTTTATTGTTTTTGATGATGTTTGCATTTAGAGGAGGTAATTGGGGAATGAGTTAGACAGCACACTTGGAGCTCTCAAGCTTGTCAAGGACCATAAACAACATCACTTGCAAAAAAAAAAAAAAAAGAAACAAAAAAACCCCAGACAGTTTAGGGAAACAGGATCATAATGTTTGAGGTCAGTTTGACCACCACTGTGTCAATCAACGATATGGAGAAGCTCACAAAATCTTCATCAAAGTATAGATTTTTTTTTTCATTGCACTTACCCCAAAGAACAAAATTATAATTAGCAGCAGTAGTACAGTTGAAGGAGGAGATGTATGATGGCTCCTTGTTCTCCTTCTCTGCATTGCACTGACAAGCTGAATAGGGAAAGATGTAATTCTACTCCCTTGATCTCAGCCACGGTCACTTGTCCACTGCGGCACAGGGAACTCCGATTAGACATGCTATTCCTTGGAAGTCAATACCTCTGCACTGACACAATGAGATCCAGTCCCTAAGGCATGATCCAGGCTTTTGTTATTATCTCTTATTTGAAGAGGATGGTTGACCCAATTGGTTAACACATTAGCTTTTCAATTTTATAGCCTGAAGTCACAGAGGACCTATTCCTCATTTTTGGATATTTCTCCACAGCAGAAAGCAAAATTGGCAGTCTGTGCCCACCAGCCACAAAAACAGAGATACACCAAACAACTGTGTCCTGAATGTTATGGCTGATTATCTGTTGAAGCTATGCCCAAGAAATAGATTCTGTTGCCCATGGGAAGAAGTATGTAGCCATTATTAATGTCCCAGCTCATATCTCTCAATAGGTCTTATGAACAGTGCTGCTTAAAGAAACTAAATGTACAATGGGGAATTAAAAATGATAGTACCCCTTTCACTGACTGAAATATTGTAAACTTGTTTCACTGGGGCCAGGATTGGTGTCAATGTACTTTGTGTGAAAAGTGCAATAGAAGCATTAGTATTTGACAGCTCTGGTTGAAATAAGTGAAATTAATGGAGCTCTTTTCATATACGACAAGGCCATGGCACCCCTTTCATGCTGCTTACAGACAGAGAAAAGTCAATACTTTTTTATTACTTGATGCTGACCTACATTCTGCACTACAAGTGCCAGGCCCACTAATTGGTTTCAGTTGTGAGAAAAGTTTGCCCCAAAGAAACAGTGGAGCACGTAAATCAATCTTTTTTAGGGTAGCTTAGTGGGTTTTGAGCACTTGAAATGACATTTGTGTTGTATTGACAGAATGGGTTGTTACACTCATTTTGTCATGTCAGAAGGCCCTGTACTGGTTGGAAGTATTGTTAACCAGTATTGATGAATTTGCTAGGAATAAAAGTTAGCTAGATCAACATTTTACTTGTATAACAGCTTACCATTTTTGGTTTGCTTCCTGGTTAGAGACCTCTGTGGCTATTAATAGGTCAGGAGGCTTACTATGACACCTCAATTTAAAACTCTTATTTTACTATTACAAGCATTAGGATCATAGAAGATACTTAAATATGACCACTTAGTACTAAACAGGGGGACTTGTGAACTATGGATGTGCAGTGGCACTTGGCAGTACTGTCAGATTTTAAAATGATGGGACCATGTGAGGTGGGTCCCAACTTTGTGTGGAAAGCAAGATTACTCCATGGCCTTAAAATCTGAGTATATATGCTACTGCTGCTTGTCTAGTCTTGCTTTGGTCTGAAGCAACTGACTTTCTACTTCATTAAATTTCCAAGAAGAAAGGTAATTGTAATTCCTGTCTCATTCCAAAGTGCATTATTATATTGCAGAAAATTGTATAGTACTCAAAATTTTTTTGATAGGAACAACATTTATTGCTGGAATATGAGGGAACGCTTTTTCAAAGGCTGGCAGGCTGGTACGTATGTTTACACAGTCTCATCAGTTTGCTGGTGTTATTTATACATGGTCTGTGTTTATATGTCTGTATACTCAGATGCAAAATCTCTTTAGAATTTGCATTAATAATAACATCCTGAATATAAACTATGTGGGCATTTGGCAGGTCTAATTTATGACATCACAGTATGCTGATTGAGACAAATCTTTGGTGGCTTTATGTCACCCTTTTTGACTCCATTGTTTAGAACTGATGAGCATACATGACAATCAAGTAGTCAAGTATATTGAAAGGGTCCATAGGTCTTGTTAAGATCTGTCAGTTGAACTTGAGTCGCTTACAATTTACTAGAGTGAAAGGAATCAAAGCTTGACAAGTTTAAAAAGGAAGGGTTATATTAACTTTGGGAATTTAAAAATAGGTCTTGGTCCTGAGAATTACAGGTCTCTGATGCTGCGAATTATATGGCAGGATTTAAGGATGCATTGTGGGAAAAGTTCCATAAAGCTCAGCTCCATGCTGCTATAATCCTGAGACTGCAAAATGGTAGGGTCAATCTCATCAATATGTGGGAATTTATATTTGTGAGCTCATTCACCCCAGCTACCAACAATGAGGGACTGACAGTGAAAATAATTTTGAAGAAACCTGTTTTTCTTCTCTCACAACTTTTGTTCTTTCAGCTTCAAAAAGATTATCCACATAACTTATATGCTACGCAGCAATCAGCTTAAAGTCAAGATGCAGTGCTTCACTGCATGATTCAAACCTATGTTTTGCCATCGAATTAGATAGACTTGAGAATCAGTGGGATAGACTTTCTGTCAGTGCTGTGAGGTAGAGCTTGCAAGGCCAAGTGCTGTTTTCAGGCTTTACTTTCTCACACTGTTGAAACCTGATTAAAATCTGTATCTTCAAATACAGAAATGACTAGAGTTGTTTTAAAATAGATTCATATTTTGTGTGCACACTGTGCAACATTTATCTAATATATGTTTCAAACTTCTTTAATTAGTCTAACTGTAAAGCCAGCAACACTTGTATTTATCCATCAGATTGTGTGATGTTTTCTAAATGTGGTCAAACATAACTGCTGTTGTCATAATCAGAGCCAGTTGTTTAAATGCTCAGTTGTGAGTATCTAGTGAAATAGCTTTAAATGACAAGATAAACAGTACAGCTGCCAAACCAAAGTAATCTTACACTGAGGGGGCGTGTGGCACAGAAAATTTCCTCTTTGTCATTTTGATTTGAGTTTGAAGCTGGACCTGGGCTTAGTTCCAGCTCAAAAAACTGTTCACTTCAAAGGCTCCTAAATTGTCCCAAGGAGCTAATTTTGGCAGCCAATTGTTTTTGTTTGGCCAGGCATCCTAATAGCAAAAGCCGTCTGCTCCAGCAAATGAAGACTTCTTCAATGCTCAGATTTACCATTCCTGTTTTTATCCTGATGTAAGGAGTAAACACCTTTTACTGATTTCCCCCATCTCACCCCAAGTTCACTGCTTTTGTTGTTAATCTGTGCCTAACTCTCCTGCATGTAAATAAAAAATATACTTCCTATTTTCAAAATAAAGCATACTGTATTCTGCTCTGAATTACTGCTTAATCCTAAATTATAGCTGTATTATCTGTTTGCTTTCTCGGCAAACTGAGTTCAGTTTTTTTCTGTTCCCACAGACAATATTAGCCTGGTGATTTTACTGAATTAAATACAACTAACTTCACTTTAGAAGGAAACTATTTGCATTTATGTTGAAGTTATAATAATATTTATTTTATCAATTATATGTACAACTTTTATTGCAGTAAGAAGGCGCTTGTGATGCCAAACACACATTGAAAATAAAAATACTCTGCCATTCTGAAAGTACAATGAGAAAATTTGCAAATAGGCTGTTTCTGTTGGGTGAGAAATTGGGCAGCATAAGTCATAGAGAAGCATTGAAAATTTAGTCTTGTGAGCAGTTAAGAATGCATCAGTACTAACTTTCACACTGCGCCGCGAGTATTTAGTTTTGAATGTATATGCCTACCTTGCTATTTTTATGCACCAGCTTGTTATAGGAATCATACCGAATAACTTTAAGATGTAAGAAATTGTATCATTGTAGTTTGGCAACACACAGCGCTGATAAAACTCTGGTGGGCTGTACATGAAGCTTACCAGAAGTTGTAGTTGCTCTGTATGTTTATGGAGAGTGAGCTGAACTCTGTGAAGAAGCTAAATCTAAATTATCCAGGGAATTGTAATTCCACTAATGTTAATTATCTGCTAATGATAATTCTTCATGTGATTTTTTTTTTAGTCAATACATAATTTCCATTCTGTTTTTAAGAGAAAACAAAACCTTTCAAATTGTTAAATGTGTCAAAAAAGCACAGATTTTAACTTTCGCTCACTGATGGCCTCAGTCGTTTTGTGAAGATATTGCATTTTCATGTACTTTCACAAAGCATCATGTTGACCACAGAAAGCGATAGAAAATGTTCAGAACAAATTCTTTCTTAAAAATTCATCGTCAGATCCTGGAAAGCTGATAATTCATCTGTGGCATGTTGGTTTCAGAAGTAGAAAACAATTTTAATGCCCAACAAATATTTTATATTGTTGATATTATTCACAGTATTTGAGGGTCAAAGGAAATAATTTTATTAAGAATGTTTTAAAACCTTGATCTTAAACACCAAACACTTGCTAATCATTTGCTATGACCATTTATTTTTAAGTAGCTAAATAGAAATGCTGTTTAGACCACTTTAGCTTTTTTTGCTTTCTTTTCTGTTGCCTATATTTACATTGTGTTTTTAAGCCACAGATTCATATGTAGAATTGTAAGGTTTTGCATTTTTAAAAACTAATAATAATAGTAATAACCAAGAACTTTTCCTGGAAAAAAACATGTTCGAGCTTGCCTTTTTTTCTATCTGAATAGCTAATCAATTCATAGCCACCAACACATTTAATATCTATTAGTTTTTTTTCTGTTTCTCATGGAACTGGTTTAATACACATGCTTTAACGTTAACTAAGGTAGAAAAATTAATACATGGCAAGGATGTCTCGCTGTATTTAACCTACCTTGTTGCCAAGGATGAGAATCCAGTTTTGTATACAATGATTTGCAAAACACTAAAAATACTTAGGTTTTAGAACAGGGAATGTTTGCAGTGCTCAGAGTTGCTTCAAGTTTGAAATGATATTTGCTTACAATTAAATCAGCAATTCTTGTGTTCTTCAAAATAATGTAAATATTATGTAAAAAATTATGTTTCATATCTGGGTTTCTTCATAATTGTCGTTTTAACTCATATAATGAAAAGGAGCTATGAAACAACATTTAGAGCTCAAATATATCTTAAAGAAAGAAAGAAAAACCCCATGAAAGCCAAACTTACACTGTTTTTTTTTTTCTCTTTTTTTCTCTTTAGGACTTTCAAACAGTGTTACCACCAATTGTTCTCTTCGATAAGTTTGGAAAAACTTATTCCAGAGCTGGGCAAATAGTGTAATCGTCCTGTAAAAGACACAATATAAGACACCTGATAAGTAATCAATAAATGTATTTGAGTGAATGCACAGCAGTATGTTGACTCAATGTCCTGTAAAGTACTGTTTCTCTAAAGTGATGTATACTGTGTCTGAAGGAGTGTAAATCGATTTTTCTTGATCTTTAAGCAATACAGCTTCCAAGATTTATTTTTAATAATATTTTTTACAGTTTTGCAAAAAAAAAAAAAAATTAGGAAAATAATTTCTGAAAAGTCTGTATTTTATTGAATGTAAATCCTTTAGGATAAAAAACCCCATTGTATTTGTTACAGATTCGTAAGGGCAGTTAACATTAAAAAAAGGAAAAAGAAAGAAAAAAAGAGAAAAGTTACATCAGTTGCTTTTTTCTCAAAACTGTAAATGAATTTGGTTAATCATTGCTGTTCCTCATTTTCAGTGATACTATACACCCCTTTTGGACACTAATCCGTATCTTCTGAAGGACAAGATAGGCTATTTACATGGAAAATACTATTTTAAATCCTTTTAGCTTTTCTCTGTGTGATACAGCATCAGTGCTGAAAAAAATTAAGTTCTAACAACATATACACCTTATTATTAGATCAGTTTTTATATTTATCCACTTGATTTTCCTTTTAAATACCTATGTATTTACTCCTAGTCCTGTATTAAGCAGACCAATACGTCCTCTGATGGCAAAAAAAGAACACATTTGATCACACAAAACTGGTATTTGTTTGCTATGTTCATTAGCATGTAGTCCTGCAAAATATTGAGTATCTTCAGAACCCATTAACAAGACTCAAATAATGCCAAATCATGGGAGGACTTCAGCATTTCTTAAGAGCTAATCACAAGCTAATTCTTAAAATCACATTTGTGAATATTTACAGCAGCTGGAATCTCTGGGATACCATATTAGCTTTTTTTGGTATCAATTTACTATATTTCAATCTATCTGTTTTCCTATTTCTCAGTAATAGGCTTTTTGTTACTGAATTGTGTTATGTGATTCTTTTGTCCACTACAAATGTGCAGAAAACCTCTATGAGATGTCTGTTTGTATGAATACTTTCTGAACTAAGAGTCAGAAATTTCACTTTTATGGTTTTTCAGCTGTCAACCTATGTGAAAAAGTTTTACTGCTATCATTTGCAAGTATAAAAGCACTCTCAGTTCCATTACAGTAGGCTAGGAGTGCAGGCACTGTCCTGTACTGCTGCCAGTTTTTAGAGTTTGTCTTTTCAAGCTTTGAAATGTTTGTTCTTATGCATGGCAATGAGAAAGTAACTCTGGGAAGTGAGAAGCAGACACCTCAATGGCTCAGTCTCCCAGATAAGATTTAATCTGATCAAATGTATCAGAATGCTTTAGTTGTTCATGGAAGGGATTGAACATGAAACACTTGTGCAAAACTGTTGATGAATAAAGATGCCACAGTAATTTTTATATGTGAGAGCTATCTATTTGATTGCTTCAGCTTTAAGGTAGTTCATCACAGTAATTCACCCTGTGTTGCCTCTTTAACTTCGTACCACGATTTCCCATCACTCCGATTAGAAATGGCAATGCCTTTATCAAATTAATCTTTCTTTCTCTCTTTCCTCCTTTCAATATCTCTGACCCCTGGACAAAACAAAGCCTACCATGGAGCCCGCATTGTGCTGGTAGTATTGCTCCTAGCTAAGGATCTAGAGCACAGATAGACGTTAAAACCAATACTTCTAATTGTAATTGTTCAATACATACATGCTTTTTCTCCTCTTATGAAAAAAAAAAAACCAACATTTCCACTTCTAAGTAGCTATCTGTTTGCCAGAAACCTTCTTACACAAAAGCAGATGTGTTCATTTTATGAGATAAATAATTATCCACATAATTAATACAGTAGCAATCGCATTATTTACTAGGTTTGGGTTTTTGGAGTTCTTTTACCAATAATATTTCACAGTGATTCCAATACTTTAACTGGAGTTCACACAGAAGTTATGTCATTACACTCAAACTATTTTGTATGGATATACTATAATCGTAGAATCCTTTCATTTCTCATTAAGTACATTCAACACTTATTCACCATGTTTATACAAACCATTTGATAATTATTCTGTCATTATTATTGCTTTTATTATTTTTAAACTGTGCATAAACACATGGTGAGTTGACAGAGGATTAACTCGAATATATTTTTAAAATACTAAAGCATGTAAATCTGAAAATTTAGAGGAATCTCTACTTTTTCTTTTAGTTGTAACTCCCATTCAGATGCTGCACTGTCCAGGAACTCTTGCAAGCATGGACTGGAGAACCCACCCCAACATTTTTACTACAAATGGATGAATCTGATAGAGAAAACTCCCAATATTAAATAGTAATTATTTGAAAAGCCACTTTTGGGATATGTTCAGCGTGTTGGACTCCCTTGATTACAAAAGAAACTCGGAGTACACCAGTATGTTTTTATTATTTAGAGGAATTGCACATTATGGACGAGTCAAAAGATCATTTGGAAGTGAATGCTAAGAACTCTATAGTAGATAGGAACAGAAGTAAAAGGAAATTTTAGTCTTGATGTGGATCTAATTTCCATTTTCTAACCTTCCATGGCAAGCAAGTGTATGTGTCTGTCTGCCAAAGAAAGTTTTACTTTGGTCTTCCTTTTAAATCAAAATGTTTTGATTTCGTCCACATGTACAGAGGACAAAAATTAGTGTCGGACATTTTCATACTGCATGGACAAAGAGGTTTATCAAATACCTTTAGGCAGCAGCATTTGCTGTGAAAACCTGTCATACCAGCCTGCTAACAGAATCTCTGATGTGTCACTTAGGTATTTTTGTCTAATGTGTAAAAAGCCTGGACTCTAATACTTTGATGTCCATTGATACCTTTGTAATTTGTGTATAGATCATAGTTTTTGAGAGAGTCAAATAATAATGTTAGTTATTTTTTTATCATATACACTGAATTCTTTGCTAGGTGCAAAGAATTCAAAGCTTTTGTGCTAATGACTAATGACAGTTGGGTTTAACCACAGCACTCATGAAAAGAATGTAGGCAAATCATTAAAATGGATCAACAATGTGGTAAATGATGCTCACATCTCACACAATGAGAAATTTCAAGGATTTTAAAAAATGTCTGGTAACATCTTTTCTTAACAAATCTATCTGCTGTTAATCAATGCATTAAAGACTTTTCGATATTGCTGCCCAATAATTTTGTTTGACTCCTACATAACTGATGTTGGAAATGCAGGAAAATCTCTTAGGTATTTTCAGAACTGTCTTCTGGACTATCCAAAATGTTCTGAATACTTTTCAGAGAAAACATTTAGCTTATAATGCCCTCTAGAGGAAGAATTGCTATAATAGTTTTGACCACCGATTCACTCTTTTCCTGTCCAACCGTGATGCTGCAGCTGTGGAGGAACTGTCTAGGGCTTGGTGTTTTTATTCTTCTGGTTGGGGTTTTTTGGGTTTTGGATTTGTTTTGTCTTCTTTTTTTTTTTTTAAGCCACACTTTACATTTCTGTAGGAACAGATATCTAGAACTGTTAAGAGTTCTACAACTGATCTAGATGCCTCATTCTGGACTTATATTGAAGTTGTCTCCAGCTGAGATGTGTCCATGTTTAAACCACAAAGCCAAATGGTGGTGCTTTTCAACAGTAATGAAGTTTGACATACCAATGCTTGACATTGAATAAGACTCTGAAAGCATGAAAATTAAAAAATGTTTCTAACAATTTATTGTTATTGAAAAGGATGTGTTTGCAACACACTTTCAATAACTCCATGGTCCTCAATTTGGAGAATTTGGAGGTTCTGTAGTTGAGTTTGTTAGAAAGATGAGGAGCTCTGTCTTTAACTGACAGCCAGAATACTCAGAATAGCAGAGACTGAAAAGCACAGGATCTACATAATTCCTTCATTTTAATATCTGGGATTCCCCAGATTAAAAGAGAAGCACCACAATTGCAAAGAAGTCACATCCATATAATCTGAAACAGAATTTTTATTTGTCTTGACTACATTTGTAAAACATTTTGTAGAGATGTATTTTCTTTCATGGATTGACAATGGTTTCTGGTAGGTCTGAAAAAAAATATCAAGAAAGAAGCTCAGACAACACAAAGATGTTTTGGCTTTGTATTCTTCCATCTTTTAATAGTTCTGCTCATTAACGAGAAAATCATCTGGCTGCTGGCACAATCAGATACAGTCACTTATCAGTACATTGAGTTCAGTTTATAGTACTCCGATTCATATTCATGACCAGAGGATGCAGTGGAGCAATTCATTAGTGCACTGCTGCATTAAGCAATCACTGCCAAGATGTGACATATTGAGAGTTTGCATTAAACTGCTTCCTTTGAGAATATTTTGGTTAAGAAATTCTTAAATGCACAAACCTGTTGAGGTAAATCAGTCAAGCATCTCAAGAAAAACAGAGCCTCCACAGATATAACATGTAGTTAAAAAAAAAAAAAAGCATTAACTGGTGCTATTGTACACGTGACATTCTTGCATCTTCAAATGCAAGTTTAGCAGCTAATGTGTATAAACTGGCTGAGAATTATCCCAAACTGATCCCTCTTTCTTTTTCTCAATTACTTTATGCTGTCTAATGAAAATTAAGGTTGATTTTGTTTTGAGTCAAGATATTCAATAACATCAAAACCCCAGCCTTCTGCAATCTGTATGTCTGCTCATGTTACAAACAAGGAACACTTGCAATTGCAGTCTGTACTTGCTCATCTTACAATGACTTGATTTTGAAAAGAGAGAGTGTTTATAAATTAGAAAGACATGCTTCTTGTTTACTCTTGTGAGAAGTAGGTGAAGTCAGATTCATTTACTTTCTGACTTTTTATGTTTATAGCAAGATATTGTGGTGAATCATTGTGCACTTGCTTAATTTGATTCTGCCTTACCATTTTCTACTGCAAACTGTTCTTCCAATTTATCATCTCTTCTTACAAAAGTCTGAGCTACTCAGTGGTAAAAAATGTGTAGAAAGAAAGAAAGGTAAATTTGTGATACAGAAACAACTTTACTGTGTTATTATTGTAACTTTTCTCCCTTGAAGAAAAGTTTTTTTTCTCACTGGTATTTGCACCAAAATTTGGGCCAATTGTTACCTCTATGAGGATAAAATATGTGTAGTACATAAAAAATAGGAAACAAACTTTCCATACTTCATGGTTTGGCAGCAATAATAGTCTCACGTACATCTAATAGTTTAGAGTAAGAATGACTAATCAGATGTATTTCAGACACTGACCAAACAGCCTCGGACATGGGTGTCTCATTACTTCTGAAGACATTTGCTGGCTTTCTTTTTCCCATTTTCCAATGGTGTATGCCAGACAGACGAAAAGCCCATGTCCCTGCTAAGAATCATTCACCCTCTTAGTTTCTGTGCTTGACCTTTGCTTTTTCCATCCTGTTTGTTCCATCTCCCCTGCAACATAGGATACCTCTATCTTATGCTAATAATAGCATTAAAAAAACCTTGAAAGAAACTAGTTAAAGATCTATTAGCAGTAAAAAGTTCAAATCTTTAAGAAATTTATGTTTGTAAGATTTCTTTCCCTCTTAAGATCCTGTATCTCCTCTACCACAAAGTATTGCCATCTGCAGATGAGGTGAGAACTAGTTTGCCATCAGTCTTTTTCTCTAGACAACAGAGCAAAAGGAGTATTCTGAAGAAATCAGTGTGGCTTTCAAAAAAAAGTTGAAATGTTTCTTTGGAACAGAAAGCTCTTTCTGATCTCTTCTCAGTTCCCTGAAGACACATAACAACACCATAAACGTGAACATTTTGCAACTATTGATCTGACTCAACAGTTTATGTCTTAATCTCATTCAGAATATATCTGTTTATTTAAAGATAACTATATTTCCTTAAACTTCAATTTCATTCTTAAATCCTGCTCAGTCCAGATGATTACTTAAACTACCTATATTGCCAGGCTCTGTTTTTAAAGTCATTTACAACCCATAAGATCAGCTACAACTCCACTGAAGCAGATAGTTGTTCCAGTGTTAAGCTAGCTACAGAAGAGTGCTGGACTCCTATACCTAAAAACTTGTCCTGTTCTGTGCCCATCACATTTTTCTTGGGGATCTGTTGTGAGGGTAAACGTTGTTACGATTTCAGAAGATATGTGTGCCCTGTTCAGAACAGAGCTCCTTCTGTGCTGCTGTTGCTGCACAAATGTAAAGGAAAAATAAATTATTTAAAAAGGGAAAAGATTATGCAAGAAGTTTAAGAACCAGGGCAAATGAGCAAGGAAAATGGTGACAGGAGGAATCATAGAAAAAAGTCTTCCCCATGAAATCTAACCAGTGACATATATTGCGAGTAGTAGGAACAATTCTATCCAGGTTTCAAATAGAAAAGAAGAAAAAAAGAGAAGTATTCTGGGAAAGGGTGAATCACTGTTTGCTTTATGCAAGCCAGTAATGGCAATCACTCCTAATCTCCAGCACAGTGACTCAAAGCCACATCTCTGTGGTAAGGAATAAACTTGAAATTTGTTCTCGCCCCTGAGAATGCAGGGATTCTGTCTGAGACTGTTTTTCACATAGGTGTTTGGTATCACAGCTCCTGCAACTTGTTAGTTTGTCACTTGTAGTCTAACGACAGTTGAGGAGGATGACCGTGACAGACAGCTGTATCAGTAAGCATCAAGAGAGAGCTTATGTTTGACCTAGTTCTTGAAATGATTAACACATGATTTAGCTCTCATTCATTTCTATTCATGGTCATATATCTCACAGCTGTTACTGAATGCCAAGAATCAGGAAAGGTTTTTTGATGACTTTATACTTTACAAGTGCATAATCAAATGGTGAGATCTGACCATTTACAAAAAGATCTCTAAGTTGTTAAAAAAAGAGGAATATTGCTTCTGTTGCTCTGAAGTTTTTATTTCTGTTTAACCACCAGCATATTCTAGTGATGTGAAAATAGTGATGGTGTATTTCATTTCTTGTAAAATATATCCGTCTGCTTATTTAATTCTTCACAGCTACCATGCATTGAGATGAAATCATCTATGTTATAAAAAGCATAATAACAGTATTCAAGACACTTGAAAGATTTCCAAGTGCAAGTCTTCTTTTTAAATGTTATATTTTTACAAGGAAGACTGTTTGATTCCTTCTCCAGTACAATTGTAGCTAAAATGACAAAGTGATTTTGCTGCATCAATATTTAACCCACTTACATCTCTCTTAAAATAGCAAAGAAAAATATTATATCTCTATGGCCCAGTGAGAACTTCACAGAGTTGTAACAGTTCCACATACATGCACTTATAAATTCATAGCTTGGATAGCATCTCATAGGTGCTTTGCTACTCAGGAACAACCTGGTGGATCCCTGCATCTGGACTGGCACAAGATCTCCACCAGCTACAAAGGATTCTGGCAAGTTTACTCATTTGTGCTAAGGAAGGCAATAAAGCACATTGTGCAAACACCACGGTCCTTCTGTGGGCTTTTTTTGAAGCTATGAGTAAGGGCAAGCATGTGTGAGAATTTGTACATGGACCACTGATTTCAGTTCACAGAGTATTTTGCAGATCTTTCTCACAATATTATCATCTGGGATCCCCAGAAGGGAAGTGTGTAAAATCTGGTTCTTTCACGTGTCTGTGTTTCTACCTTCTATCATTATCTTCCATCATTATCTTCCAGTTGTCTTTATCTTTTCGATCATGATTGCTCCAAATAATATCAGCAGCTTTCAAGAGGACACATGTCTCACTGGTCTTTACTTCCACTCTATACACATCTGGCTGATACAGGCAAACTTGTAAATGTGTTTGTATGCAAATAACTTTCAAAACTGCTCTTGCTTTGTTCTGAATAGGTGTTCAAGATGGAAAAATGTGTTCTTCATTGTAGCATTTTGTAGGAACAGATAAAGAATTGGAAAAGAAAGTACAGAATAACAGAATGGTAGGGGTTAGAAGGGACCTCTAGAGATTTAGTCCAAACCTCCTGCTCAGTTAGGTCCACCTAGATCAGGTCACACAGAAACGCATCCAGGTGGGTTTTGAAAGCCGCCAGAAAAGGAGACTCCACACTCCTCATTGGGCAGCCTGTGCCAGGGCTCCCTCACCCTCACTGGAAAGATGTTTTTTTCAGGTTTAAGTGGAACTTTTTGGGTTCCAGCTTTTGTCCATTACCCCTTGTCCTATCACTGGACGTTACAGAAAAGAAGTGTTGCCCCATCCCCTTGACATATAGCTTTTAAATATTGGTAAGTATTAATGAGGTCCTCCCTGAGTCTCCTCTGGTTTCATACCTGCATACTCTGGTGATGTTCCTATACTCTTCCCAAGCAACCAAACCATTTTTCCACCTTACATAGATTTCTCAGTTCTCTTTGAGTAGAACCAATTGTTCTTTTTCCATCTCTGTAGGTCTCTTGCTTCCTTTCCTGATTTTCTACTTATGGATACAGTGATCTGGGACTTGGAGGAAGTGGCACTTGAACATCGACCAGCTCTCTTGGGTACTTTTAACATCAAGAATCCTGTCCCACGAGATTCTTCTAAGCAGGTCTTTGAAGATGCTAAAGTAAGCTCACCTGCAGTCCAGGATCACAACCCAGCTTGATGTCTTGCTTCTTCCACACATGATTTTGAACTCTACCATCTCACAGTCACAAGTAAGGATACTTTTTTCCAATGTTGATTATTCTAACATGGGTAAAAAAAAAAAAAGTTCTGACAATTTAAGAAATTTTAAAAATTTAAACTTCTATTTCAATCTTATGAACGTTTCCAAAATATTATAATTTTGCTGTTTGGTTTGATTTGGTTTGTTTTTTTTGTTTTGTTTTGTTTTTTTCCCCAAAGTTCAGCAACCAGATTGATAACCCAAAACTGTGATTTTATGTCCATTTAGGAAGAAAAAAAACAATTTCTGTGCCAATGATTCATGACAAATCTTCTTTCTGAGAAATACCAAATTTTCTTATAAATATGAAAAGCTCATATAAACATATTAAGTTTGAAAGACTCTTACAAAGATGGAATGAAAGACAACTCACCTTGAAAAAGTCACTACTAACGTTCTGCTGAGCTTGAAAACCAGTAGGCTGGCCCAGTTTTTACACTGATACAATCCAGATACAATCTGTATTTTCCTGTGTCAAAAAAAATTATCATGTTGATTTTTTCCAAAATACTAAATGCAACTATTGGTGTTCAAATAATTTAGATCTTTATTTAGGGACCTGAGGTGGCATCTATCAGAAAAGAGGAATGGATGGAATAGAACTAATTTTTTATGCATATCTCTGTTCTGTTGAACACTATATGAGGCCTCAAGAAAAGAGCTACTCTTCCCTTGGTCACAATTTGTACCTTTTCTCAAAAAAAAAAAAAAAAAAAAAAAGAAGAGGCAGGAAAAGTAGTCTTTGCATGTCTGATATTGATGGAAAGCAAGTATATACTTCATCCATTGAAAGCATTGATCAAGGCCACTTGGCTCTTTTTTAACGATGGCCCCATAAATCTGCCAGTATCAATGAAAGTCACTGTTATCTACTTCAGGTTCTAAATGGCTACGTTAAGGAAGCTAAGTTGTAGCTAATGGTTCCTTGCATCCAGAGCCAAATTGTCATACTTATCTCTTTCAAAACTCTCCTTCTGCCTTTTTTTTTTTTTTAAAAGAACACATGACAAAACCAGGACACATTAAAAAAGAGGAAGAAATTACACCTACTCATGGTAATTTTTAACAGAGAAGGTTTAATGTTAGAAGCCTGTTTGTACCTCTTTTGTCTTTGTGGGTTTCAGCCAAGAAGGACAAGAACCCAATAGGGTTTGTTTTTCATGCATGTGGTCTATTGACTGTGGCAAACAAATTTAAACAAAGAAATTCTGGAAAAGTAATATTCTTGTTAAATGTCAATGTGTTGATTGTGCCTCATGGTCAGATCAGAAACAGGATTGAAATTCAATAGTAACAAAACCTTAGAAGCTGTTTTGATCAAAATGCTACAGAAAAAATTCTGTTAACCCCGATTTTCACCAAATTATGGGCAGAAATCTATGTCTTACCAAAAATTTCATATGGACAGCAATTCACAGGATCTTTTTTAGTATCATCCAACCAAACGCAGAACAGAAAGATGGGAATGAACCTAAAATGATACAAAATAAACATCTTATGCCAGTTAGGTGATGGGATGTGACTGCCCTGTAACCACTTTATGTCTTCTTTAAATAACAGGATGAGGGCAGAAGCTAAGAGGAAGCATGTGCCATGGCTGGAACAAAATGCAGATGACCAGGTCTTCATCCACAAGATTACTCCAAATACAGGATAAGTGACGAAGACTGGGTAATATGGTCCATTGGATGTATGGTTATTTTAAAAAGTCACCTTAGAAACCCAGATGGAGAAGCATTATGACTGCCAAAATTCCCACTTGAAAAAGATACTGTTCTTTGTTTAGTAATTCAAGGCATTTGATTTGCCTATTTAATAAAGTCACATAAGTGACCAACATGCCATGTGAGATACTAAAAGGCTATGAACAAGCAGGTGGGACTGAGCTCATGTTAGCTACAAACTGTATTTAAATATATGGGCTTGTTTTGCATTGCTGTAGTTTGCCAGCAGCATGGTTCTGTAGCTCCCAGTATTACACCTTTGTTGGGGACTCCTTAGCAATACCCAGGGAGAGTCAACGGCAGAATCCTTCTTGGAAACTCTGGTGTAAAGCAGGGATTACTGTTTCAATATTTATTACTAAATATCTTCATGATTGAGGTATATCCTCTGTGGAAGACTTTACTTCATCTCACACAATTGGAAGCAATAAGCAGCCTTTCTCAGAAGAGACATTGAGAACATTTTGTAAAATAAATTTTCTCTCTTTTTTTTTTTTTCCTCAAGAATGTCAAAGAAATTCTCTGAAGGCATCTGACTCTATTTCAGCTATCTTGGCAATGAACTCCCTTCTTAGCTTTGCCCTAACACACATTCCTGTGTAATAGGTACACATGAATCTCAGAAACAGATGGAGTACACTTTACCCAGAATCTAATCCTAGTGAGGTAGAGAGGCCAGATGGTCTCACTTTCCAAATGAAAACTTTCAGAGACTCTTTAAACTAAGCAAAGATTTTATTAACATTGATGGCTGGATATGGCGTAATACACAGAGAAGATTAATTAGAAACTCTAATTAAATGTAACAGTGTAAAAGAACCAGAGCACTATTTGGCATCAAATAGCTTTTTAAGATTCTTATTGAAACCTGGAATCTTCAGCATGATTGAGTGGCAAAATGAACAACAGAAAAGCAGAAACAATGAGATTTTTACTAAAAGGTGCCAAACTGAATTCCACATGCAATCATTTTGTGTATTTTTTATAGAATCATAGGAAAGAGGGCTGAAAGAAACCTTTAGAGGTCGTCTAGTTCATCCCCCTACCCCAAGGCAAGATCAGCTATATCTAAATCATTCCTGACAGATGTTTGTCTAACCTGTTCTTATAAAGCTCCAATCATGGAGATTCTAAAATATCCCTAGGCAATCTGTTCTTGTGTTTAACTATCCTTGTTGTTTGAAAGTTTTTCATAATGTTTAACTCTGAATCACCATTGCTCACATTTAAACTTGCTGTTTTTTCATCTATTGACCAAAGACATGGAGAAAAGGGGTTTGTTTATTTGTTTAATATTTTTTTTGTTTTTACCAAATTCCTTTTAGAAACATCACACCTATAATAATGGGCTACTTTTCACTTAGATTTCTGATCATTTGACTTCCCTTTATTAGGATCACATGTCTCTCAAAGGTGGCATCGGAAACTGAACATTGTAGCTGCACTCTCAGCTGTGCTTGGCACAAAGAAAGGACTGTATCGTGTGTTATGGCTGTTTTTTATCTTGATAGGAGGCTTGCTCCTTTTCTAAGGTTTAACTTTGTTGGTTTGTGCTAAACTCATGTTCCTTTCCTACAGAGCTCTCACCTAGCCACTTGTTTCTGGCTTGGTTTTAATAAAAGTTGACAGAATATGTTGAAGAAGGGATTTCTTACTGTTTTTCACTGCGTACAATTGCTGAAAAAGAGTTTTTATTTGCATGAAACGTTATCACATCCCACAAGCAAATTAGGTGAAAGAGTCAGTTATCTTCAGCCTGTTAAGGAATGTAAATCTGGAAGTAATGTTTTAATTCTCAGACATATGGAGAGGGAATCTTGAGGATACAAGCGTCACACATCGCTTCTCCCTTTAAATTCCATTCTCGTATCTCTGGCTCGCATCAGGAATTCTTGCAGATCATGGACAGAAACCAAGAAAATATTGCCATGTTTTCACAGCATCCTGACCTCTAGTTCATTATTACTTAGCTGATTATTTAGCAATGCAACCCCACAAGGTTGTGTCATCTTGCTAAAACCAGTTTGGATCTTCAAGAGGTGAATAGCATACCTAGGTAAAACAATGGCAGCTGGCCAATGGCACAGAGAATGACTTCCAGGAGCCTGCTTCTGATCTCATCCACCAAGGGTGCTTCTACTTCAGATCCCTAGGAAAACAGTGCAGTGAAGTATTGTACACATGCACAGGAAGAGGTGTCTGGACCCTGACTGTTGTGAAGGTGTGCTGATACAAACACACATTTATAGCTCGCAGAAAAGGGAATGGCTGTGCAAAATTAGGAAATTTTATTCCTTTAAATGCTGCAGTCACAGCTAAAGAAGTAAAAGTAACTGAAGTTGTGGGAGCAGTGTGGATGGTAAGGACTAATGCTGAAAGCGTGCAGAGAAGAATGATAGAACAGCTTACTGCAGAAGCAAGGGTAAGCAAGGAGGGCATCAATTATGGGCTGCCCTGAATAGTGACAGTACCCAAACTGCCTCTCTTAACAAGTTTCCTCTTTTGTAGTTTCCCAGCATCAGATGCATTCCACCCTTTCCTACTACGAGTGAGCAGCACATATGGCTGCCTTGCAAGAATCACACAAATCATCCAGTAAGTTCATTTTTATTAGTAGCTTCTGCTTAATTAAGGGATGCATCATACTTCATCAATCAGCTTCTGTGCTTGTGAGTTGATCTCAGCCACTCTGCTGATGCAAACTCCAAGTAGATACAGTTTTTGTACTGCAGGCAAGAGACTGGTCAGCTTGATTTTCGGAAGCCAGAGGCAGAAATGTAGCTCTGATCATTAAAGGGAACTTTTGTACCACAGCTATGGCAGTGGTCAATTCACAATGTCTTTCTTTTATTGAGTACTGAAAAACTGATGCAAAAAGCAAACATGAAGTAAAAGGTTAGTGTTAAAGACAGTGAAAAGAGTTACAGATTGAAAGCTGCTGTTTGTTTACAAATGTGAATATTTTTTAGATTTCTGTTTTTGAAAGAAGCCAGTTAAAATAGCTTTACACTGGTTTACACTGGTGCATTTCACTCCCATAGAAGAAATTCCTGCAGAGGAGTTTATTGTGTGTTTAACACAGCACAGTGCAGTGCCAGAGATTGTGTAGACAGAATACAGCTTTATTTCCCAGAATGGACATATGACTTTACACAAGATTATGCCTAGCTAAAAGTGTTGGACCTAGCAAGCTAGGTCCCAAGCTAGGTTGGCTTGGGATCTCTTCATGGTGCTGCATGGTGAGATGTGTATATAATTACAGATAATCACGTTCCCTGGTCTCACAGTTAAAAGGACTGTCTGTTATCACCAGTCCATGAGTTCATGAGTTTATTCCAGACTAGAAAAAGACAGGCTTTTGGTTACTGGCATCACCAGTCCTGACCCAAGATGGGGGCTATCCTATCCTTTTCCTATTCTTCAATATAATAATAAGAGTTAATGACTGTCGAGAGTAATGCTAATGTGTTAGTGTCAGAGACTATTAGTGGTAAGAAGCCACATATAGAAATTATACATTTTACACAAGACACAACAGGCAGAGAACTGCATGTGATTTTATACATATCTTCCCTATTGGGATCTACTAGAAACTATCTGTTTCAGTCAAATTTATTTTCAAGGAAATAAGTTTGTAGAGCTGTAGACTGCTGTCCTGTGTTAGGCAAAATCAAGACCATTCAAATTGTTCATAAAGCCTTCCCACATTTTCTTTTGATTTGTTGTATTAACCTTAGAGCTACAAAATCCTACTTGGAAAAAGATAGCAAACTGTTTCTGAGCTTCACTACACATGTCTGTAAGTAGATTTCCTAATGGCTATGAATTTTAGGCTGTTAAACTGTTTTTCCTGGGATAATTTTGTGCCCTGAAGCTCAAGGAGAAGAGAGCTGTGCTTTTGAAAATTTATTACAAAATAAAGGGAAAAGATTAAAAAGCACACAACCTTTATTCTTTCATTAAAGATCAGTTACAAAACTAGGACTATTCCACAGTCCTTAGGAGAAAATTGGCAGTACACAGACTTATTTCCCGAGCATCTGTGATTAAAAGTGACCCTACATGCAAGCTTCTCACACAGACACCGCCTTAGCTCACTTCCTTAAATCTCCTAATGCACAAGGTGAAGGAAAAGCAGAGAAATCAGGATACAGACTGCAGAAGAGACTACAAAATATTTAATATCATTTCCTTCCATCTGCTTGGTTCACTTATCACAATGGGCCCATGAAAACAACCATGGAGATTTGTTAGCAAACCTGCCTAAGAGCAGTCAGGTTTCCAGGAAGTAGTTGAAATTACAGTGGCGTCAAAAGACTTGCACAGAGATGCTTTTGACCTTGCAAAAATTTCTTTTTTGGGGAGTGGATCAAAAAAAAAAAAAAAAAAAAAAAAAAGAGAGATGCTGTGGTGAAAGTACAAACCAGAAATTTCAGTAAGGTTTTCTTTCCCCTCAGATGTCTCCTACATATTTCTACACATTCCTTCTTGAAACCCCTATTCATCACTTCTTCAACTTGCTATACTTACGAATATGCTCAGAACAAAACTAGAGCTCTGAGAGGGCTTCCCCCCAGACTGCAAGGGAATTTTGGTTTTGATCAAGTTCTGGACCTGAAATATATCTCTTCTTTATCAACAAATAGATCCGTAGGTAAATTCAGCAAAGGAATCATTTGCAGCTGCCTAATATTAATGCCCATTAAGGCCTTTGCTTCCAGGCTCTTTTCTGTTATAGGTTGTGATTAGACCTTTCTGCTGTAATACAACTGATCTCATCCAGGGAAAAGAGCAAACACCTGGCATGAAATACATTTTTCCAAATGACCAGCTGATGTATTTTGCCAGGGAATCATGCCTGACACGTAGGAATGGAGAACAAGTCCTTGTAATCTATGACTTACTAGCTGTTTCTAAGTGATTCTGGCTGTGTCGATAAATTTGTTCACAGCTCTAATTGTGTTAATGAATTGAACATGATTAAACTTACAGCATGTCACAAGCTTCCTCTGGCAACTCTAGTAGGTTTCTCAAGTAACAGTTCATCAGCAAACATCAGTGCTGTTTAAACTTCCCTGTGCTTCCTGCTGTAGAGAAAGTTAGTTTAAAGTTGGAGTATCAGCTTAAACATTAGAATAGCTAGAGTGGACAAAGTCAGCAGCTTAAACATTTATAGATAGAGCAGACAAATTCTTTAGATAATGGTATATGAACTGTAATAACCATGTTACAACATGATCTATAGCTAACTACAGAATCAGCTGAAACCAGCCTCTGAAGATATGCTATTGTATAAGATGATGACCACTTAGCAACTGCTTTGTAACAAAACAGCAAACAAATGAAACCGACAAAAGGCAAGAAGACCTCAGAACTTTGTGTTACTATTGGTTCAAATTATGGTGTGAGAGATGAGGAACTTAAACTGTAAAGGTAAATTTGCCCAAGCTCCCTCTTTGGAAAATCACATCTTGAACTGTAATGCTGTTAATATAAAGTAGAGTCATAGAATTGTTTTGGTTGGAAAAGACCTTTAAGATCATGGAGTTCAATCACTAACCTCACACTGCAAGCCCATCACTAAAACACGTCCCTCAATACCTCATCTATGCATCTTTTAAATATCTCCAAGGACAGCAACTCCACCACCTCCCTGGGCAGCCTGTTCCAATGGTTGACAACCCTCTCTATGAAAAAGTTCTTCCTAATCTACACTCTAAACCTCCCCTAGCACAACTTGAAGCCATTTCTTTTTGTCCTGTTATTCATTACTTGGGAAAAGAGACTGATCCCCACCTTGCTACAACTTCCTTTCAGGTAATTACAGACAGTGATCATGTCTCCCTTCAGACTCTTCTTCTCCAGGCTAAACATCCCTAGCTCCCTCAGCCACTCCTCATCTGACTTGTTCTCCAGACCCTTCACCAGCTTTGTTGCTCGTCTCTGGATACACTCCAGCACCTCAATGTCCTTCTTGTAGTAAGGGGCCTAAAACTGAACAAAGTACTTGAGATGTGGCCTCACCAGTGCCAAGTACAGGGGGACAATCACTTCCCTGGCCCTGGCCACGCTATTTCTAATACAAACCAGGATGCCATCAGCCTTCTTGGCCAATGCACAATATACAAAGTACTTTCATAAAGGAACTAATCTTTTGGTTTATGTGGAAACCTAGAGTTGAACCCCATTATTATGACTGGCATCTGTAATTTTCATACCATTCCACAAATGAAAACTTGTCTAAATACTGAAATTTATCTTAAAATCTTGCTTTTACATGTTTGCAACATGAAAGGAGGGAGTATGTGAAATGTACTTACCTTGAAATATAATAAAGTGGAGTGTTTAATTCATTTTCACCAGTTATTTAGGTGTGATGATACAAACTTATTGTTCATGTACACAAAGCTAGGAGTGATAAATCTTTTCATCTGTCTTCACTGAGATTTTTGGACCATCCTCTTTTTGGCTACGCCTTAAGTATTTAACGAATTGTAACAATTCATGTATCTTTCAAGCTATTTAATTTTAATCCGTCTTGAGTATCCTTTTGGCCTAACCTTAGGCAATGAAAATGTTATATATTCTTCATCCTAGAACTTGAATCTCCTTTTGCTGCACATACAAATCTTTTACAATCAGTATTTAGGCAGTATTAAGAAACAGCAAGATATTAAGAATCCTTTTGTAAGTTGTTATCAGTAAAAATCTACTCTTGAACTTGTATCTTATTCTCTTGCTTTTCTTTATGTTAACACTGTTATATTAACATGTACAGAATTTATTATTTTTAATTTAAAATGTAATCAAGAAATGGTAACTATTCACTCTTTAGTGGTAACTTTCTCATTTGTTGAAGGACCTATATGGGATCTATAGTCCCAGCTGAAAAAAATTACAATATATATATGTTCTTTTTTAATCAATAAGCTCTTTCTAGAAAAATATTGATTCTATTTCAGTATTTTCATTATAACACGAAGCACTGTAGGGATTACTGATGGTGCAGAAGACTGTCAGGTGTACACAGTATGGTGCCTGCTCTGTTTTCACAATGTAAACTTTAAAGAAACTCCAGCAAAATAAACCCTTCTGATGCAGCGCTAGATAAAAATATGGAACAAATAAAATTATCTAGGAGAAATGTTGCCTCTAGCACAAGTGATTGCATTTCATTAATATCCATGCAATTATCTGCAGACCACAAAAAGTACATGTCTGTATTAGCCAGCACAGGCACCCCGATGTGGTACTGCATTTAGGTTTTATAATCATGCATAGAGTATTTTCTGGTTAAATTAACCTGTGTCCAGTCCTTAAGGTTATGTTTTTCTTTCTTGTGCATCCATATCTAACCTAGGGTAAGCCTTATTTTCAGCATCAGACTTAAAAAAAACCTTTGTGGTGATCCTCAGTACAATTTCTGCTTCAAATATTTCCGTTAATATGCTATACTTTGTAGACCAAATAGTAGCAAACTCCCAGTGCAACTTAGTCTTGTTTTCAGTACTGAGAGAAAGCTAGGGTAATGTCTTCAGTGAGTAGATAAGCACTACACAATCAAACTCGTAGGATACACACATACCATGTATGTCAGAGATTTGTGTGATAAATTACACAGACCATGTGGTAAATTACAACTTGTGTTTTTGACTGTCTCATCTACCCTCTGCTTACTAATTCATCTCCACTGGGACCACTTCTATCATTTAAAAGATCTGATCAACATCAAATAGCTCCCCTAAAAAACCCACAAAACAACCTGCTACTATACATAAAGCAGGTTTATCTAACCATAGTAAATGCTAGCTATGTCAGCAACCTTCTGCTAACCCATCTCATGTCATTTTAAAGGGCTATAAAAGAGAGGGGAACAATATATGGAGAGACCTTACCACAGCTCTTAGAGACCTTTCTGCCCCTGAAAAAATCTGTATGATGGAACAGAGAGGTGAAGTCAGGCTCCCAGCACAGTCATGGGGAAGTATTTTATACCAAAAAAAAAATAACAACAAAAAAAACCTCACAAACAAACAAACAAAAAAGGACAAAAAAGTAAAAATTTACTACCTTTCCAATCCCCAGAACCACCCAGAACAGTTATATGAACCCTCAAAGTCCTAAACCAGAAAAATAATCTGATATCTGATGCAATTTGAGACTGATACACTAATTTGCTAATTCCATATGGTTAGATTAATCCATTTATCATTACTAAAAATAATATTCTATGTACCTAAATTAGTTGAATCTTTCTTATTGGAAGCAAAGAAGAATAAAAGGCTTTGTACTACTAAAAGTAATTATTGTGGCTGATGCTTAGCATTGTATTTAAACACTCATACTCCTGCTTTCCTGTAAAAAGACTCAAAACAATATCCTCATCTTCACTGAACATGGTATTAGCACCTCGGAATTGCACTGCTCTAGAGCCCAGACTTAATTAAATAACAAGGTTAGGATCAGACAATATATCAAGGTTATAAACTGGAGAGCTAACCTTCTGGAGGAGAGAAATTCTCAGCTTTCCAACAGAAACAGGATTTTGTGTCTATATTTGGAAGGTCCTGAGAGAAAAAAACTTTAGAATCAACAGCATCAGCATAAATTAAGTACAGAAAAGGTATACTTAGTCTCTTTTTCCATCTGTGCCTTGGTTCACTCCTGGATTTCCTAAGCATTCAGTGGTAGTGCTGCCACAGCTGATAAGAGCACCAAAACCAAAATCAGGCTGATTTCCAGGAACTTTGGGTCAGACTTTAAACAGCTGTACCTGGTGTCTGGTCTATAGAAATGAACTTTAAGTTTCAGCTCAGAGTCTTTCCTGGTTTCTTTTCTCTGCTTACTTCTTGATTTCATCAGGTTCAGTGGTGCTGGTTGTTTCTGGCTGCAGAGCACACTCTGACACCGAGGACATCTCTATATGTATTGTAGCTACCCCAAAAATGTGCATCTCCATGAGAAAAAAAGGTGAACATAGGTCAATGCCTAATAGGAGGGGGAACAGTCTTTTCTGAAATATGCCTGTAGTAATACCATGTTGCCCTTTGGAGCAGCGAGGTCTGTTCATAGAGGAAGCTCCTATGTAAAGCAGACAGAGACTTTCTGTGCATGGAGAGAGACTCTAAGGATTAGAACATCATTGCTTAACCAAGGGGTGATTGTCTGGTGTGCTAACCCTGTTTGTCTAGCAAGACTCAGGGAAATACTACAAATTAGAAAACCAATCAATAGCATTCAGATTTCCAAGAGAACAACACAGAAGAGAAACTTCAAACTCATTTAATTGTATTGCTGGAAAGTCTCCTTCTCTTCCAAATTGCAGAAATGCTTGTTACAGTTTTGTAAAAGATATACTTAATTTAATTGTGACCGTTTTTCTAAAACAAAGATAAAGCATCATTATTAAATTTTCATGCAAACCATTATGCATGGAGTAACTCATTATGAAAGTACTATTATATTTCCAGAGTCAATACTTGAAAGGTTAATAGCACTTCATTGAAACAAGGGTTGGAGGTCTGAAGATACATAGTGAAAACTTGGCTAAACAACAAATATGCGAGGGTGAGCTAATGGTTTGCTATGATCTGTAGGGTGGGTGAGCCAGAAAGAATGAAAAATTATAGAAAAATACAGTAAAGTGCAGCAGGGACTAATGGAATGAAAAGAAGAAAAGGAAAATTTAGGCTGAGAGCATCAGGAAAAGCCTCTTACTAGAGAAATTTATTAGAAGGACAGACAGCCTTCCAAAAGCTATGCTGGAATTGCTAAGATTCTCTGATACAGTTACAATGAATTTACATACAGTAGAATAGAACATAGTGGAAAGAGCAATGTCAGGATGGATGATGAGGAAAAGAACCCAGCCTGCAGTTATCTGGTTTCATCTCTTCATTGCACCTTCCTGAGACCACAGAAGAAGCACAACAATGTAAACTGGAAGAACAAAAGTAACTAGTGAAAGGAAAAAAAATCAACATTTTGTGCCTTCATTAAAAAAAAAAAAAAAGACCTTCATAGTCCTCAGAATAATATGTGAGCTATACAAATACTGACCCTGACTGGCCCATGGGGGTAGGAATTCCACAAATAACTGCCTTCAGTTCCACATCAGTGAATGTCCAGGCTGAAACTGGGTCTCTGTCTGGCAAACCGAATTTCATGACATTAGGTGAATTTTTCCGCTGCTGAAAGACCTTACAGTTTTCATATGCACCTAGGCTGAGGTAACTGCCCAATGTCATATTTTGTTGAGGAAACAGTCTTTTCAGTGTAGGTTTATTTTAAACCCAAACTTTTGAATAAAACCTTTTCAACATGTACATATAGTGGGATTACTTTATAACACAGTTTTTCCTTCCTGATAGCAATATTCGCTCATTGTCATTTCCTCATTCCACCCCTGCCACTGAAAACCATATGCTAATAAATAGGATACTTGTGGCATTTCAGCTAATAGCATTGCTAACTGTACGTTGCAATGTAACTCACTAAGAATAGATGACTTTGGCTCAGGTACACAGGTTATCTCCTAAGAAGTAACCCAGCTGTATGTTGAAATTGCAGGTGTTGGGGAACTGACTGAAAGAATTGAAACTATTTTGAGACTGACACAGGGGTAAAAGCTTAAGAGATCAAGACAGAGGGACAATATTGTAGTGAATGGATCTTTAGCTCTCTAGTGACTTCATATGTGATTGTGGGCAGGAGCAATTTGGTAAATGGGGAAAAGCTTCCTTTGGGTCAAGAGCTGTTGGTTCCTTTATTAGAAGCTAATATTAAAGATATGTTCCCAAGGCATATGCATGTGTATCTCCACATACAATGATAGAAGGTGCTGAGAAAAACTTTTTATTGTTAATTTCAAGAAGGAACCTTACAGGCAAATTTCCTAAGTGAAAGAAGTGTCACCAGCATCATTCTTCAGACTAACTCAATTCAAATAACAGCTTGGAATTAAAAAAAAAAATAAGTAAAGGGAACTACAGCATTATCAAAATTGTTTTTTCACAGTAGTTCAAGTTTGTAAACACAAAGAGGGAGCTGTATCACCACTTGCCATTATGTAGGGTCTGAAAATCTACCTACATATACAGACTTGAGAATAAAACTATTTTCAGTGCATATGGATATGATTCCAATATGCTTTATTGCCTAACCTGGAAAACTGGTAAGTGGACTGTCTGATTCTGTCAAGAATTTATTGTTTAAAAAAAGACAATAGCTGATCCTACTTGGGAGAGCTCATGTTTCATGTGACTGATTTGATTTCTGCTTCTACCATGAAGATAAACATACGTGAGTTTGAACTGATTTGTTATAGAAAACATGTATATCTGATGACTGGCCATTTTTACACCTGCCAACAGGATTTCTATACTTAAATTTTTTTTTAACATTCTCTTCTTAGTTATTGAATCTGTAATACCACTCCTATTTTGATATCAGCGTAGTTAATCATAAAATATGGTGATATAATCAGTCTGAAATTAAAAATAATTCTTTATTCTGGTTCCTAATACATCCTATTGCAATCTATGGACTGATGAATAGTTAAATTTGTCATTAAAGAACTGAAAAAGTTTTTCTTGTAAATAAATAAAACTCCAACATATTAGTCAAGTGATTTATGATATAAAAAGAAAACCAAATTATATTTCATTAGCCTGCAAATACAGACATTTATGCGAAAATCACCCTTCTTTTTTTTCCCAAATAGTAATACTTGGGAAATCTAATATTTACTACACTATTACTACACTGGAGCTAATATTATCTCTTCACTTTTAAGGAATTATTTGGCTGGTGTTATGCATTCTATTTTATTTTGAGGTGGAAGCATCACCAGCTTGTTTGCACCCAAGGACAGTTATCCTTTATACTTCTATTCAGGAAGGATCCTTTCATAGACACTGGTGATTATTTTTCAACTGAAAAATTATTATCCCTTACCTTTATGGAATGTAATGCTCATCAAAAATGAACCTGACATTACACTGCTCTTGAATGATCTTCCTCAATTATTTTAAGAATGAAGTCTACCACTAGAGAAACTATAAATTATAGAATTCTCCCACTCCCAGGTTTACTTTCATTCTGTGCAAATTTGCCAGAATGAAAAGATTACATCTTTTAAGTAATCAGGTGAAAAAAAGTACATTGAGGTTTTTTAAATTAAAATATTTCTTTTGACGAAGGGATTAGTCTAAGTTTGCACACTCAGTGTAATTAGTGCATATGGTCCAGCTGTGAAGAAATAGCTGAGGACTTCTAACTTATTATTAATTAGGCTCATTAAAATGCAAGTAAGAGAACGATGCCTAGATAAACAATACCTTATGTCATAAAGTCATTACTTGACAAGAGCTAGTCTTGCTAACAGAAGTCATTACTGATATTTTAAAAGAGCTTTTTTTTAGACTCCATGGGTGCCAGTTAACTACTTTTGACTGACATCAAGGACAGACATGCAAAGCTGTAAGGAGCCAGCCGTACTGCACAGCAATTCTTTTCACATCATTTCAAAATATGTCTGGTTGAGGTCAAAGGTTGACAACCAAATGACAGGCCTTCTTCAATTGCTGTGGTGTCACAGCAGGAGTGTGTCAGGGAAATTTTCCTGGGCCCCTCTGTGAATTTTTACATGTTCACATTTCTTTCCTTGTCTTGTAAGTGGGATAGGATTGGCAGATTTGTGATTAACACCTCAGAAGGAGAAGTGTAGACACCATCCCAGGTTGGGAGCTCATGGTAACTGCAGCTAATAATCAAAAGGTTCTCCTTCCACATTAGCACAGTACAAGAGACCAGCATTTTATTTGTGTTCATTTGTGTTAGAAAAGGGATATGAGATTAGCAAGGGCTTTAACTATGTACATCAGTAGGACTTACTGCACTTCTCCCTATCAGCACATCTCCCAGTGATATTATTCCAACAAAAATTGTCCTCTAGACAAAGAAGGAAAAAAGATACTTTTATTAAATACCAATAAACCAGACATTAAAGTGCATTCAAAGTTTTATGAATGTTTCACTTTCTGTAAAGCCCACACATGCTCACTTACTAATAACTACTGAGACAGCCTCCACTCTAAATGCATCAAAAGCTGCTATTGACAGGTGCTGAAACGAGGGTCTACCTTTAACACAGGGTCAATTGATAAGTGCCTGACCTAGACTTTTGACTGACATGAAGAGCTGTCAGGCAAGGTGCATCATTATACGTGGTGAGTAAGCACTGAAGAAGTCTGGGTCATTGCCGTTTGTAAAATAACTTGTGGTAGAAAAAAGAGATGAGAACCAGATTGAAAGAAAGAAGGAAAGGAATGTAATTTTACCTGGATTTGGACAATTAGAGATTGACATAATAAAGATTTTGCATTGTCTGTTTACCATCCCCTTAAATCATTCTCTCTGGCGATTCTTGAGCATATCAGAGAACCACTGTAGATGTCAAAATACTTCTTATCTTGCTCTATCTCAGAGAACCTGCACGTTTTGCACCATCTATGCTCTCCATAGTCACCAAGCTTAAACTTTCCCCCAAAGCAGGTTGGGCCCTTGGAACTATTGTTCAACATGTACTTCACTATTTATTACACCTCTTACTTATCAAACATACCCATGGCTGGACGTAGAAAAAGTGGAAATGGTATGTGATCCGCAAATGGTATATGTTCTGGAACTGTAGACAAGTACAGAAATGCCTCAGAGATAAAAGGAATTAAGCAGCTGAAGCAAATGAGTAGATCTACATCTTCAGACAGATATCAGAAATTGAAATGGAATATTACAATTCCAAGACTTGGAAACTTCTAAGAAAGATATGTATCCTACAAGTGGGTAGTCAGCATTCACATATGAATATACTGTTCTTCATGGCTATGAGAAAAGATACCCATGTCCTTCTTAAGCAGATGGAGGAATATCACAAAAGTCAGCTTCTGTCTTTGTACACATCAAAAACAGCTTTTCTCTAACTGATGGAAACTGTCATGGACTTGGAAGTACACTGTCTTGGTCTTATGACATCTGTTTTCATTTCAAAATAAGGAGAAGACTTCATAAACTAGATAACACCATCTTAGCTTAGTCCACTTTTGTTTATTTATACATCAGTGGAGCACAGTGGTAGAACAGAACAAATAATGAAGTACAATATGTTTGAAGATAAAAGTGAGGAATTAGAGCCGAAGATATCATCAAAGTCTTGCATTTAGTACAAATAAATTATACTCAAACCATAAGATAAGTTTTTATTATTAAATTCTAAGCACACTAGGGAAAGTCCTATACTGATGCATTGTAATTATACATCTTCACTCCAACACATATTCCCATTGTCTACAGGACACAGGTAAGATATTAAGTATATACAAAGTAGAAAAAGCATTTTCATCCTCAAGAATATAGAAAAATCTCACAAACATACTAGTTTCTGAGATGTACACTTTTTTTTCAAGAAAATCCAGTATATGACCAGATGAACTTTTCCACTGTTTTCTGGACAACAAGAGCATGCAACATGATTGCACATAACACATGGCTGCTGATAAAATCTGTAGTCCAAAAAATAAAGGTCTTTATAGGTCACAATCTGTATGTTAACAGGGCATAGCCAATTGCCCGTGAAATTATTATCTAAGGAGTGTATCTCAGCACCCCTTAGACCACATGGAGAATACTCCATCTTGTCTTGGGGGCTCTCAGCACAAGACCCTATGATTGATGAACCAACCTATTGTATGGAAAACCTAGACTGTTGCTCTATGTGTAAAACAAAAGGCAAAACTAGAGAGGAAACAATCTTTCCACATGGGCAAGAGGAAGCGCAGCCTCACTGACTGCTCTTGAATCCAACAATAGCCACCTGGCCTGGAAGTGTCATGAGCGGCCAAATTTTTTCCAGCAGCTGGCACTTTGTTTCCTTACACACATACACACAGAGACAAACATATAGATTGTTTGCTGCAACAGAGCAAATAATTTGCATTGAAAAAGTAAATAATTTGAATTGTCTGTAATCTATCATATTCTTGAACACATTAGATGTTGAAACTAGTCACTCTGTGATGAGTTCATGGTTTTCATGAAGATTTTAACATGAGAATTGACAGTAAAATCAGAGGGCAATGATTAGTTTTGATATAGATCTATTACAGAGTCCAGTTTTGAAAATGCTGATTTTTAGAGGCAAAAAAAATCTGTTTTCTGAGAATATTTCCTGATATTCACTTGAAATAAGTTTCTTTCATACATAAACTAATTCGTAAGCTTATCTGAGAAAATATGCACACAAATTAAAATTTAAATACCTTATTTTTCTCACAATATATTTTTAATAAATATTTGAAATCTTCACCTGAGTGCCGTGGTATTCTCTGTTGTAATTTGGCCTCATGTATCTTAAAGCTGTAAAAGGGTCTTTATTAATGGAGAATGATTAAGGTAAAGAAATTGCAGAATGTGAAAAGTCAGCTTCTTTGTACAATTGATAAATACTTGTACACTGTATTAATATGAACACAATACATAAATTGTGTATGTCCACAGAGCAACAGTAAAAACAGAAGAGCCAGTGATCACCAGCAGTGCAATGAGCACTTGTAAGACTTGAATCTTTTCTTGCTGTCCTCATTTAACTGTGCTAGCTGTGCTTTTGGAAATAATTGAGCAGATATCTTCCTCTCTGCTTTATTCAGAAATATGAAGCAGAGATCAGGTTTGCCATACAACAGCTGTGACTGAACAAATGCTGAAACAATTAAAAATGGTAGTGCTGTGAAAACGCGTGATGGGAGGCCAGAGCAGTCTCGTCAGAAATTGCAGTAACACAGCTACCTACATACTGAAATACTGCCCAGCTGCACTTTTGAGCTAGCTAACTGCTGACATCTGGGTAAGGCTGGCAAGGAGCTGAAGCACACTTGTATTTTATCTCCCTGCTTTTGCTGATCCAGGGTGGACATAGCTGTCACACATAAGAAGATAAGCTCATAGGCTCAGGGTGGTAGGGAGGTGTCCCACACATTGAGTTTCTCCCTGGGTCATGGGGCCCTTGCAGCAGGCAGGAGATGTCTTGCCCTCCATTTCAATGCAGTGAGCATCCTTCGTGACCTTCCCTCTCCCTTCCTAGTGTATGCTGACACATCCAGCCTAAATTTGTGTCTCGCATCACCTCAGGATACTCATGGATAATTTCATTATTTTGGAGAGAAAATGCAAATGAAGCCAGACAGCTGGTGCTTTCCTCATGGCGAGGAGTGATGGAGGGGCCCGAGGCCTACCTCATCAGAGGCTCTCATACCCGTCTGCTCAGACAGGCCCTGGCGGGAGGAGAGCAGGGAGACTGCGAGAGCAGCGGGAACAGATGGCAGGGAAGGTAGGAAGATGGAGAAGCAGGAGGGGCCAGAGTTGTTCAGAGGAAGAGGTAGTGTCAGTTACCTGTGGGCTGATGCAGCCTTACAGGACAGTTCTGCCTCTCCCAGCCTCTCCTGCCTGGCAGGGTTTTTTTAATTCATTGGGGATATGAAGATGGTTGCCGATTAGGTGTTGTATAGCATCTTTGAATTCAAGATGTTTTAGGGTCTGCTAATGCTGTATAAACCATCAAGGACCTCTATTCACTGTTAACATTGGACAACTGACTGCTGACTACTCTTAAAAACGATGTAACACTAACTCCATCAGATTTGGAGATTGTTTTTTAAACTCCCTTTCAAGAGTAGGTAAAGACTTCAAAATATATACACTTTCCCCTCAATACACAAGAAAGGGAAAGATTTTAAATCAATTTCTCCAATTATTCATGGAAAAAGGAATGGAAATAAAATCATGCCTGTAAAAATCTGTCAAAACATTGTCTGATGAAGCACCTTTAGAAGAGGTCTGCAAGAGTAATGCCACTCATCAAGTATCACCCAGCATGTCAGAGCGGTTCAGACCGGCTTGTAAGAACACATTTCATAGAAATGTTTTCTGACATCTAAAAAAGGTAATGAGAACAGAGGCACCTTAGTCAGTAGGAGTTTTAGTATTACTATTTTATGATTGGTATTATTATTGTGATTTTTACCAAAATTGTTTCTAATGAAGTCTGAAATCTTCTTTCATTTGACATACCGGAAAGCAAATAGCAAATGTAGATTTTTTTTTTAATTACATCAATTGCAGAGATAGATATTTTCCGGAGAGCAGCTCTCTAACTCTCACTCTCTCTCACTCTCTCTCTCTCTCTCTGGGTGGTATAAGAAAGTCTTTTAAGCAAAGAATAAAAGAAACATAGATTTGAAGAGACTAAGTTCAACAACTGTTTTTAAGCATTAAGCAGAACCTAAAAAAGACAAGAAAAGTTATATCTTACACATACATAGCCTTGTCCTCTGAAACATTTTCACAAATTAATTACCATTACTTCATATCTATTCTATGTTAAAACAAAACAAACTTCTCTCTATATCTACAAGTACTCTTAGATCTCCATGTTTAATAATTATTTGTAAATTGCATTAATATAGTGACTCATTATTGAAACTAATCTCCAATTCACTAGGTAAGTAAGCAGATCAGTGTTAACTACCAAAGCAGATACATAGACTTCAGAGATGACTGATGCTCTGCTAGCAAACCTAATAACATGTCTGGCCACACAACTAATAACACAACATTCAAGAGACTAGATTCCCCACAATTTTCAGATGTAGATCTGCTACTGTAAATCTTGCAGTCGTCAGTTCAGGACTGTGCAAGAAAAGCCAAGTTTTAGGTCCTATTTGGTACAAGGCACAAAGGGCTGTTGAGGGCTGCAGCTGGGGAACTTCAATTTCTTCTCTCCCTTTTCCTCACCCCTCACTGACATCCATAAAAGGTCAGCCAGCTTCATAGGATGTATTGTTTGACTATCTCTCTCGACTATTCTCAGCCTTCTGGGCTTTGTGCCTCCTCTACTCCTCCAAGTGTCTTCTTCTATGTCTTTCCACACAAAGTTATCCAATACCTCCCCATCCTTCCTTTGTTTTGGTTATAATTGATAACAGGCATGAGAGCTTCTCTTTGGGTCCCCACTTGCCTTGTTTTTATCTCAGATGCTGCATGCCCCATCTAGATAAAAGGCTTCTCCCATTCCCCTCCAGCCTTTCCACTGTGTCTGGTTTTTTTCTTCACACAAGGCTACAGTTAATCTTCCTCTCCTCAGCTTCCATCTAAATCTGCCACCACTAGTTTCTTCATTCTGTTCCTCTGTTTAGTATTCTCTCTGATTTTGACCGATAGCCTCTTTTCTCTTTTGCTCACCATCTTCTCACAATTTGGAATCCATGATGAAGAGTCAACTGAACATCATCCTCATTTCCCTGTCTTAACACATCTCATTTGCATGTGTATTTCAATCCTCCTATCCTCTCTCCAACAATAGCTGGTTCTGTGCCAGCTATTCTTCTCTGTTTGTCTCTCTCCTGCTAAACCACATCTCTCTGACTGATCCTCTTCACCACTGTCCTTCAGCCTGCATCTTGCCATGACTTTCATCCCATCAGCTTTGATCTATTCTCCTCTCACCTCCCTAAGTGTATTGCTTTGTAGTTATCTTTATCCTTGCCTAACTTTGGAAAGATTTAGTTTTGGGGTTTAGTCACCACAGCATTTATGTCTATGCTTTTCCTCTAAATACTCTTCCAGCCTCTATGTTGAAACACAAATCTGTCACATATTGTCCAAAATAAAATCCTGGACTTTGTGATTTCCCTTCACATTTATTTAAAGTGCTAAGTTACATTTACCATGAAGAAAAAACTTTGTTTTATCTTCTGACATATGACTTCCTATTGAGACTTCCTTGCTTCCTCTGTTTTGCTGTTATCAGTTGTTCTGGTGCATATCTTGGGCATTAACTGCAACACAGCCCATATAAAAGCTGATGCCTAAGCCTTGGAGATATTTATTATGTAACATCTCCATGATATAGATTTTCACGTCAATCTATATAAAGATAATTCTTGGATGGTATCTCTGCTCACTTCACATCCTGATGATTGCAACATCATTTTTCTGTTGCATCAGATTCATCACTTATGCTCACTTCCAGAATCACTCTGTGAATTATCCATCATCTCCTGATAAGTAGCAAGCTGATTCCCACGTCTTATCAGTTTGGACAGTTATGTTTGGTTACACATTTATATTTCACTGTCTTTATATTTCCTGTTTTCAGCAACAACAGAAACACAAGGAATAAATTTTGGGTGTATGCACACCTTAAGCTCTCATGTGGGCCCCAGCTAATTTCTTAGACTTTGTCTGTATCCACATTTTGTTACTACTTGCTAATTTGAGATTGTGCAAAAATTAAGAACAGGCTCTTTTAATCTATGTGTCCATGCGCAGTAGAGCAACTCTTCAGTAAAACCAGCCTCTGTGAGCTATGCTAATTTAAAAAACCTGAATAGCACCAACAGATGAACTCAGAAAAATACAAAATAGTTTTCATGCTTCTATTTATTGACAGAAGAATATTAGAAGCAGTCTAGTCTTCTAGGTGGATTACTCTCCACCTATCCTACTGACCCTTCTTTATGTGAAACAATTACAAGTCTCCATGGGGAAAGGAGTAGGATTTTCCAGCTCAGGGATTAGAGTATTCATTGGAATAAGAGTAATCTTTGAGTCAGCTTTCAAGGACCAGCTATGAATTTATATTAGTCACTAAAAACAAAGGAAGACTGACCAAAGAATACTCAGAAGGATGCATCTGACGGAACATTGTACAGTTACTGATATGTTTAAATCTTGTCAAAGTGGAAGGAGTTTTAGGCAGGAGCACCAACAGAGTGGTAAACTCTGTGGGAACTCTACTGGTAGACACAGGAGCATGTCAGCTTCAAAAAATGAGCTGTATTAGCAATCTCTTTGCCAGCTCCCAGTGAGACTAAGGCACAGCATAGCAAAGCCCTGTGCAAGAGGCGCTAGCTGAGGACTAAAACTTTTTTAATCTCATCTTCTCTACGCTTCCAGCTGTGCAAATAACATTCACACAGGACCATGCTGACAGATTTCTGCTGCTTCATGTTCTGGAGATAGCTTAACACATTCTGTATCTCTGCAACACCCTGCATTGTAAGATGTAGGATAATACTGGGCACTGAAGATTACAGTTCCCTAAGGAGTTGTGAATATTTTTTTCATCCAAAAAAGACTGCAGAGTTAGAAAATATTTTTTCTTTAAATGCCTGTATTCAGGAACAGGGTCAAAGTCACATGTGATAAGCAATCAGTTTTTTACTGATTAAGCAAACAGATGATTACTAACATCCCTAAGATATGTAACAACTTTCATATCTTTTACTCAGAGACACTGTTTAGCCATCAGCATTTACAAAAGTAGCAGCACAGACATGTCAAGTTCGACATGTTTTCATTCTGTGTTACTGAGTTCAGCAGTTAGACTGTTCATTAATTTCCCTTACTCTTCAATACACTGTCTATGCACCTTATTTATATTCACCTGCTGCCAGTTTAACACCCTGAAGAGGCACACCTGCAGTGGCAACAGCTTCACATTGCTGCTGCTGGACTTCGTGTCTTAGTCCCTTTTAAGGTTATCTGTGCTGCAGATCTCTTTCAGCTTGCTTGAAACCAACTACACAGCCAGTTTGCTTACTGCAATTTACATTTAAGCATGAGCTAGCTCCTCAGGTTTTGCCATCACTGTCCAAGAGTTTACTTTCTGATTCCACATATGTGTATTTACATTGTGAAACAAATTGTTCTGCATTATCTAAAATAATTGGTGCTGGCTCTGAGATAGAAAACACACTTTCTCTTGAATCATTGAACTGTGAATATTTTATTTCAAAACACACTTCTTGCAGACTCTTCCTCCCATGTGGGGTCTATGTAACCTAAAATATATGACAAAGGCAGTGCTAAACATGCTGTTTACCCTGCAAAGATCCTTCTATTTTGAAGACAGAGAGAGACAAAGAGGAACTAATGGACTCATCAACTCTTGTTCTGTTTCTTGGGAGCCCCATTAGAAAACATAGGCTCTGGAAATGTAGTCTTATTCTTTCAGCTATAATCCAAGTTTCAATCTTTTAGACATTACATAGAGCCAATGCCCCAAAGGTAGAAGTCCATCAACCTTACTGTCTTTGAGCAGCAGCCCAAAGCCATAGAAATGGAAAAGCAAACAGGCTGATCATGTGTCTTCAAGTGTTATGTAGCCACAGAAGTAGCCATCACTCTTGCTTTGAGCCTGGACTCCACTCCAGTCATGATTTCTTATTAGCAAATTCACAAGCCTGAATATAACACAAAATAGGTTAAAGACATAATTTCTAAACATAATTTCTTTTGTCAATAAGCCCTACTTACGGAGAAAAGTCTTGTAACACTATGTGTATAGAAATGCATAGATGACAGCCTTTATTTCTGGTGACATTTTGAGCCTCACAAGAAAGAAGTTTATACACAATATATCCATGGTTGCAGCTCTAGTACAGAAACTGGAAGACATAGACTGAATGCATTACACCTAGCTCCCCTATTTGTTAGACTGTTGGGTGCAAGTGGGTAGGAGAGTTCTCAGCCTTCCTGGTGGTATGTGAAAGGTGATGAAAGCACATTGGGAGAGTAAATAGTGTGCCATTGTAGCTACATGTGCAGTGTGAGGTCTAGTTCAGAGTTCTGGCCTTTGTACACATGCAAACTTTATTTTCTTCAAATTTTGCAGATGAAGTACCAAAGCCCAGGGAAGCAGAAACACAAACCCTATTCTCCTAAATGAAATCAGGTTTACTCCAGGTCATAACAATAGTGTGCAATCAAAAGGGCTGTTGAAGTCGTGAAGCCCACAATTAACTTGTACAGGTAACTAAAGCAAACGAAAATTCTGGTTGAAGCACATACAGTTGTGAACCTAGTCTGAGTCTTATGTTCTTGGAAATATGATACAGAATGATACCTTATTGCAAACAGTTTTATAATAACTGGATTTCCTTCTATGTGATTGAAATTTTGAAATGAAATGATGAAAGGACAAAGCAGCACCACACAGTGCTGTCACGGGCTATTTATGAAAATACAGAGAAGCTATGAAAGAGTAGTTAGAAGATCAGGTTCTAATATTACTTCTAGCTGTACCAACAAGCAAATATTCCTCATTTAGGAAAATATATATACCACAGGCACATGAGCAAAAACTAGAAAGTAACCAATGCTATGTTGATTCTGAGTTTGTGATATTCATATTTTCATTTCAGTCATAGATATTAGTTTCTATTTTCATTTTTTCTTTTGAACTACTTCATAAGGGTGGTGTGACACAGAGCAATAACTTTCTTAGTGTGGTACTGATTTACCTATCTAATACCCTTGTACTCCACATCTACCAGTATGAGTAATCAGTAAATGCATCAGAAAATTCAGACTATTTGAACTATTTCTTCTCTCTTAACTGTACACTGAATGATGCAGATACAATTTAGCAGTGTGAGAAATACAATTTACCTGTATGAGAAATTCCACAAAATTTAGTGTAACTGCTTGTACACTTATCATTAAGCCATGCTTTAATATCTGGTTGTAACGAGATATCTGTTATCATTCTTCTATATAGACAGGGTTCAAGGCAAGAAAAATGTAATGAAAGACAAGCGTTTTCATCTATGGGTTAGATTAGTTGATTTTTTCTGAAATCAGCCAAGCATTCCCAGTTTCAAGTGCAAACTCTGTGCATCAAGACATAATGACTTCCTTCGTCCAGGTCTCCAGTTTGACTGTACATGAGGAGTCAAGACAGATACTTTCATACAGAAGAAAGTGGTTTCCAGCTCGACTTAACTTTGTCTACCCTGACAAAGATAATTTTCATGTAGAAGCCAACCTACTGCAGAGAGGAAAGGAGAACTTCAAGAAGTTGGTGTTTTGAAGTCATTTGAAATGAAGAAATGTCATGGAGAAACAGATAATGCATGGGTGATAACAGTCATATGAGGTGATACGAAGTGGTGGGGTCACATGAATTAGACAGATCATGGAGGGTAGCTCTGCACTTCATCTTTTGTCCTCTCCAAGGTATTATTAAACTATAGTTTCTTGATACAATTCATAACATATACTAAGATTTTAAGACTGGTCCCTTTGAGCATTAGCCTAGGAGAAATGATCCTGACCAATATGGGCAGTCTTTTCCATAAGGCATTTTGTTCCTTTAATCCCATAAAATATTGACAGTTTTGAATTACCCACTAGAGGTATTTTATCTTATGCTCTATATCCAACCTACAGGTGATTTAGATAGAAGCTTTGCTAATTTGACTGGGAATATAATTAGAATTTAGATTATTAGAACTGCTGCCTTAAACAAGATTGTTCTTTCATATTTTTGACAAAAAAACCACAACCAGAAACAGATTCCTTTAGGTCTCTAGAGCTTAGCCCATATCCAGATCCATTATAGTGGTTTTCACTTTAATTTCCATTAAATTAGCTTATTTCATGTTAAAGCTGTGCCAGAACAGACTATACGAGAGCATTTAGACATTGTCAGGATTAGGCACTTCTACAGAAGTAAATAGTAAGACTACTTTGCTCCAAATCAACTAATTAATTTGTTAAATGTAGAGCATAAAAATGTAGAAAAATAAAAAAGCAGAGAGTGATAAAAAGTAGGGGATATATTACATCTTACTATATATTTCAAATCTTTCTTTAGAGCTGAAGGGTGCTTCAGTTGAAGGATTTGATCAAGAACTAAAATTAATATCAGTTTTAAATACATTAAATTCCCATTTAAAATACAATCTAGAATAGGAGACTTTCATCCAGAAAAACCTCAAGCATTGCTTTATCTCAATTAATACAGCAATATAAGAATATTAACTTCTGTCTGAAATTAACTTTCTTTGAATTCATTTCACCTCAAGTTTCTGGTCTCTAAAATCTACATTTTCTTTGACCGCTGTACAGAAACTGTTATTTGATATCTCATTCATAGCCCAGCTGTGCATGAACTCTGTTAGTGCAAAGCTCTGCAAAAAGGGAAAAAAAAAATCTTATTTGACCATGAACTTTAGATGATCTAGTTAGCGTTACTGTCAAGCATCCCGCGGTCTTTTTGAAAAGCAGGACTTGTCCATGTTGCCCTCTGGCCAACTTCAGTGGGACTGAAGCACTAGCAAGAGCCATCAAACTGCCTGACAGCTTGTCACCAGTGAGACTCCATTAATTTACACACATTTTCCACTGTTTGGCATTTACCATGATAACTCTTTTCTTTCCAAGCAGCTCCTGTTTGCATTTAACACTCGGGTTAATTTTCATCAGAGTTTAAATTTAGCCATCAGTTATTTCAGGGAAGCTGTCAGCCAACATATGGAGGAAAAAAATCCTTCTGAATTTATAATAAAGTGGAATCTGTTGAATGTGAAACAAAAACCAACTGCAATATACTACAAGGCCCCGATGGGGGGACCAGGGTCAGCAAAGAATAGCAGAGTGGATTAGTTGTTCTATTCACCAGAGTGGCATCTGAGCACCTCAGGAGCTTCTTGATATATCAAAAAATGATGGAAAGACACAGTTCAATTTGTCCCCCTTTTATAAAGGATAATTAACCTGTCAGTCTTGCTACTTTAACAACTTCATTAAATTGGAGCAGAAATGGGTACAGGGAGCCCCTGTCTTTTTCCAAAATGAGTACAGGGCAATTGTTTAGATGGTTGAAAAGTAACCTTCTTCGATCCTTCTCTCCCCTAGAACAGCATAATTTTATTTTTAATTTTTTTTTTTTTTTTAGGCTGGAGTTCAACACCCTTCCTTAAAATAAAGAACCAAGCAGCCTCTCATATAACCAACACTAGAAACCTTTGTAACTCCAAAGGTTGAAAATAATTAGGCATGCAAACAAGGAAGGAAAACTGCATCTATTAAAGATGGAGCTTATGTGGTTGCTGTAAAACTTCAAGCATACTGTGATTCTTGTCAACGATGAGATAACTTTACCAGATAAGCCAAAAAGCAACAGAAAAAATCCTCTTGATTTCTTCTGAAGAAAACATAAACTTTACGACTTATGTTCTCAACTGGTTTAAAAATACCATCTGTAAACTAAAAAGTCTCCAGGAATTTTAATATTAAAAACAAACAATAAATTAACACATATACTTCTGGAAGACACATTTAAGATTTCATAAATAATACTCCTTATAAATAGTTACCTTGATAGGTACTAAATCACTGCTCGTTCCAAAAAGCTTCGCTTGGTACTTGTGTGCTACACTGTTCTGTAAGATATTTTGTTGAGTTGTTATAATACTTTCCTCTCCAGAGTGATTGTATGTGCATAAAAGTGATAAAGATATCAGAGGGAAACTATCTTCCAGAATATCGGCTTTCACAACAGAAAGAGTGAAAATCCATATATGCCACGCTGTAATCTTGCCTTTTAGAGGTGGAACATCATCTTGTTGATTACTTAGAGGAGCCTTCTGGTATTACTGCAAAGAATAAACCCTTGTGCCTAGTTTTAGGTAATGAACTAAACTTAGTGTAACATAACCTAATCTTCAGGTAAAAGCAAACATATGGATTAATACAATTTATGGACTCAGATGAGACTGCAAGAAGTGAAACTTCATGTGAAACTGTAGCAATTTAAATATAATTTGAAATTATAAATTAATGCAGTTAAAATAATTCTCTAAGGGTTTTTTTGAGTTTTTTTTTTAGATTTTACTTGTTGGCTTGTTGGATTTTCAATGTTGATATACTTTCCACCTCATGAATGAAACTCCTTGGTCAACAGGAACAAAATTTCAGCATCTCAACTAACCAAGAGAAACATAATTGGAAATTATTGCACCACATATTGCCTGTAAGAATAATAAAACCTACTCTTACTTGTATTAATTATTTTTATAGATGGTTTTGATATTTTTTTATCATAAGCAACTTACTAAATGAAATCATGGGATGGCTTTCTAATTTGATATCTACAAACCCATAATTGTATCAAAGCATATTTTCAGCTTCATTTGAAGGCTTCATTTTTGGAACACAAATTTGCAATTCCATTTAAAACTTACTTTAATATTAGTGGTTTAATTTACATTTAAAACTTCCAGCACAGAGATTGAAGACATTAATGTGCCAGAGCAGATTAATATGCCACTTTGGACTTACGTTTTTACTAAATACACACAGTTTGCAACATACATGAACAAAATCATAAAGATAAATTAATTTAAAATGGGATATTAACATTTCCAATCTTATGATAGTGTGAAACAAATTTAATTCCTATAAATCTGAATCTGAAAAATCTGAATATATAAATCTATAAATCTGAAGCTGTGGAAAGTGTTCATCCAAACAATACTAGAAAGTTCTTTGCATTTCAAGTAATGGAGAAACTTAGTTTTCTATAATTTAGTGAAGTCTATTCCTTAGCAAAAAGGCAACTGAGTACTCATAAACCAAAATCTCAATTTAAACACTGCAATGTCAGGAATCTCTTTTATAAAACTCTTGCTTGATTGCCTCTATACTTATAAATCAAAACTTTGCAAGTTAATAAAAAGCTATAATTTTCTTTTACTTATATCTTTTGTCATTTTATTAATAACATTTTTTTAAAGATGATATCTGGTGGTCTTCCAGCCCTCACTGTATAGATGAAAAATGTGCAGCCCCAAACAACACAGTAATTGATTTGGCATGTTTTGCATCATTCTGACATAGACCACTGTCTACCTGCATTTGTAAACAGAAATTAAAAGCTTGATAGTCTCTTCCACAGTGTTGCTGTGAGAGTCAGAGTGAAATTCAAAATGGCAACTGCTCTTGCCACTGGTGGTTTTCCAACTTGTACACTGCCTTAAAAATTGGGGTTGCAGACATCGAATGTCAGTATTTCACCAGAGCACTGACATCCCACTTTTTTATACAACTTGGCATGTTTGTTAGCTTTTTATTTTAAAGAAAACCCCAGGGGCCAGAAAGAGAGGAAGAATTCTGTGCTCTGTTAGATGCATAGCAAGGCTAGCAGAAGAGGCATAGCAGTCAGGAAAGAAAATTACTCAAATTCCTTGTGAAATAACATTAGAAGATCAAAAATGTTATAAAGTCAAAGTAAGGGAAAAGCTATCAGTCAAGGCTTATTGAACATATGCTAAAGGTAAATTTAGAGAACCCATTAGGTAGATCTTGCTCTGTGCTTTAAGCATATTGAAGAGCCTCATGGCAGAGTCTGTGAGAAAGTACTAATTCAGTGCCTAATTTGTCAAAAAAAGTATAGATATGTATGACTGTATGAGGGTATATTTGTGCATGTGTACATAAATCACTGTTTATATAAATAACCACATTTCCCATCCATTTCCCAGTAAAATTTCTCTCTTTACCTGCTCAGAATTGAGGATTTAAGGAATTTTTTATTCTTTTTCAGGTCATACTCTTACCCAATTATACTTCTAATTTAAATTTTAACCTCATTTAAAAGTGGTTTAGTAATGTGAGATATTTTCATTAAAATTTTCACCGTTCACTAAAAAAGTTTTTATGAATTTCTAAAGGGAATAAGGACACTAGGGCTGGTGACAGGACAGCAAGAAAGCTCAGCTAGCTGTAGATCGAAAGCATACACAGATATCGGTATGGCCCTTCATGTTTAATGAAATACTTAAACTGACTAAGATTTAATCACTATAATTTATACACTTTAAAATCATGGGTCAGCTATTCAGTAACTGCAGTATCTTTATAGATGCCAGAAATATTTTCTTTTAATGATTGTATTTTAATTTGCAATTGTTTTGTTTCAACATTGAAGTGAGAAATGCAATTAAATTGAGTAAGAAAAATAGCACTAGCAGTCTCATGTTTTGAATGGCTATTAAAGTTCACTAACTATGACCGTATAACCATATAAAAATGACACCATATTAACATGAGGGTGATTCAGGGGTAAATTAACATATCAGAACTATAGATCATGTCAGTCCTGAGTCAAAATTGAAAGACCTTACCTGATGTTATTTTTCACTTGTGGTTTCCATTTCCCTCTTACTCCAGTGTTCTGCACAGCAAGATAAAATGAGCTTAGGAGTACTCAGTAAAGTAAAGCTTGGAGAACAGGATCTGCAATCACATTGTGCCATTTGGCCATTGTTCCTGCTCTGAAGAGAAAAAACAAACACAATTTATTCTCTCCTGATCTGGAAGCAGCCAGATTGTTCGAATGGTGATTGTATTCGTAACATTTCAGTCCAGAGGAAAATTAGTGGTAGATATCAGAGAATATGTTAGTGTGGGTATATTTGACATCATTGCATCTTACATTGCACAAAAGTGTTCCATAAAGCAAATACTAATCTTTTTTTTTTTTTCTGACCTGATCTACTATTTAAATGACTCTCAATTTTGGTGAAATGACAGGTTCAAACAATCTCTTTTTGTTTTTAAGATCCTTCGATACTAAGGCTGGAAGTTTCCAAGCTCCTTCCGAAAGGAAGTTACATCTGATGAACTATCTAGCAGACTCATTCAGTTGTGATTCTAGTTATAAATCAATAAGTTGAATATACAAAAGAAAAGAGATATTTTAGACCTACAAAACTGTCTAATCCATCCATCTGCCATCACAATATCAAACTTAAAAACATTTTCTCCAGATGGCTTTAAAAGACCTGTTATATGATTTCCACTTCACTTTTACATACTTAGATTAAACTTCCTCCCTCTAAATCATTCCCTGTAGTATTTAAGCTATCTTTATCAAACTCTCCTTCTTTTATCCCTTTTTCTTTCTTCCACTCTGGCTGCTGTTCATGGCTTCTGCTTGAAATGAATCAGTAGAATGAGACTAGTGATGTTTGGCTTTGACTAGTCCAGGTCTGAGTGAATTTATTCCTAGGAAGGACTGCAGAGGAGAGGAAGAGAGGGTTACTTTGGGCTCGCAGTGTCAAAGTACAACAAGCGTTATATTGTAGTTTTGTTAAGATCTCGTCATAGTCAGACATAAGTTTAGTTCTGATTGTTCTGGGCTGTCCTGCAGCTTAAATGTGATATATTATATCTTCCTGTAAACTTACAGTTTGAATTGGGAAAGCTAATGAAGTGGAGTCTGTCACAGGATGATTTGAATGCAGAAGAAATGCCAGTTCAACAAGTGCCAGGGCAGAGAATAGACTGCCAACCTGTTTTCAAAGTACAAACTGGGTTGCTTTCTGGGTAAGATATGACCCTCTTTATTACTTGATAGATTTTTATCAAGTGCTGTCAATTTTCTTTGTAGGAAAAAGTACACGTTGCTTTTGTTTTTCCATTTCATTTTCCCCACATGTAGAACTACTTGCAAATCTTCAGAAAACTTGTGTATATGGGAAAACAATCTCCAACTTAAAAAAACATAAAATCCATGCCACATACATGTGAGCCACCCCAAATACTTCAGAACAAAGAATGAAATTTGTGTTCAAAGTAGTAAGAAAGATGCAGTCACATATAAGAGAAGATATAATAGCCTATCTGTGAGCTTTGCTTCTGTCAGAGAGCTTTGAGTTTACTTGCACAGCACACCAAATCAAACACCTGAGAAACAGGGTTTTTGCAGCACATTATTGTTTAGAGAAACCACTATAAGCATTTTCAAATACATTTTTGACACAATATTTTAAAAGTGTAAAGGGCAAATATTTGATCAGATTATGGTCTTCTGATCATCTTTTAGTGTAAACAAGGTAGTTAGAATTAATTGTTAATAGTTAGATTTTTGTCCACTGTAGCATGAAATCTCATGTTATGATGAGCATGTGATAACTGACAAAAAATGATCATCTGCTATCAAGCCTGAGGTTCTGCAGCTGCAAAAAAGAGCAGTCTCATGAAATGAGCAGTCCCATAAAATGTCAGTGATGCTACTCACTGAAGAAAGATTGCAGCATCACAACCATATACAGCCATCTAAAGCAATAATATGATGCTACAACAAAGCAAAGTAGACAGTATAGATGGGAATGACAGCCCCAGTATAAATCCAATCCCTTACTTCTGAGTGGTAATCTGACTTTCTCATTGATCATCTTTGAAGACACGTGAATGCTTGCTTTTATTATTTTGTGGGTGTATACACATGTAGTATATACAGTGTTTTAGCTGGTAAGCCCTACAGAAAGATTTCTTTTATTTCTAAAGTACTAATCTTTCCATTTGAGTGCTTTTGCACTGCTGTTGCAGTGATTTAGCCATAATTTATCCATAGATTCCAGTAGTTAGTTTATTCTGTGTATTCTGGTAGGCACATTCTATTTACTATTGTTAAGAAAAAGCTATTTTTTATTAACCTGTGAAGTCCCAAACAGCGCAAATAAAATCTTTCCAATCATAAAACAATTTTACATGACAGACAGATTAAAAGTGCTGCTTGCAGCTGTGATTTATTGTACAAGGTAAAAATAGCAAAAAAAGTTCAACTGTGTATTTATGCAGAAAAAAAGCAGTTGTATCCCAAACCGCAGCTGAGACTCAACTGGTGTTTCAGTCACTGATGTACCTGCATGCATGTAATATGGGCCTTTTTGTCATAAAGCTGGTAATATGGAGTAAAAAACTTTATTTTCCAGCTAAACAAAATAACTGATCCCCCTCAAATCTATTTTTTCCTTACTCTTACAAAATGAAGATATCTGATGCTGGGATAGTTCAGTCAGCACTCATCAGAGTTTTGGCTGCAGGGATGGAAGGAGTTGAGATAAATAAAAGAATTTCATCACCATTGACAAATCTGGAAAGTAGTGATGGCTTTTTGCATTAGTTACACTAAATTACAAGAAATTGAATTTTCATCATAAGTGCTTTGCTTGTAGCTGCTTCCACCAAGCTATGTAGTCAGAACTAGGAAGCTATCAAAAGAAAATCAGGAAACCTATTGTATTCAAGATGACAGTTTCTCTACCTTTAGACAGGTAAAGGAACTCTTGAGTACCTACTGAAACTGGTTCAGACTCTCTGATGAAGTTGAGCACATTGCTGTTCTAGGTCCTTTAAATACATAATGGACTATATGCTTTTGACATAGAAGATATCTAAGTTGATACTGTATATATATATATACCCCAATTTCTAAGCAAGAAAAATTAGAAACCTGGTACAAGGGCATCAATAGAAGCAGCCCCTATTTCCATGTATGGCACATAGCTGTGAAGTGTTATTTCTTACTTAAAAATCATTAACAAATTGTATTACTTGCATAAAACCCATCTCTTAGCTCATCTTAGACAGGATGACTTCATCAATGCTCCAAGCCATTTTCAGCTAATTTAGGATTCATTTCTATTTCCAAACACTTTACAAAATTGAAAATCTATTTAGGAATATATGAATTTGGAAAAGATAAAGCCAAGAGACTTTAGGTTAGCTCTCATGGGAATTACAGAGGCAGTTACTCAGATATAAAGGCTCTTCTAATTCATATGTCCCAATGGGGTTCATTCAACAGATCAGTCTATGTGAGGAGGTGTTCTCCTTAGAGAGCCCTCTTGTTCAGTTTGAGAAAACTGCAGAAAAAAAAAAAAAATGATAGAGCAATGCATCTCCAATTAGTCAATAGATCAAATATGTTTATTTCCTCTGCCAAATGCATTCTATGACCGCTGTAAATTTTTTGTCTGGAATTAACTAATCTCAAGGGAAAAAAGTACAACAAAGAGTTAACCGTTCATTCTTGAGTTTCTTCACTGCATTTCTCATATAGAAGTTAATACAGGACAGATAATTTACAAAAAATAATGCTATAACTTATTCTCTTGCTATTACACTTGTTAACACTACAAAGCAATACATATTTGATATATTTGCACTCCACTACATCAGATTTCTCTCTTCAGAAGCCGGTATCAGGATATTTATGCTGTGTACTGATTTTTAAGTGTGCGTGCATCTAAATATAAAGAGTTGAATAAATTTTAGTAGCATTAATAATTTTAACTGTGCAATAGTTACAGTTGCAGTTAGCTGTGTGTACACAGTTAAAATTATTAATGCTATTAAAATTTATTCAAGTCTTTATATTTAGATGCAAGCCTCTTAAAAATCTACGCCTGACAAACAAAAGCTGTCTTCCAGGTAACCTGATGCTTCGTGTTTCTTAATACTGCAGCTGTCTTCATGTGCTGACAGAAGTAATCTGCACACAATAGATTAAGTCACATATTTCAGAAACCACCTCTGTCTTTCCGAGTGTGCGACCCACTATGCCTGTGTATGGGGAGGCTCCAGGAAAGGCACCTGTGGTGAGGAATGAATATTCTAATGTTTCTGAACCTTTTGGTGAAGGTGAAGGGGGCTTGTTGAAAACATTGCTGTGAGCAGATGGACCCCTGAAACCATCTGCTATCGAAGCAACTAAATGTTCAATGATGCATTACGAAATTATTTAGCTCTCAAAGAGCCTGAAAGTAGTTAGTAATGATGGCATCTGTACTGAGAGCAAACAACCTATTTATATATGATCTATCACTTCATAAACCATTTGGAGATCATCTTTCCTTAAAGTAGCAGTAGTCTTGTTGTTTCCCAGGGCAAGATACTGTGTTGCATGTGGTAACTTGTATAATCCTAGCTAATTCATTTTTTCTTGTTGTAAGAATGCACTCTATGCAGGAATGCACTGGAATGCAAGCTTTGTTTTGGATAGAAGGAATTGAACTGTGTGTTAGAGCTATTCTCTGTATCAGTGCACAAACATAAGAAATGAAAAAAGAAACATATCATCCTATTTAGTAGTATCAGAAAAGTAACAGGCATTTAGGAATCAGGGTTATAAAATATTAACTCACGTTTTTATCTACCAAAATAATTCTTGTACATGATATAGTTATCATGGGAACTATTAAAACTCATTTGTATGGATTTAGTTATGTACCATGTATATGGTCAACTGCTTATTAAATATTTAAAGATATTTTACATTGTATTATGGAGGCTTTTACACCTAAAAACCACTGTATTTTAAATTTTGGAATATTCCAAATATTCCAGCCTTAGTGGTATCAAATACATTATTTTTCTCCTCTAGATTGTCAGAAGAAGTTATTATTTTCATTCCCTTTTGCCCCAAATTACTAAAATATCTAGAAACTTGTTGAAAAAAAAATATTTATAGTCTGAAATCACTTTGAACTATGTAAGAAACATGAATTTCAGTGAAAGCTCTTTATGTGAGGAAATATTAACAAGTTTTAAGCAGAAGTCCCTCTTAATATCAACAATGACCCTTATCAGCTCTTGTTGAGATTGAACATATTATTTTAGTTTTTTTATTTGGAAAGAACATCCTTAGTGCTGAAATCAGAGATTTTGCCCAAGAAGAGTCTTCAGTTTAATGTCCTGTCATGGTTTTGTGTGAGGCTGTTTCTGGGGAAGGGGCTGTAAAGATGGTTCCCGTAAGAAGTTACTCAAAACTGTCCCCAGCTCTGAGTCAGACTCACTTCTGGGACTGAGACAATTAGATGCCTCTACAATCACTTTTTAAGAAGAGGAAGCCGGAAGGTTCTTCCTGTTCCTTCTTGTTCTTCCTCCTTTTCTGGCTGGTGGTGGTGCAAGGAGGTGGAGGACCGAGAAGCGACCACATGGACCCCGAGGTCAGTAAGGGAAGAGAGGAGGAGGTGTGGTGGAGCAGAAACCCTCCTGCATCCTGTGGAGAGGACTGATGAAGCAGATATTTGTTTGCATTTCATAAAAGACCCCATACCAGGGGCAGTGACTATGCCCAGAGGAGGCCATGTCGCGACGGAGGGACCCTGCATCGGCAGAAGCAGCAGCTGCTGTGAACCATAGAAGTTTGTTAAGGACTGTGTCCTGTGGGAGGGACAGGAAAGAGCAGGGAAAGAATGCAAGGAATCATCCTCCTCTGAGAAGACAGAAGCGGCAGACCCCATCTGTGAGAGACTAACCACATTCCCCATTCCCTGCCCGTCTGAGCCATTGAAGGGGGAGGATGTAGAGATATCAGGAGCAGTGAGCTGGGCCCAGGAAGAAAGGAGGGATGGGGGAGGGAGATCTTAAAGTGCTGGTTGTAATTTTCTCCTCATCATGCTCTCTTTTTGCTTTTTGTTCTGTTCTGTTTCTTGTAGGTAGTAGAATAAACTTTCCTTCTTTCCCCTCTAAGTCAAGCACTGGACTCTGTTTTGCCCAGAACCATATTTGGCAGCGAGCCCTCCTTGCCCTTGTCTCAATCCACAAACTCTTTGGTTATTTTTTTTTCCTCCCATTTTTCTGGGGCTTCTGCCACCCTAAGGAGGGTGTGGGTGGATGAGGGGCAGTGAGCAAGACACTATTACAGTGCTTCATTTCTGGCTGGACAAAACCACGACATTTGCAAAGCAAAATTAGGTAGACCTGATAGGGATAGACATACACCGGTCTCTTCATAAGCATGGATTGCCCCATCCTCAAAGCCTTCATTAAGACAATATTTATCCTCTTGCAGTGGAAAGGATACATTTCTAATCTTTGTGCTTTAAGGCACAGTCAATAGATAAAACTAATCATCCTGATCTGTGTCTAGAGGATTTCTTACCCTACATATACACTAACTGATGTTGGAGCCTTCCTCAGAAACTGCTTCATCCTTCGTCCTGCTCAGAATAGCCCCTACCTGCCTGCCAGACTACCTCAGGATGGCACTGCTTAAACTGCAAATTTGATGTCTAGCAGAGTTCTCATACACATAAAGAACTTGAAGCATTGTCTTAAATTGCTGTGGAGACACAAACCACCTCCTACTCACTCCCTTGGCATACAGTCCTCGCAGAAACTAGATACTGAGTATTTATGATTGAGCGCTGCATAAAGCTTTTGCAATGTACTTGTATTTTCAGAAACCAATTTATCCTGCACATATTTAAAGAAAACAAACATTGCTCATTGCAATTTAGGCCTATTGCCCCAAATTTTCAGAGTGGAGCAAACACTTCCACCCCAACTATTTTGTTGAAGTCTAGCAATTTGGACCACTGAAAATTATGGTCCTATAGGTTAAACTTCTGGTTTTTGTAATTAAAAACTCTTTGAAAAGATGATATTAAATTGTTATAATGTTTAAAGTTGTTGGAAATTGAATATGGCAGAACACATATTCATTCCTTATAGTCTTTTGAAATATGAACACGTGAGAAAGGGAGGACAGGACAAAATGTTTTCTTTATATTGCATCTTTGTCACAGAATTAAACTGTAAAGGTTTGAAAAAGTCTAAGTGTTTAGTCAAACACTCTCCACACTCTCTTGTTCTTCTCTGCAGTTTTCAGTTCTACTTGACATGGAGGCTGCAGTGTGAGTGGAACTGAAAGAAAAATTGCCCCCCTGATAGCTACACACACCACAAAAATTACAGGAGTGAAACAAAAGGCTGGCATGTCTGTCTGACACACTATATCCCTTTCCTCTTTACCACCTGTCAATCAATCACCAGTCAATCACAGAAAGCCACAATCAGCCACTTAATGACAGCCAGATGGCATCTACTTCTCATGAACTGTACTCCTGAAGTCATACTTGCTCCCAGTAACTAGCAGCATTTCCTATCCAGGGTAATAATGAGCTGTTTTTTGTATTCAGACAAAGCCGTAATGCCTTGCACCTCTGACAGGATGCCCCTGTGAACAGAATACATGCTCTGACAAAAGTGTTGTTTTGCTTTAGCAAAAGAATCACTGCTGCTTTAGAAATGCTGATACTCCCCCCTCCATGACTGCATGCGTCCCTCAAACTTTGATCAGGGAGAGGTTTGCTAGTTTGTGAATAAGAATTGTGAATAACATGGAAATATTAGTAGACATTCGTTCTGCTTCCCTTATTTCTCTACAGTCCTGATACAGGGAAGGAATCCATATGGAGACCAATGTGAGATCTTCTTCACATCAGTTTACCAATGATTTCAACCTTGACCCAAAGGGAACACTTCTTCTGGAAGTGACAGGTAATTTAGCTTTCTAGCTTAGTTCTGGGGCTCTCTTGTGGTGAATTATGTATAGTGCTTCTCTGATGTGGACCTTTGTCCATCAAGGACCTGGCCAAGGCTGTTAAATTTCTTTTAAAGGCATTTTATCCATAAACACCAAGCAATCATGAGGGTTCTTTGCAACAAAACAGATTCTGCCTCGGGACCCAGTGACTCAATTTTAAAGCGATCAAATTTGAGCTCGTCAAGCATGAGACTGGATCAGGCCTTGCTTACAAGGCTCTTCACTGAAATGAGTAGACATATGAGGTTTTTCTCTGTTACATGGTAGCTAACCTGTTTCCTACATTACAATGAGTAAATTTAAGTGATTTGTTTGAAACTTTCCTTGCAAGGAAAAATAAAAAATCTGTTATGGTCACCATATACTCTATGAGCAATACTATTTGGGTTTTATACATTGCATTTAATCCAATTTAGCTAGAGAGGGCTTATATATGACCAGATTGGTGAAACATGGTTCTTGTGCATGGTGACGTTTAGCCTGGGATGACTGTTACTTCTTCAGCACCCAGTAGCTTTCACCTTCTTTAGTAAAAATTGCTTGACATTGGATCTGTACAGCTAAAGAAGATAAGAGTTCATTTTATAGGAAGGATTAAGTATAGATTGGATGATTTGCAAGTAATGCATCACTACATCCCATGTCATGGAACCTTTAGAAGCATACAGACTCATAAGTGAGCAACTACGTTTGCTGCTTAACCACATAAAACTAGTTTCTTCAGAGATCTTCCTGGCAATTCCAACTCAGGTGCATCTCTACAACACACTTTATATACACTTCAGGATATTCTTCAGCTTTATCAGACAGGAAGGTAAAAGGCCTTCACAAGAAGATTACTTCCTTTATTGCTCCTGTGCTTAACATTTGTTGCCATAGCAAAGACACATCAGTGTTAAATGCATATGTCTTTACAATTTCAGAAGCTTCTCCCTCAAGAAATCTTGGAGGTAGATACCTTGGAACTCAAGGACAGGCAGATTTTATCCATTAAAGATGGGATGTAAATGGAGGCAACCTTCCGCAACATCCCCCCTTCTCACATATACATACATTTTCAGCCCTGTTTCTGGAGTGCAGACAGAGAATCTCATTAGGAATCTAATATAATAAGGGCATGTAGATACTGGAGTTGGGGGATGGAAATCAGATTAGCTTCTTTCCTTTATTCTGCACCTCGCAGCGCTTCTGCCAGTGGACAATTGCATTAGATCAGAAAGGAGATCAAAAGGCAAAAATTCCCCAGAAATACTGCTGTTCATTGTCTGAGACAGGAATGGGAAAAGTACTCTGTTGGAGGACACAGACCCATGGTAGATACCAGACACTTTTGGGAAGGGCAGTAATTTTTTTCTTTAAACTTCTGTGATTCTTTTGCCAGTTGAGCTCATAAGCGACTCTAGAGTCTGATATGTAGAGACATGGAAACTGAGATTCTTGCCCAAGCATATGTCAGTGGCATCCAAAGAGCCAGGATTAAGAAAATATTCTGAGAGCCAGACATATCCTGCCTGCCAAGGTCTACTGCCTCAATCACCGTTACTTCTTCCTCTTCACCAGCACTTTTTCCTAGACACCTTTCAGTTTTGGACATGGGAGCAACAGCTCAGGGGAGTGCTCTGGTTCAGCAATGATAATCTGAGAAAGGAACACAAGAGAGTGTACATCATTTCCACATGAAACAATAGCAGCCTAAACCAGTTCATGAACTTTCTGGGGCAGTCTTCCTGTACCAATTCTGAGGGGGCACATTGACGTCAGATGCAGCCAGCTTGGCTGGCTACTCTGGATTACTTCATTCCAGACAGTGGAGGTCTGTCACAGTTCCTTCAGTCTTGATAGTGAAGCCCTGAATCCCACCTCATCCTTTATCAGACCTTTCCTGTTAGCCCAGAAAGCAGGCTGGACAAGGCCTTTTGACAGAAGAGTGGCTACATCTTCATTGAAACATTTTAACAATCTTCTAAATTGGACCGAGGGATGTCACTGCAGAATGTTGTTCTTGTCAACAGAGAACATGGGAAATTAATCTGCACCAACTTCAGCTCTACACCTGTAATTTCCCGTTAAAGAAGTAAATTCCAGAAACCTAAATCTTTATCAGAGAGCAAATGAGAAAAACTGACTTAGACCAAAACAAAGTAAGAAGTTCCTGGAGCTCAGTCAGGACATGCTAATTGTGTCCAAGAGTGGTGGATGCACTGTCAAATCAAGTAGTATCGCTACTGTGGTAGTTTTTCATTTGTTAGCATTATGCATTTTGCTTATGTATAGTTGGTATTGTTTGTTTTTTTTCCCACTGCCATTGTTTTCTTCATTAGTCCTTACAGAAGCCCTGTAATTTAAGAAATACTGCATGCTATCTGGTACTGCTGTGACAAACAGGTTACTCTTTACATGCCACAGAGAGCAAAATAAAAGGAAAAAACAAAAGCACTGAGACATATGCAATTAAATCAGAAATATGAGGTGGAATTTATTGCTTATATTAGTAACTACGTTTTGCTTATGAATATGACTTGTAAAGAAGTAAAAGCACTATTAACCAACCATGTGATGCTCAGAGGATCAGCTTACTAATATTGTCATATGGTTTGTAGAAGTGCTACAGGAGTTCAGAAGTCTACCATTATTGCTCCAACCATAGAATCATAGAATGGTAGGGGTTGGAAGATTTAATACAATGTCAAATTCAGAAGTAGTCTTACAAATATATAATCTTTTCATACTCCAAGTTGTAGTTCATAATCTAACATTCTTCAATTAGCAACCAAAAGGATGAAAATCTAAATCTATAGAAAGGTAAAAGTGGTATTTACACAAATGAATATCATTTATGCTTTCTGAGATTGTAAAATTCTCCAAAATACAAAAGTGATATAAGATTTCAAAGGTCCTGTCAAGTTCACATATACTGCAAAATTACTTGATAATTTAGTATGTCATATGGTTTGTGACTATATACTAAGGTGTTTGTGTTCTTTCGTCTCATATTCTATGACTTTCAATACAATTTAAACATAAAATCTACCCTCATTTAAAAATAAATATGGTCCCTTAGGAGCTATTCCTATCCAGAAAGTATCCAGAAAGATCATCTATTTGGCTCAGACCTTATATTTAATTCTGTCCAATTTCTCTTCTATTGAGAAATTAGAGTTCAGATACTGATGTAGAAATACTGCTACTAAATACACAAATGAAGATTTTATCACCATGGATGAGAAATACATCTGCTCCTTCAATAAACACATTTGCAGATGACAGAGTAACAGAAGGTATCACAAAAATACGACAACAAAAAGAACCTGAGCACTCAGGGGTAAGAAGAGACTAAACAAAGACAAGATGCTTGAGGCAGTCAATAACATGAATACTCCAATAATGATGACAGCAATAGGAAGGTTTTTTTTCAAGCTACTGCTTCACAAGTGTGTACAGAAAAGTCTATATTGCGAATATTACTGACAAGGATATATTTTGTGTATTCTTCCATTTTTTCAAAAGTCTAATGAAAAGCATGCTCTAGAGTTTCCACAGACATTAGTACTTATGTGCTTTATCCCTTCCTTAACAATACCAATCAAATAGAACTCTTTTTTCTCTGAATTCTTCTCATGCCTCCCTTGTCTCTGTTTCCAAGACCACATTGTGAATACCTTCCTTTGCCTGTGTGTTAACTTCTGGAATGCTGTAAAGGGCTTGAAGGCGAGGTGTACTGACAAGGAGAATTTCTCTTTTAAAAGCTCAAATCACTGGGCACCTTTAATTAAAAATTGTATTGATTTTTTTCCATTGCTTTTAATGACAGGCACTAGTCTGTGACTTCCATTGTTAGGCACTGACAGTTTAAGTAGTGAAACAAAGGGCACTTATACAGCACTTAGTGCAAAATTATGACTGATTAAAAAGTAATTTGTCATGGTAACAACATCTGCTTAGACTTTGCAAATTTTTAAATGCAGTCTTGCATGCAGTGTGGTACACCCAAGTCTTCACAGCCATGTCCCCCAGCAGTTGAAATACATTGTTAGAGTGCCGTCTGAATCACATTTTTAAAGCAGCTTCTAGTTTCTCACATTTGCTTGAAGATGTCTGATCCTTGCTAAAGCTTCAGCGTTTGACCACAAAGGGAAAAGTAGTAGAAATCTAGGTACCTGTGTTCAAAAATTTAAACTTTACAAAGCTCAGAAATAAGCCAGAGCTCATAGTTAGATGTGATTGAAAGCAATTAACTCATCATTTTAGTACTTCTATTTTCCTGTCTTTATAAAGACAGGCTCCTGCTTTCAGATGTCAAGGATGCTTAGCATAGCAAGGTGCAGATAGTCAGCTTGGTTAAGTCAGTGTCACTCAATTGCTGTTAATTGACCAGTTACTAGTATCCAAAGATCAGTCAATGCAGACAGAAGCAGATTGAAAAAAAAAAAAAAAAAGACTGTATTAATCAGTAACACCACAACTAGTAACAGTCATACTCTGGTTCATATACACATATGTACAGAAAGTGCACTGATATTCACTGTGTAGGGCAAAGCTGGAAGTGATCTCAGAAAACTGAAGGACATTAAGTGCAGAAATGACAGTGGGTGAAATTCTAATAATGCCCTTAGGCCAGCACCAAATTCTGGGGCAAACAAGCAGTGTTGAGTCTAATTCTTCTGCAGGAGTACATAGAGGGTTTGGTATTTGATAATTCCTTTAAAACACACTCTGATTACATATTTTACACCTAAAAATTATTTTTTGAGATGGTTGGTGTATTTTGGACTAATTTCTCTTTGTGTGGAAAGAACTGGGGAACATTTTTCTTGGAAGATACACTGCCATGAGATTTTTTTCCTGCCTACATTTTCCCTGGCGTTTTCTGACTGCTGTTTCTAAGCTGCCATCTTTAATGGACTTTATACCAAGCTCCAGAAAATATATTTTCACTACAAATATATGTACATGTATATTTTCATATTCATGATGAATTTACTTTTGACATAGTAAAAGTGCCCCCTTTCTTCTATTGTCTTATTTCTTTTTCCTGTTTCGTCTTTCCTTCTCCTCAAAGGATGACTGAACTATCGGCCTCCTCCATTTGACCTCAACTTCTCTAGTAGCCTAAATTTGGAGGAAGGAAAAAATAGTCTTGTAGCTCAAGGATTGGAGCAAGAGAGTAAGAGAGAACACTATTGCTATAAAGCATAATTGTTCTTGTCTTGATAAGCACACAGCAGAGTATATACAGTCAGTAAAACCTCTGATAAGACAATATTAGCACTTTAAAGTACTGTTAAAATTAATTTGATCCAACCAAGAATGTTTGTGCTAAATCGGCACTCAGTGCTAACAATGAGATTTTGATTTCTAGTCAATCACTCAAGAGTCAGCCTTATTCTATAGACTTTTGGTTCAAAACTCATGTTCATTAACACAGAGATATATAGGCCAAGAAAAAGATGTTTACTCACTACAGTCAAGGACCTTCACTAGTATTATTTCTAAAAATACTGCCTTTCCCCTTCCTCACAATGATTACAGGTGGAAATGAATTCAGGTCTCTCTTTTGTTGCCTTATTTTAATTTTGGGGTGGGTTTTTTTGTTTGTTTGGTTGGTTTTTTGTTTTTTTTTTTTTTTTTTTTTTTTTTTTTTTTTTTTTTTTTTTTATTCCTTTCAAAGTGCCTAATAGAAGCACTCATTTGTTAACAACTCTGAATCCATAAAAAAATAGATGAAAAACCCAAATAGCCAATGGACATCACACTTCTTAGCAGTAAAGACATGTTCAAGCTCAGCAATACTTGGTTACAGTCTAATATCTGGAAATATTTCCTTACTGTTTCTTCCCAAATTTGGCTCCTGATGACATTTTTATTGGACTCCAGTCCTTGGACACTTCACCTGCTAAAATGTCTGCAGATTACATAGGAACTGAATTTTTGCAAGAAGTTCATAGTTCTCTCAAAAGTGGGTGCATTCCCACTCCTGGCAAAAATATCAGCCTTGAAAATCTCATTTTAGGTATGGCTTCTCAGTGACATGCTTTTTAATAATTTCAAAGATACAAAAGATGGGTTTTTTTCCTACTATTTGAAATAGAGGAATTATTCTCATTGAAGTTTTCTGATCTTTTGATGTATATCAGAAGCAGCAAATTTTAGATGTTTTAAGACAAATGTTACCATTTAATGAGCAACAACTGTAATAGTGTAGTTATAAATAACTAAACACTGACTTTTAGAAAGATTAGCAACTGTAATATCAAGCAGCCATAGCAGGTTCCTCTGTAATCTGCAAGTAAGTGTTGCTTGGAAGTTTTCTAGGAATTTTGGCCTAGATTTTAACTCAATGGTAGCTGACTTACGTGCCATAAAAATTCATAGAATGTGGAACACAGCAAATGAATCCTTTGTAATTGAACTGTAATTATGTATATTTTGTATGTGGTGAAGAAACTAACCATGTAAATGATGACAGCTAATTATATACAGCTCTCCTGGGCATTAGTATCACTCTCTCTGACAGCATACTCCTCCTTAAGGTTTTTCCTTCTCTTTATATAGGCTACTATTTCTGCACATTCCTTAAGGGAATTATACTCTTACCTTTGCACCGGTTAAATGAAAACTAAATGTTTTTATCACAGAAATCCTTAGTGTAATATAACTAATTTCTCCGTTATTGTGCTAATAAGTCAAATCCGGCTCTTCTTACTGGTGTAAGGCCAAACTAATAAGGCTGATTTCAGTGAAGTTGCTATGGATTTAACATGCAAAGCCATCAGCATATATTTGGCTTCTATGGGAGAAGCTGGAGACTACAGCCTGCAGACGGAACAGTGAATAATATACAGTCGGACCAAGGTCTGCCATGGAGAGAGTGAGGGGAAAGCCATGTGAGAGGAATTTGGGAAAAGTAAAACACTGAAAATCTTCCCTGGAAGAATCACCTCCAACTTCTTACAGTTTGAAGGAGAAGTGTATATGGGAGGAGGACAATGCAGGGATGAAGACAGTCTCCTCACAACAATCTAGTGTGCAAGAGGTTCTGACAAAATTGATCAATATTTCAGATTGCCTTTGAAGGAGTCTCAGGAGAAGTTAGCTATGGGTGGCCATAGGCATTTTGATATCCCTGTGTCTTTTGGACACTGTCATTTTCCACATTTGCTCTGACTCACAATCAATTGCCTCTGGACATTCAGTTGAAGGTATGCAGAAGAGTTACACTGTCAGAGATTACAGGAGGAAGGAAGACAGTACAGGGTGCAGTACTTGTGTGTAGATTCACTGTGACCTTAAAAGACAAAGCCTGGGATTATATCCACTTTCTCCCCACTACCCTCATTCTCTTGATTTTCTGGAACTGAATTGAGTGATGGAGATGGGAATGTGATTTACATATATTAATTAATTGTCAAAATGGTTCACCGCTGGAGTATTTCTTCTATGCCAATCATTATAGCCAGCTTCCTCTCGTCATTATTTTTGTGATCCATGATAAAAACATCTGCACTGAAGCATTTGTTAAACAGTTCTAACTAGAAATACATGATTCTGAATCTTACCATCTTGCAATTACTATCACATATTTGATATAACTCTGACTAGCGCCATGTGACATAGCAATTGAATAGATACAAATATACATAAACACATCTGAATGTTGTCTCCTGGAGGCCATGCTGCTTCTGAGATCACTTGCCAGAGCCTCTACACCACTACTAGATTTTCTGTTTCTCAATTTTTCTTTGGTTCCACTCCTTGAGCCCAAGGCCACTTGGGGAAACCAGCCACATTGCCTTATTCCTGTTAAAAATACAACAAAATACATTTCTATTTTAACAAACCCTCACAGTAAAACCAAAGCAACAAGTTTTTGTATCTTCAGCTAGAGAATTGGTCCAGTGTTTCCACTATTGTAAAGGATCAGTGTTGCAACCTCACTTTCTCCCTTGCTGCCACAGCCACCACTAAGCTGCCTGGGTAGCCTGTTCTCTTCTTAGTGCAAAAAACAAATCTTGCCTTGAATACAGTTTGATTTGAAACTGCCTTCTGACCCTGTTGCTTTCCACAAGGCAACCCTGGTGATACAGTTCTTCCATTTCTTCTTGTTTCTACCGTCTTGATAATTTCAGAGTTTGTATATAAATGTAATAAAACCTTTAAAACACTGACCTGTTTAAGTAATTGTTTGCCTCAGAAATTCCTTCTTTTCATGCACACACATATATTCTTGCCTCATACCTCCACCCCTATTTTTCATAGGAGATTATCTCATTAAACAGCCATCAGTCCTGTGAGTCCTAAGATGTTTGCCAAGGTCACACAAGTAGTTTTCAGCCGAGTCAGGAGCAGCTCATATAACTACCAATTCCCAGCCCTGTGCTCTGGCTACAATTTCGTTGAAGTGATTTGTACACATATGAACAAACTATATATGTTGAAAGATGGATACAATTATTATTATTTTTTATTATTGTTATTACTATATTTATTATCATTATTTTTATTATTATTTTTCTTCTTTTTTTTTTCAACAGCAAGACATGTATTTTATATATATATCTAATGATTTACAGACTATAACTTCTTCATGGTTTACTTCAGACTACACATGAAGCAGCCTTTACCACAGAAGATAAAATTAACTTCTTAATTTCAGAAGATGCATTAAAACTAGGATTTCTCCTTTCTTTTACTATGGGAAACAGTGGGTACATTGTTGTTGTTTTAGTTAATAGAGAGATCCAGCAGTCTCAATATAAATCAGCACTGTTTCTCAGGTACCAATGAAGCTGCACCAGGTTACATTGGCTGAGATCCACCCAGAATTTTTATGTGTCAGTGTCCCTTGAAAAAAAGAAATTAAGAGATTACTTAAAGACGTCAATTAATCCTAAACTTCAGAATATAATACATATTAAGGGGAGGTAAGAAAAGGTATTTAAAAATGAAAGGAAATCTGAGAATGGCAGGAGCTGCAATTCTTGAACATAACAAAACATTAGGGAGACGTATGATTCTTACAGTAAATGCTTTGTTTTGTGTATAATGGTATCTCAGGTTAATTTTCTTTGATGTCTGCATCTTTTTTGTTTCCCATGAAAGAAGATTTGTTGGCTCTGTGGCATTCATTGTAAACACAGGTGTCTTGGAAGAGCTGCAGGTGTTCACCCTCCTCAGCTTATTCTAGTCCCTATGGGTATGGGGGGAGAAAGGGAGGGGAACTTGCCTCACCAGAAAATATTTTCTGCATGACCTTGAAAATAATGTCTAAAGCTCTGAAGCATGTGATTATGCCTTGGCACGTGAGCAGTACTTGGCCAATATATGTCCTAAATGTGGTTTTCAAGTACAGATACTGGACTTTTCCTTTTGTGTTTGTGGAATTGAGTTTGGGTGGGGGGAGGGGGAGGTTATGTTTTTTTTTATTTTGCTTATGGTAAAAAAAGGATTTGCACATATATCAGTATCCACTGATATTTCTCTAATCAGGGAAGATTTCCTCTATTGGGACTCATTTCTTGGATATTACAAAATAATTTAACACAGGCATTGAATAAGAAGCCTAGGAACTTGAAGCCCAGGAACTTAGTCTATATTTTACTGCCCTTGACACATCCTTATTTTGTCTGGATGCCCCTGTACAGGCAGAAAAGGAAACTTTGTGCAGAAATAGAAAAACACCGTATTTTCCTCTTATCCATTTATCAAAGTCCATTGGTCAAGTAGAAAAGGAATAGACAGTTTAGCCGTTAAAGCACTAAATTAGGATGATTATTTAGATGAGAAAAAGGATAGCCCAAGAAGGTGTGACAAAATTCAGGTGATGTAGCAGAAGATGAATCCATCTGATGTCTTTCTATCAGGTATCAGCTCTTCCTCTGAGCACTGTGTGATTCAGGAGAGTTAGGTGCTGGAAGCAGGGGAGGACATGGTCGATTCATGGGATGCGGAAACCCCAGCGAACATTACCCATTTGGGGCAGAAAGAGGAAGATTCCTTTCAGAGCGTTGCTAATGACCTGCAGAGGAGCTGCACAGCAGTCATTTCACAGATACGACGGCAGGTCACTGCGACAGATGTTCCCAACATATGTGGAGAATTAATTACCCACTAGTAAACAAAATCTGTGATGCGGAGAGTCATTTTGTCCAAATTTCTTTCGATTTTGCTGTTATTAGGAGCTTAATTTTTCTTGATCAGCCAGACCCTCTTGAATTAAAGTGTTCCTTAATGGGCTGTACTGAACATTTTCTGAAGTGAAGTGCGGAGGGAAAGTGGCGAGGTGGGGGTCAGGGGAGATGAGTTTAGTTGGAAGAGTTGATTGTGAAGCTGTACCACAGTGAGTGATTAGTCAATTATTTGATCAAAAGGTTGGATGCCACTCGTATGGGGTTTGTTTTGTTATTTTTTTTTTAAATCTAATTTTTAACTTGTATTAAACAGCATTGATGCTTAATAAAAGAACATCCAGGAGAATGTGTGGACCTTCTGGGGAAAGATAATATTTTGAGAGAAAGAGGTTTTGAAAAAAGGTTTTCTTTTTGCCTTTTCATCAATATTCTGAATGTGTTAATGTCTCAGGGCCATATTGTGCCATTGATTTTTAAGCAGAACTCCCCATTTAAATCAATGGCCAAATCTGTTTAAAAAAAATCAATGGCATGATACGGCTCCAGGACATTAGAATGAAATTCTTATATTCATGACCCAGATAACAAAACAGGAGGCCATAAATCCCCTGCTGCTTCTTAAAACTCATTCAATGCGTCAATACTTGCAAACTAAATAGCACATGGAAGTGAACATCCTCTAATAGAAGGATATTGAAGATCAAGAGATTTAGCTATTTTGGTTGATTGTACTTTCAGAAATTCTCCTATGTGTTTCAGCTCTTGAAACATTGCTTAGGATTTGAGTTCACTTCTCTCTTTTGATCCATAAGACATAAATTGAAATCACTGTCGTGCTGCTTGTTCTAAGACATTCATTGTTTCACCATTCTCCAGAATCTGAAACTGACTCCTTCAGATCTGTGAAAATGGAGATGATGCTAGAGATCTCTCCAGCACAGTGGAATTGGCATACTTTCTAAATCTTTGTAAATCTGTACTTCGGCTACATTTTTTAATTATAAACTGCAACAAAAAGGTTAGTAACATTATCATGATCAAACAAATAAATAAATAAATAAACATTAGGACAGTGTAAACCTTTTTTTTTTGGCATTAAGCATTCATGCAGTCTTTCAATACCATAACCATTGGTTTAGAAAATAAGAAATGTTTCTGAGACATAGCAACTGCTGCTGAATATGATAAGATGCCTGAATTTCTTAGCCACACCGCTAACCTTCAAGTGCAGAAGGAAGCTGAGGTTCCAGGCATTCTTGAACTGCAATGGAGAAAAGTCAAATTGCCAGAAATTTTCCGGGATAGAATAAATGTTCAAGTGAAATTGAGGGGCACTAACATCATTATCCAGAAAGAGTAAAGGATGACTGAAACAGAGTGATATAGCATCAAATCTTGATTCTGCTATGAGTTTCATTTGTCATTAGCCTATCTTTGAGTATTCTCCTTTATCAATGTTATTTTTATTTACAAATAACACTTTTCTACCTCATTGTTATTTACAAATTACTTTTAGAACAATACAATCTAAATTGTGTTGGTCACTTAATCAAAAGTAATTAAATCAGGAAATAAGTTGTATCCACAACTGCTTATAAAATAGCACTTGTATACATGTACTATTTGCAAATCCTCGTCCTCAAGCAACAATTCTACTGCAGATCATTCGCATATTCTGATAGATCTTATTCTTAAAAGTACATGAAACATCTTTGAAGCATTATCAGTTCAGAATGACCTCACAGTGGATTTTATACTCTGCTTCCTCTTGGATCAAAATTCTTCACACTACATGTCATATGTCACAAAATTCTTACCTCTGTCAATGATGAAGAGAGAAACGCCCTATCCAAAACAGCTCTAGTTTTTATTTCTTTTTATTTTTTTTTATTTATTTCTTACAATACTTATTGATTTTCTGACTGTTTTTTTCTACAGAGATGACCCATCACAGGAAATGCAGAACTCTCTGAGTGAAGGTACATGACATATAACTACTGTTGGTAGTCTTTTTCTGAGATCAGTACTCACATATTGACAGCTGGCTTTTATCTAGGTAAAAACTTTCTATGATACATATTTTCCTTTCTTGAATATACTTCCTTTTCTGAAGAGGTGGTCTGGTTTTTGTTTGAAAGTGCACTTATGTGTGTATGCAAACCTATTGTTTTTAAATAAGGAAATCAATAGTACTTATTGATGTGAAATAATGGTTCATTAATGAAAATGAAATTAAAATGAAAGTATACATGCAAATAAACAGTAGATCTAAGCTTATCATTTGTATTTACATGAATTCACAGGACTACTAGAGTGAGGAGGAGGGTCTACTCACCTGAATATGGCTTACAGGTGTGATCTCCCAATAATCAGTGTGGTCTGAAAAGTGAAGTAACCCTAAGAGAATGTTCAAGGCAACTCACAGCACAGTTAGGGCTTCTGTTCCCATCTCCCACATTTGCAGAAAACCAATGTATGACATGTCCAAAATTTCATTTTCACTTGGATGCTATTGAGATCACAAAGTTAAAAATCTCAGAACTCATCAACACCAGCATTGTTGCTACAAAATCTTATTCTCCTTCAAAAACCTTACCAAATGATAGAGTATTTTTCTCTGTGAATGTTTATTTTTAAGCCTGTCTTCCATTTTATTAGATTTGCAGCAACTAAAGGTTATCTAATTCATAGTCAACTTGCAAGTATATGAGTGATATTTAATTTAGAATTATATTTTTTCAAAGAAAGTTACCATATCAGTGAAATTCTGTTTCTGTTGATATTTGTATTTGAAATGGCACAGTGTAACCTAACCACAGTGACATTCAATATATAATTATAAAATAATTCTTAAAACATGGATTTCAGAGTAATTATCTAAGTACAAAAGTCATAATATATTGGAATAAAGTTCGTAGACGATTAATTATCTTTGTCCAGAATCCCTCTCCGCTGTAGCATTTTATCATGACTCCATTATTCAAAATGCCAGCTAATAATATTAATATGCTTCGCCACATTAGTTCCTAATATTTGCTTACCGTCTGTGAATACAAAAAGAAATTAGATGTTAGATACAACAGCAAATCACCTCAAATACTTCAAACAGAACAGTGAAGACTCACAGACCAAACACATAGATGAATATTCTTACTCACATAGGTAGTTCCTCTGAATTCTCAGAAATATCTGTGGTATTGGACTCATAGTTCAACAGACAGCAGTACAGATTTCATCTGCATTAATTTATTATTCCTAGCAACAAATGATTAAACCAATTTTCTGATTAATCAAAACCATGCTTTGTAACTATCCATGTGAGATCAGAATTTTTAATCACTCTGCACAGGCTGTAGCTATATGAAGAACAAGATTGAAAAATTTATTTTATAAGAAATATTTAGCAAATAAAATCTAAACCTCATTCTAAGATAACATTACTGTGAAGTACCAGTTATTCCATAATTGCACACTTGAAGCTTTTTTGCTACTATGTTTGAAGCATTTTAGTAGCAACAGAGAAATAACAAAATGACTACTAGTCCTTATCAGTGTGGCTGTTTCCGTGATGCTTAGAACAGACAGACAGTAATCAAACTCACGTGACTGGAGCTGTGAAAGGAATCAGAGACAACAGAAATGTTGAGAGAATCAGGCTAGATTTCAGAGATTACAGGTATGCTGTGTATCATCAAACAAATCACTCTGATTCAGTTCAGGGCTCCAGCATCATGGTCATTCACACTGGCAATTAATTTGTCATTACTTGAGCCTCCTCTTCTATTGTCATCCCAGAAAGGTTCTTGTTCTTCCATCTTCTTTTATGCCTGGCACCATATTGTATGGTGAAGAGCCAAGGTTCTATTAAAGTGTATTTCAGCCTATTGCATCCTATTCATAGCATGAATGTAGTGGGATACTACCTAAAGATGATGAGGCCCAAGGTGACATCTGTCACTCCTTGTGACTTTTCTGCCATGAAAATTTCTCAGCAGCAGCGTGAAAATTTCCCAAATACAAGGATGCTTTGAGACTGGGGATAGTTGGTGCAAAACAAACGTACTGCCTCCAAATAAAGTGCAGGAAAGAAGTCTATCTGCATTCTGGAGTGTTAGAAGTGTAATGTTTAGGTGCACTTGATGAGGAATGGTTAAAGAATGAAACTGAGAGTACTCCATGTAAAAGGGAAAAGGTATTTCACTCGATCATCTGAAGAAATTTACTAGTGCTGCTACTGCAGCCCTTCTCTAGTTAGGTACTGTATAATTAATCTATAGGAAAAACATGCACCTATGTAAGTGCACTGGAATTAAACTATTGTTCATAAAGAAAGGAGTAGTATTTAGTAGCATTAAAGTGTTAATATTCCTTTATAAAGTTGAGCTGTTAAATTGTAATCAATATTTCGGCTCAAATTGCAGTATTAATGTAAGAAGTAATTCTTAAAGAACCTCTTAAAAATTCTTAAAGAAATTACAGGCAGAAGACAGTCTATCTTTTCTATCCAGTACAAGATGATCATTTAAGGTACTTGGCCAATGACATTGTCTAGTCCCATTTAACTTGGTACAAGAAAAAGTTATTCAGTAAAACATTCTGCTTAGTCTCCAGGAAGCTTTATTCCTGAATTTTACCTTCAAGTGTCTGTGTCTTTGGATTTTTCTGTCATGGAAGCAAAAAAAATAATTTTGTAAAAGATCTAGTTCTTACTTTCTATTTTCATTTATTTTAGATTGTTCTGGTGTAACCTATTTCAATTTCATATTGCTGAGAAAAATTATGTTTCAAAACAAAACCATAAAAATTCTTGCTGTGGCAAACTTCAAAGAAACTAAGCAGGAATGTCTGTAATTTCTGTACATAATAATAATAATAATTTAAAAAAAAAAGTCTTGGGGTTACCTGAAAGGATGAAATAATTTACAGAACAAGTTGCCTAATGGTAGTACAAATTTTTAATTAGTCACAAGTTCAAATGATATCAGTATTGGTTTATGCTTCAGGGCATGAACAGCACTGAATTAACTGAATAAACTTATTATAAACTGGTAATTAATGATAATTACAAAATGGAAAGTAGAAGAGTGATATGATTGGCTAATAAGAGGAGTGAGTACTGAAATTAATGCAACATAATTTCCTGCTCAGTACGTGTTAGCCTTATAACTAAATTAATGTAAGTAGTTTTAAAGCATTTTATAAGAAAATTTTATAATTGCAATGAGGCATTATGGTGTACTTGTTCATGCCTAGTTGCATTGATGGTAATCAGCTGGTATTAGCTTCAGCTTGATGTGTCAGTTGATTATTGCCAATAAATCTAGATGTGAATGAACACATCAAACAGTCATGATTGGGGCATAAATGTTACTTTTTATCCCATGTTTTGAAAATCCACCAGTTTCGATTTTGTAAATACCAATAGGTCTTCTGAATTAGAAATCAGAGAGAAGAGGACAGCATCAAACTGATGAAGGTCATTAGCTAACCACCATGGCTTCACTAACCAAAACTGTAAAAAGCATAGTGATGTTCCTGCCAAATCCTTTCAGAAAAGTGACAAAATGTCAGAAACCTGTTTTGTCAAAACAGGAAAGTGGAACAAAGTTTTGTACAGGTTGGAGTTTAGATTATATGTCTCAAACCATTCTTATAAAGCTGTGCATTTCAAGTACCAAGAGCAGGTATTTAATGAACTGTAAATGACTTATTTGAATATACTTTTCAGAAATATAACAAGATCATTAACTTACTGCTGACCATCTACCTGAGGCGAGTAGGAAAGAGAACTTAACTTACTAGGTCACTGCGCAATACTCATAATGGTGGGCTTTTACTTAGCGTTTCACTGCAATACTGCATTGAGTATGGATTCAAGTTCCACTATAGTGCGTGAGTCATGCATATTCTCCTATAAAACAAGAAGAACTATCGGGTTGCTGCTGTGAATATACTCTCTCCTGTAGTATTTCCGTGGTCCAGGGAATCTCAGCTAGACCAGAACAGTCAGAACATTTTTTAGTACTGAAAGACATAGCTTCTGTGCCAAAAGCATTTGATCAATTTGTACCAATTTCAGACAGTTGCTACTGACAAAAATTAAAGACAAGTAAAAAGCACTTTTTAAAATGGATGGACGAAATAGTTCATTTCAATATCCTCTGATCAGTTACACGTCTTTAAAAGGCCATCATTTCAGTGATGAAACTGTTCCTCTTTCACTTTGAAGCGATGTTTCACCCAGGAGCAAATTAGAAATTTTGCTATTTAAAAAAAAAAAAAAAAAGAAAAAGTAAAAAAGAAGGCAGAAATGAATAATTACAATCAGCACACATTGTCAATTTCCCACTTTTCAATTCACATTACTTTTAAGGGAAATTTTCTACAAACTGTACAATATGATTATTTACATAGCTCTAACCCTGTTGAGAGATGTAGCAAAGTTCAGCACTTTTGCCTGCCACTCCTAAGGTGACTTTATTATCTCTGCCATACTCAAGCAAAGGAGGGGTACAAATATTCAAAATATTGTGTTTTTTTTCACTCTTTATGACTCTGACCTACAAACCTCAAGGGAGTTACTGAGAAATCAGTATACGAATGTAGGCAACTTAGCAAATGTCACGTAAGAAACCTCAAGAAACCTTCTGCCTTATTCCTCACACCTCCTGTGGTCTATCTCCTCCGAAAAACAAAGCTGGCGTTCTTCCAGGAAAGATCTCTTGCTTTACAACAACCTGATTCATCCCCAGAGCTGGTTTCCCCATGCACTGAACAAAGACAGGAATCTGATAAAAAATTCATTGTGTTAAATAATTAAATATTAGAAGACATAAATAAAAGACACTATAGTTAGGTTGTAAGTAATCTTATTTCTGCTGTTCTAAGTTTGCATTCTTTGATTTACCATCTTCTTGACACGTTTTTGAATAGCTTGATATTGCATTTCCTTTGCAAGCTGTATACCAAAGACCTGCTCTTTCTCTAACGAACTTTCAAGCGAGTCTTACGCAAATGATCTACAGATGTGTATGTAAAGGGTAGTAACTGCATAGTGGTTTACAGTGTCAGTGCTCAGGGCTTTTCTGTGCATCCAGTTGTGGATATGCAGATCATGCATAAATCATTTTAGAGACTGAGAATCTGGCCTCTACTTCGCGACTAATTAATCTCCCCAGGGTCTGACACCCACACACAAAATTGTGATTTCAAAGATTTTATTGCAAATAAATACATATCAAGACACTGAACCATCATGTTTTTAAAGACTTTTTGAAATCTGTTGCAGGAGGAAAGATACTTTAGGGTTGAGCAGTGAAAAAAGCAGCACTGAGAATATAGGTCAAGACATTAATATAAATTTGATCACTTCCTTTTTATTCACCAACATTCCTCCCAATAAATCAGATCACCTCCTCACCCGCAACCCCCCCCACGCACACTTCACCCTTCCTGTCCTGATTTCGGATCACCGAATGTAAATCTGTGACAAGGGTATCTATATATAATATTAATGGTGCTGAGGAGTGTTGGTGTGAAACGCAAGTACTTGCCAAGTAAAGAGTGATCAGAGCAGAGCTGTTCATCCTCTGCAGCGTGCTCTACATCATCTGCAGGACAAATGTAACATCATTAGGCAAAAAAAGGCAGCCATTCTACAAGGAAATGGCTAAGTTGGAGGTACCAATCAATCTCACCAAGTGAGGTTCCCTGTGATACTGTCAGAAGCAACAGACAAAACAGATTGCAGTGTAGATCACAGAGTGGTTTAAAAAAAAAAAAAAAAAGAAAAAGAAAAACAACCAAGAAAAAAATAAAAAGAAAGAAAAAAGAGGAAAAAACCCCAAATTATTCCTAACAATTCCCTTTTCCTCTACCCCTTTCCCTATTCCCCTGCTTCCTAAGATTAACTAATGTAAGCTGTTGTCGCTGATTTGAATCACACAGACCATACTTCCCTGCTTCTCATTTAAAAGCAGAGGACCAAGCATTGATATTTAGCTGTTAATTTAGCATGGCATAAAGTAGCCGCTGAAGGCAGAGTCTATCAGTATTGCAATGGGATGTGTTAAAGTTGATAGACATGAATTGTGGGTTTAAAAAGAGTCATTAGTGGGTTTCTAAGAAGAAGTTGCAATAAATAAAAAAAAAGTAAGCTAGAGGAGTTCCAGTTATCATCGTTTTTCGAACTGCAATGAAATAATTTTCTCAGATATTTACAAGTTTTATTGACTTTTTACCTTGATAAATGTCTACATTCAAGTTATAGTTTTCTCCGTATCTAGGGCCTATACAGACACATATTGAATATCTGTGCTGCCTGAAAAGGACAGTAAATGAGAGCAATAATGAGACTGAAGCAAGGCAATAGTACTCTTTTTGTATGATACACATGCAGCTTGCTTTGCTGATAATGAGAATCAGGTGCAACTATACAGACTGTATCATAAAATGTTCGCCCAAATCTTCTACGTCACCTAAAAGTGCATTTATTAGTAAAGAACCAAGGAGACAGAGGACACTAATGTGAATCCCATGGATAGCCTCATTAAAAAAAAAAAAAAAAAAAAAAAAAAACCAGAAAAGAACTTGCAATAATGTTTACAGCTTAGAAGTTCTGCTGTTTGACCACAAGTGATGTTTCTCTTAGCAGGAATTTCTTTTTAGAATCCGTAAGGGTTAAATCTACCATTCGCTGTTTCTGTTCTTGTATCAAGGTCAGAATGAGCAGGTAGCCCAGTTCACAGTTTGCAGGACTAATAAATCTTTCCAAAGGTCAGCATCTGCAGTCATTATCAACTAATCAGTTTTAATTTGGTTTTTAATATATAAACACTTGGGATCATGTAGAAAACATCATGCATGTTGTTTAAATCTGTTTTTTTTTTTTTTTTTAAATCACTTGTTTTAGTCAGTTCATTAATATTTTAAATAAAGGAAATCAATAGGTGCATTAAAGCTACTTCCCTTCAAGTCTTTCTTGTTTTCACAAAATATTAAAGATAACGATAAATGGGTCCACATTTTCACGGTACACATTCTTTTATTAGAGTTACTGCCTCTTATGAGACTAATCAGATCAGCTGCAGTGTAACTCAGTATACATCGATTCACTTGAGGACAGACTTTATGCAACTGACTTTCAACTCTTGCAAACACACCGTTTACTACTTAAGTTATTTAAATCTAGAGGAGTAAGAGCAGCAATGTGAAATGCCAGTGTATAACATTTCCAAACACAAGATTTGAAACCCTTTTGAGAAATGCATTTTTAAACCACAGTGTTTGAAGAGTTCTACTTTAGCTTCTTTTGTGGCATTAAATATTTCTACTATTACTTGTGTTTCCTCATCAGAACTAACCTCTAAGAATTCAGCAGAGTGTCACCGTATGACTCCTTACAGGCAACAGGATCACCAGTGTTAAAGAGATACAGGATATAGGTCTTATATCCCACCTCAGTGCCATATTATCAAACTAAATCCAAAATACAGATTTTCAAAAATGTCTGCTTAGATGCTAAGTTCCTAGAGATTCTTAAATTTTATAATCCTCATTAAATGTTAAGCTGTCTTTTCACTCACAAAAGTTGTGCCTGTAGACACACACACACCCTTGAAGTCTCCAGACCGGGTCAGAGTGGGTGGTGCAGGTAACCCCAACTGTAAAGAGAATAGAGGGAGATTCTTTTACCATAGCTGTAGCAGGTATTAACCCACAGATACCTATTTTAAAATCAACATTATTTTGTACCATTTGCTTCCACATCTCAGCCCATGCAGCAGTTCTGCACAGTCCACAAACATCAATTGTCTGCAAACTGTTTCCTTATACATTCTTAAGCCTTGCTGCTTTCACGGACACTTCTCCCAATGTGGGCTGTGTAAGGTGATGGTGCTGTCTCACTGGAGGAAAAGCTGAGGTTGCCAGTGGGCACAGCTCTTTTGTCTTCTGAACCAGTAGCCTGATTTGCGAATGGACAAGAAGGACAGCAAATTATTTTCATGAGCACTGTTTGCTCTGAAAGTATGCTAGTTTGCAATGTTCTAATACTTAAAAAATATATTAAAATTCAGCATCTGTCAGTGAAAATATTTGCTATTAATCTACCGACATTTTTCAGAATAGAATATTAATTTAAATGAAATCATGCATCTTTGCTTATTTGATAAATTTATTTTTAGTGCAAACAACAGATTTTTGAAATATAAAATGTCTGTAATTTACTCAAATATTTTAAATAGTGTTTTTATAAGCCCTGTGTTGATATTAGGTTTTACTGTGATACACACAATAAAGCACACTGGATGATCTACCTGCATAAAAATTTCTAAATTTTATAACCTCTTTTCAACCAAAAATACTTCAAAGAACTGTTGTCATTGCAACGCTTTGCAGGAGATTATGTGATATTGCGAGAACAGCATCGGAGGGTAGTGACTTTGAACTTTGACTGCTAAAGAGTGCTGACAACCTGGGACCTTGGTAAATGTGTATCTAATCAGATGGTGGTTAGGGTACTATGCCCCTAGGACTTGATCACAGAATCACAGAATGGTAGGGGTTGGAGGGGACCTCTGAAGATCATCTAATCCAACCCCCTGCTCAAATGAGCCCACCTAGATGAGGTCACACAGGAACGTGTCCAGGCAAGTTTTGAAAACATCCAGAGAAGGAGACTCCACACCCTCCCTGGGCAGCCTGTGCCAAGGCTCCCTCACCCTCACAGAAAAGAAGTTTTTCCTGAAGTTTAAATGGAACTTTTTGTGTTCCAGCTTGTGTCCATTACGCCTTGTCCTGTCACTGGACACTACAGAAAAAAGTGTTGCCCCATCCTCCTGACATACACCTTTTAAAGGCGTGTAAGTATTAATGAGTTCCCCATCAGGTTCCTCTTGTCCAGGTTCAATAGGTCCCCCATCAGGCTCAATCCAGTCCCATGGATTCCAAGGAAGTTAGGGATATTCTATTGGATTGTATCAGGAATTGCTGCATTAGTAAAATATTACTTAAAATCCACAGTTAGAACACTGCCTCTACTTAAGTAGAGGCATTGAAACTCAAAGAGATTACAAAGTGACTATAATAAGAGAATAATAAGAATATTTTTAAGAATACAAGCAATAGACTGAGAAGAGCTCTGTAGCTACCCAGGTAAGGCCAACACTGCAGTGAATACTGAAGCTTTCAAGAGCAAATGCTGATCAGGACTTCTGCTGCTGAACAGAGAAATCTGTCGTTCTCAGCTGCATAATGCCATTCTCTTCAAGCATTGTATCAGCATGACTTATCAACTCAAATGAAATAAAATATCCATATAGATGTCACAGCTTCAGAAAGATGGCATACTTTCCCAATTTGCATTAGTCATAAATGATGGTAAAATATTTCTTATTTAGACAATACATGTCATGAACAGGCAGATGGGATACCTAAGACTCAGGAAACTGTGGCTCTTACATCCAGAATTACCTTGACTTTGCACAACAAAGTGGATACTGACTTGGCTCTTTAGATGTCTCAAGTATAAGGATTCAACGTTGGTAAATTAATTTTGAAAAATGTGTGAGTAAATAGGCTATTGAATGAACTTCATGTGTCACAAAAGTCATGTAAATCTTGAACCAATATTAGGTGAGGTTTTATCATGGTGAAAAAATTGAAGGAGGAACATATTTTGAGAAGTTAGTATACATGGCAATAATTCTCTGTGAAACTTATTCCTTATCTTCTTTTAAAAAATCAGCCAGAGCTGTAAGCCTGTTTTATACAGGGAGATATTTCCAAGGGTGATTTTGAATAATTATTTCAGAGGAATGGACTTCTTTTTTCAAAGTCATTGAAGGCAGAAAACTTGACTCTGAAGAAACATGTGTAAAGATTAAAAGGACTATGTGTCCAATCTGGCTTTCATTGAAACCAACAGGAAACTTTCCACTTATTTTCGAAGATAGACCAAGTTCTTTATCCGTAGTATATGAGAACTTTCACATAATGCTATCACATCGATTTGAATATCTGCAATGGGAACAAAGGAAGGGAAATCCTTGGTGTTGGCTGGAGAAAAAGCAAGTGTTGTTTTTGCTTTTCAGCTGAGAAGCAATATTTTTGGTTTTTTTGTATTACACCTGTTGAGCCATAAATGCAACCATGAATATTATGAAACACAGTTTAGTGATATCAGAAAATAACTCACTTTGACTTCAGTTCAATTTAGAAAAAATGTGTGAGACAATTAATTAAATGAAGCTAAAGCGTTCAACTGCATTTCTACCATATCCTTTGGTCAATTTTACTCAAAAAAGGCTACTGAACCCAGTGAGAGTAGTTTTACTGCATGTAAAGGAAGTTTACGGGGAGTTTTAAACCAAATTTAGAGATAAATAATGAGAATAGATTTCTGGACAAAAGGAAGCCAGGAGAGCTGAAGAATGATGGATGAAGATTGGGCTGAAACTTTAGTCCAGTTTTCTCTGAGTTGTTACTGAGTTGCAACCCATACTTTGGATGTCAACCATAGCAAGTTGCTTACTTTAGCTACTCGTGAATATCAAGAGTGATGACTTCCACCTACTTTTTTCTCTATCTTTTCCCATTGTGGTAATTTTGATTCTATTTAAGTATTCTCCATTGTTGTATATGACATTATAAGTCAGTTCAATACTTAAACTACTAAAACTGTAGAACTATACAAGTCCTTGAAGATGAATACTACATTATGTGTAGGGATTGTCTTATCACTTACTATACAGTTTAGAGATAATAAATCTAATTGATTCTCCCTTCTGTTATCTTAACACTAGAGTACAGTGCAAACTGTACAGCAATATTTAAATGACCACAACACAAAGTCAACATGATGCCGTGGAAAAGAAAAGAGCAATATTCTTAATTCTGAAAACCTGTATTGGTAATCAATTGAAATGTAGGAGCAATTGAAGAGCTGTCCAATTTTCAATTGCAGTATAAGTTGGGAAACAATTTGAAAATAATGGCTCATACAAAGAGTTTTTGAAACAGTCAATATGGTCTTCATGTGAAGGACAAATAAGAATTTGGCAGTCTACCCACTGTTTGGCCTTTGCGCACTAGACGTTATCTGCAGGACTCACCGCAGTGGCTCAGCTGAGATCAGTTTGCAGTCTTTCATGTGACTCCAATGAAAATGTACTTAGTGGGACATTCATTCTGGAGGAATATTTAATGAATGGGTAGCAGCCTTACTTTAATCATTACTACTGATATCTATCTGCTAAAAACTTGTTTTAGTGAACTGACTCACTTTTGAAACATTTGCTACCTGGGATATGTATTTCTTATGTTACTATGTGGCATTCTAATAAAAGTAAGAGTTTTCACAGGGCATATTTCATTGATGTCAAAATAAATCTTGCACATCAAACATTATTACAGAGACAATATTTATGCAGCTTTCCTTGAGTATTTTCAAAGCTTAGCTATTAACATGAATTAAGACACAAATCTGCCTTTCTGTCTTCTGATTGTCTTTTAAAAGTTATAAATATTTAGACAAGTAGTATTGTAGCCTGCTTAAATTTCTGTGGTAACCTCCAGCTGCAAGCTAAATATTTTTCACTTGACATGCCACAGATGGTTGTCCCTGGTGTGACCAAAGACTCATTTAACACCTTCAGCTTCTTATCCTTCTCTGAGATAGTCAATGTACATCACCGCAAGAACTATGCCCTGACAGAGAGGGTCTAAGTGCAACGACTAGTATGGCAAGACAGAGCAGGACTGAAAATTCCGTGTATTACATCTGTTAACCTTCCTTAGCATTCTATTGAGGCTGTCTTATGACAAGGATATTTTTAATAATGAAGATGAGGATTCAAGCTTTGGCAATCACCATTCTGGTAATCAGATATTTCTCTACTTTTTCGTTACACAGTAGGGAAGGAAATCTCCTTTGTTGTTTCCATTGAAATTGAATTTAAAATAAAAAGGTTATTGAATTTCAAAGAAGGTAAAAAAGTTATTCTGGACCTCAGAAAAAACACTGGAAAATATTGTAACTTTGACTTTTGAAATTTGTTTTTATGGGGGTGTTTTCTGGATGTATAAATACAGATTACTGTATGCCTACAGACAGAAAGAGTGTGGTTTTCTGTCAATAGAATGGATAAGAGATAAGTAGGTCTTTTTTATTATTCACTATATGCAATTTTCTAAGCACATATCTGTGAATTTGTTTCATTTATGATTGTACTACTTTAGAAATTTTAGTTTAAAAAGCAGTGCCCAGGTAATTTCTACCTTCTTGGTATTTACATTTACATCATAGCATTAGTTGAGTATTTTTCTTTCTATTCAATGTGAAGTTGTTGTACAGTGTTGCCTGAATCTGAAATAAGTGGGTTTATTAGTGTAAAATGGAAAAAAGATAAAGATATTTAAGTTTTGAATTTTCCTATGATTAATTTGTATGTCAAAGATGGTTATGTGCTCTCTAACAAGGAAATGTCTTAACTGATGCAAATAAAAATATTTTTAGTATTCAATAAGGCAAAGAAGAAAAGTAGGTCTTCATGCCTATCTGCATGTTCATGGATTCCCCAAAAGCAGTGATATGCTACTCAAATGAGGAAAAAAAACAGATTAATGCTCTAGGTTTGACACCGCTGGGATCTTCTTCAGGCTTTCAACTCCCAACTGCAATGGCGAACAGATAAAACCTGACAGTCAAGGAGAAGTCTTGACAGTAGAATAACTGGATGAAACAAAGCCTTTTCTCTTTCATTGTCAAAGCATTCTAGTCAAATTCAGTGAAAAAAAAAAAAAAAGAATTTGTCTCTCAAAAGTCATTTTTATAAGGCAGTGAAATGTATGGCCTATCATTAACAGTGTAGACTCTTGTGAAGCTGTTCATACATTCAAAGTTAAGATGCATTTAAAAGCTTTGCTAGATTGACTTTTATTTACCTACCTATTATGGGTATTCCTCCAAATATACTTACCTTGGCTGCTGCACTTTTGCATTCAACAACACATCTGTGTTGTAAAGCTCTCTTACTTGCTCTGTGTCCAGAAGAGAAAAAGTTATTTTATCTTCGGTTAGCTTTAAAACCGTGTTAACTTTCCATGTGAAGCCTGGATGAACTTTCTTAGATGATTGCTTGTGACATAATTAGCTGGCAACCTGCCATCAAGGTAGAATATGCAAGTATAACAATAATATAGCAAATTGTAGAAAAGTTAACCAAATGAGATTTGTACCTGTGAAATCTTTACGATTATGGGAATAAGCCTCTAGGGAAAAAAAAAAGAAAATAAAAGAAAAAATGATCATGCTGTAATGTTAATCTTTTAATCAATTTCATTCATTCCACATGCTAGGGAAGTATTAACAATTTCATTGCTGTCTAGCTAAAGAGAATGTCCAGCATGAAGTACAAAACCAGCAGCAGTTGGACACATTTAGTATTTCTTTTGTTGGACAAGCAGAATCATAAGATTGTGAGCCAGTGACGTGTAAAATTAACAGGTCAGTACTTGAAATTCATTGCACAGATACTTACATCATGTCTAAATGAGTAAAGCAATGTCCAAAAACCTTTTAAGGTATTTTTAGCCCTAATTACTTTACCTTCATGCTAGCCCAAAGCAGTACAATGTGATCAGATCAATACTAACATTCAGAGAAAGCAAGGGGAGGGGTGCTGGGGGTAATCCAGCACTGGGACGTAGTGCTGTCCTATGAAAGACCTTCTTTGCTGTCCCTGCAGTCAGTTCTGTATGGGAGAGGGCTACCCTGTGTGAACCAGCCATGGGCCTGTAAGTGGAGCCACAGACTTTTGTTTTTTTGAAGGACTAAATCCACCGCTCGATTGCTGCCCTCTCATGTCCTATACAGCAGTTTGTGTTTCTCTCTCCCCTTTCGTCCTTCTTTATTTGCCTGTACCAATTTCTAAGGGGAGCCAGAGGGAGTGAGGTGGAAGAACATGTTAGTCCACAGCTGCCTATCAGTGGAGGACAGTGGGTTTGATTAAAGGGGAGCTCCCTCCTGGATTTCACACATCACATCAATCACATTGATCAGCCCCCAGAAAGGCAACATATTGTCTGGGAATAAGCCAAGGAGGGATATCAATTTCACAATAGCACTTATGTCTTTCAGCCAAGAACTAGTTTATTTTTGGCTACTGAAGGCTGAGAATCACTTTGGAGCTCCATTTATGTCTGAAGATTTTCACTACTCACTTGCTATTTCACTAGCAAGTTATTACTAACTTTTGCCTGAAATCTTTAGTCCTGTAGTGTGTATGTGATTTCTACACATGAAAAAACAGCTTCTGCTTGCTGCCAGTATCTGGTGATGGGACTTCTCAGCTGTACAACCATATTATTTTTTCTGCTGCTCAAAAATGTAGACTCTTCAGGACTACTCACATTTTTTTATAGCTCTTCCTATGATCTTCAAGAAAGTATTCAAGTCCTTTAGGAAAAATTACATATTAAAAAAATCTCTATATTAATCCTTCATTTGAATGATGTGGTGAAATATATCCATTGCTTTTATATACCATTTATTAATATCATTTGCAGAAGAACTCTATGAATGGTATCTTATTTTTCAGTAATGATATCTACACTTCCTGGTCCCAAATATTCCAGTTTTATGAATGTGTTATTTTGTCAGATAGAGTTTTGATTTATTATTTCTGCCTGTCACGTTAAAGAAATAATTCTTACATATTGTTTTATATCACACTCCCAAAGAGGTTTCATCTAGTTTGTTGACATAATGAATCCTACACCTCATGATTAATTACTTGTATTATATTATTATATCCACCTACATTTACCCTGGCTACCTTCTCAATAATTGCTGCTCTGTAAATGTATTTGATATTTCCTCTGTGTGTGTGAGAGACACAATTTGGGCTCAGTTAAGATGCAAACTGCTGTAGCAAATGAGTGTTGGAATTAACAAAATGACCCCTTCATCATTAAAAATAAGGATCTGAAGCAGAAAGACAATTGCCAGTATGGCATTCATCTCATGTAAAATCTTGATGACTTCACTGGTTTTGTAAAATAGCATGTATCTCATAAAATCTCTTTAAGGCTACTTATCATTTAGTCCTCAAATTTATATTCTCCCCTCACTATCACTACATAGTGAATTATTTAGCTTAAGACAATGTGACAACAATAATTTTTACAATGGAAGGTATAGCCTAGATACCCCTCTGGTATGCTAGACAACAATGTTATAAAGAGCCATTTTAACATTTGCACTGATGCAAACTCTACCAGCGCCACAGCACTGCACAGATTTGTCCTCTCCTTTCATGTTTGTTAAAGAGTCAGAGAGAGATTATCTCCACCGTTTAATAGAGATGTTTAGCTAATTTTATTTTTCAATAAAGCATGAAAGAGAAATTATGTCGTTTGTTAAAACATATTCTGGAAGTTCTAAAATATCCTGTTATGTTTCTTACAGCTACTTCTGCATAAATCAACCTCAAAGTTCTTTTTTTTCGTAATATCTCTGAAGATATGATACAGGAAATTAGGATGCATGCAAGTTTTAATTATGTTTTGTAGCAGAGAAACTCTTATCTTCTTAAAGCTTTCACTAGTAAAGATGCAAAGTTTACTTTAAGTGCCCTGTTTAAAAAATATCGTCAGAACACTATTTTTTCCTTACAGTAATCAGGAGGACATAACCCTGTTTTCAATTATTTGAGCCGACAGTCGGCTATGAGAAGATGTTATTACCTTGCATTCTTGAAATTGGTGTAGCTGTACGTGCTTTTTCTCTGTCAGTACTAGCATACTACTGACACAATGAGAGGCACTGCTCACGGCAATCTTATTTTTTAATTAGTTAAAATGAATCCTAAAATCTAAAAGATTCTGGACAGTTTTCCAGTGTTGAGATCCTTAATTACTTGTAGGTATTTGAGGAAGATTTGTCTTTCTCTTTTCATCTCTAAGTGTAAAAGAAAATCATATAATCTTGATGCTTACATTATCGAATTATTTAATGTTCATGGAGCTTTGAGACCAGGTCTTTTCCATGTTAGAATTCTAACAATGTAATTTTTATTAAAACTGACAAAATTACATGCATGCAACATATCATCTTTCTATTTTTATTAATTGTATTAACCTGGAATTGCATGTTTTTCTAGCGTTGAGAGTAAAATCTATGACACTTTATTGCTAAATTTAATTTTTCTTTCCCAGTATCCCAGATCACTGTTTTATTTGTGGCAAACATATTCTGAAAATTCTTGTGTACATTGCAAGATATGTATTCATTTAAACATTTTTAAACAGAATTGTAAATACATCTCTGACAGAACGTCAGTAGGCTTTTCATGAAATAATTAAAACTAAAAATAGTAAATCGTTTAGATAAAGGAATACGAGTTAATTACATCTGCAGAAGTGAAACATGCCTATATCGAACACAGTAAACTCCTAATGTCTTTTTTTCCCTCCCAAATATCTACATTATATAAATAATCTTAAAAAGTAAACCAAATCAAAACAAAAAAAAAACCAACCCAAACCAGCCCTGTGGTGTAAAAAAAAAAAAGAAGTAAAGCTATTATTTGCTTAAATGAGTTTCATAGCCTTCGATAATTTATCATCAATTTCCCTGAGTTCCTTGACTTTCTTCATCTTGATCTCTGCTGTTACATATATCCACCATTTCAATATGTAGCCAATATTATCATACTCTGAACCAAGTCAGCAGTTTTGACGTCTTCATTTCAATGTCCTTTTCTGTACCTTCAGCAATGTTAATGTTACAAATTACGAGAGGGTGTATTAATAGCCATACCCAAGCAGCAGAAAGAAAAGTGCATTTTTTTAGACTAAGTACTAACTTGGGATTTCCCGGGCCCATTGCGGAGCCTGCAGAGCCCCGGCTCCTCCGTTGTGATGATAATGGATTCCGTGTTGTTGGCTCAAAGGTCGACGGGTCACCGTAAGCTCCTTAATGGACTGTGAAATAACTTTAACTGCATTAACCTCTCCGGATCACATGGGTGGCACCAACATCCACTCCTGAAATTCTCATTCGCTTATAGAGACAATACCATTAGATTATTATATTTTCCTTTTGGAATAGCAATAGGCTCAAAGCAATTATGCAGCTAAGCGTTTCCATTAAGCGAATAGGGCCTTAAAGAAGATTAACTGGAGCTTCTCTGGCGTTTAGTATAAAGGTGGAAGAAGTCTAAAGATTTCAACAGAATTCAAATCTGCTAAAACCCCTATCTGTGATATCATAGTGCTCTAAAGTATGAGGTCATTAGCTGAAATAGATATGTTGTGGCTGTGCTCGCAGAGGCAGGTGTGGTTGGGTGGCCACCCAAACTGAGCCTCTGTCGTTACGCTGCATTTTGAGAGTGTTTGCTCTTAAGAAAGTTATGGAAAAAATGGCACTGAAAAGAGCAGGAGATACTCTGCCTTTCAACAACCACTAGTTAAATATTTTAATCTGCTATCTATGTCCCATATTTTCTGAATGTCAAAAATCACACCCATCAAGTGAGGCAAACAGATGCAACTCCTACTTTCAGTCCCATTGCCAGACCATTGCTACTGCAGTGCACCAATGCTGCACATACCTGGGAAGGGGATCCCGAAGCCTGACAGGCTCAGGGCTTGCTTGTGGGTCATTGGAAAGTCCAAGCAGAGTCTCAACTCCAGAATTCCAGGCTGAGAAAACCATGGCTCAATTCATTGCAGCCTTATTCATCAATGCTAATGTTTAAACTTCCAAGTCAATTAAACTTGAGTGCATGTAAAGAGCTAAGAACTTGCTTAAGCAATGCACTGAAGTGGGGTCTTTCACCTCGCAAATTACCCACAAAATAGATCTGCTGATAGTAAGGTCAGTCTCTCCTTGTGCCAACTACAATAAAAAGCATATAGGAGCAATACCAAGAGCACAACTTCCAGGTCCTAACAGTTACAGGCATTATTGTAACTGTTTATTTTGTTTTTCATAAGAAAGTACCTAAGTACCTATCTCAAGCTTTAGGAACCTTAACAGATTAAAAAAACCCACATCATTGTCTCCTCAACAATACAATAGAAATCTATCTAAAGAAATTGTGAAGGGAATCATTCTTTGAATTTCATCTGGATGCCTCTAATTTGAAAAAAGACAGACATAATTGGGAGGATCTAGGGAAAGTGAAGTTTAATGACTGATCAGTAAAACCTCTATTTATCCCTTCATTTTGAATTTGAAAGGATAGTTAAGTTGTAATCATGAGTCATTACACCAAATACTTGGAAAAGTATAAGAACTTTGGATAGTGTAAGGTCATGTTGTCAAATTATTTTCTATTAAAGAAGAAATGGAACTTAAATGTTTGAGTATTTTTTAAAGATACTTAAAAACACTGTGATACTTCAAAACTGAAAATAACCCTAGTAGATTTTCTTTCATCAACAGCAAACTATTTTTAATATAGATTAACAAGTTATTTCTGCTTCAAGATATAATAAATATTGCTTTTACTGGTTTCAGAACAGAGGTTTTGCTTTCTTTTTTTTTCTTGAAATGTAGTTTATTTACTGTGAAAAAGCAAAACAATCCATTTTGACATCCAGTAGCTCTACTTAGCACTAAAGATAATTTTCTGATTTTTTTAGACTTAGTATTTTGGTTTTCTTGTTCAACCTTCATACTTATAAAGACAAAATTGAGATTCTGCATTTTAAATCTTATTTGTATTTTGCTTTTGTCTCAACAGTTCCCAGTCATTTAGCCATTACACTGCATACAAATTCACTGCAATGAAGCCATTATTTGTTTGCAGGGAAAGGCTAGGTGATCAATCAGAGTTTAGCACAGGGCTAGACAATGGGCAGAGAAATTTTGACATCATTCTACATGGGAAAACTTTATAGTAAACTACTTAAAACATTAAATGTTAATGTGTACATGCAGATCTGTGCAATTAGCATGACCACATACACAAATAACCTAACATATATGTTTATCTCTATTTTTAATAAAGCAGAAGGAAGAAGTAGATACTGTTTGTTGGATATTATCAAAGTAACAAAAGTGGTGGGAAACAGATTTTTTAAAAGAGCCAAACAGAAGGAATGCTGAGGAATTGTTGCACTCCTCAGTCCAGGAAAAGATAGGCAGCTCTCTGAAACAGAGATGCCTGAACAAATGAAACTTTAAATGGCTCTTCCTTTGCTTTCTCTTCACTTCCGCCACCCAATCTGTTGTTCAGACTCCTGCTGCTTGAAGGCTGGGTTTTTTGCCTTCTCTACATCTTTTCTGTCCCACAGCCTTCAAGGGCACCTCATTTTAAATACTGTTTGAACATTTCTTTCAACTCCATCTTCACTTATTTCATTCCACTTCTCCCTTCACCTATGTTACTTACAGCTTGTTAAATCTGGTATCAAATCTTACAAGGTACTGCCTATGGAAAAGAAGGTCTCTTACTGTGTTTTAACTCTCTTGTTAATTGTGGTTTGGTCTTTCCCAATTCTGTGAGACCAGAGTTGCACTCAAAGCAATTTGGGCTTTAACAAGTCAATAAATATATCTATTGCACTACTCTGTCTCTGTTTCTCTGCTATTTCTCAGTACCATGGCACTGTCCATATTTTTTGCAATCCCAGTAGCCCCCCGTGACCAGGCAGCTGCCAGCAGACTTGTCAGCTCTTACATGCTATGTGTGAAACTCAATATTTTTTTGCTTCTCTAACATACCTGCTGTGCTTTTTTTCTCCCCTCATGGGTACAAATCACACCACTCACTTAATTCAACTGACATTTTAACTAATATTAAGGTTTTTCCTTGCCTTTTTTTTTATTTTTATTTTTAGAGAGGGTGGATGACTTTTAGGGTCTGTCATGCTGAAACAGAGTTGTCAGCCAAAATCTAATGCATATCTCCAAATATTTGGCAGATGTGGTGTGTAGACTGATTTGCTGGATGGAACCTTATTCTGAGCACCTACAAGTCTCATGGAAGTTGAAGAAAACAACTTAGGAACATACATAGAGAAGGAGGAAGTTAGAAGATAGTTTTATTTAATTTACCCTGGCACCTTTTGCCCACAGCAAGCTTAAAGCAATGACATTCAATTCTCAAGAAATTGCAGTGGCCCAGCTACACTGAATTTGGCCTCATTGCTTACAAAACACGATGCAAGTGCAACAGCAAGAAGTTCTCAGAACTACTCTATGATTTTATACTTGTAAGGGAGTTGGATCCTTTCTGTTTTAAATGATCTTAATTAAAAAAAAAAAAAAGAAACAAAAACAACACACTGTGAAATGGATTGGGAAACTTGGATGATTTTTAAAAATCCATTATTTTTTGCTTGGTTCTTAAATTTCACTTACCTTGCATCCCCCAGTATGTTACACCAGCATGAGAAAATTATTGTGAGGAGGTTGGGGCAAGGGGAAGAAAAGAAGCATCTTTCTGACAAAAGCAATGCTACAGCAGCAACAGCCTAAAACTGGAGATGGTTGAAGTTACTTCTCTTCTTTATTAAAGCATAAATTATTCAGTTGACTCTAACCCCAACATAAAAAAGAGGTTTCAGAAGCAGAAGTAAATCCTGAGAAATGCATATCCTCCATTGCTTCTCATAAATCACAGTGACTGTCAAAACTAAGGAAGTTATCATGCTTGTTTTGGTCCCCAAAAAGCACAAGGGATGCAAGAGAGAAAAGGAGGACACGTTTTAAAGTCACTGCTACAGGAAGTCTCTTCCCTGAGAGAATTCATCAAGTGTGGTGAAACTCAAGACAAGTATGCTTCACAAATCAACAGGACATCTCTGATCCACTGAGGAGTGACATATAAAGCTGACTGCCGTAGGATCAGTTGTAGTAGCAGCAGGGCAAATTGGAGAACAGAGGTCAACATTCTTAATATTTTTTTAATAGGAAATATTGGCATTATAGGAAAAGCCTCACTGTAAAATAAATTCACGTGCTATAAATATTGTTACAAAAATAGATTTCATGAAAAAATATAAAATAAATTACATTTAACTAAGGTCTGAATCAAGAACCATGTTTCAGGACTTTAGTGAGAGCAACCGGTAGCAATGATACACCATTACGTTCATTTTATGAACATGTTTCCATGAAAGATGCAGACCAAAAGTTCTAATTCAGAAGGGACTACTCACAGTTCCTGTTGTCAGCAGATTCTCTTTGACCTGGAATGAAACCTTCAAAACATTGCTTGTGGCTTTCTTGCTTATGGCAAGAATGCTGAAGTTTCAGAAAAATCTCTGGATTGTAAGTATGCCATTTCACATACAAAAAAATAAGCACAAAGGAAAAACAAATGATCAGAAAGTGCATAAGATTCTATAGGTCAATCTAATATTTTGCACATGCATTTGCATTATATCAACTGAAGGTCAATCTCTATCTTCTAAAAAATTAAGGGCAAAATATCATTGTTAAATACCAATACATGTGCATTAATGAGAAATAAAAGAGAATGCAGTAATTAACAATGACTTTTAAATCTCTTCCTCAGTAGGCTAAATTGCCATTTATCGCAAAAATAATTATTTACTTTAAAAATGTTTCAGTTTAGTAGTTCTGTGAGGTGCTAAATAACATGTTACTCATCCAAAAGTTGCTGACATCTGGCCTGCCTCTATTGTGAGAAATTTTCTATTGCAATTATGTGAAACAAGGTTTTGAATTCTGGTCCATATCTAGAAGGCAAATAACTACATCATAAAATGACCACATTGACTGTTAACTTTGCCCAAAAAAAAGGGGACTGAATGAGTGCAGACACCCTCAGAGGTGTTCCCAGGTCATATCAAAACGACATTTCTCTTGCAATATTGGAAAACTAACACTGCTATGTATCACTGAAGTCAGTGGAGTCTTATACTCTGCTTGCTGTCATGAGAAGGAATACATTGTGGAAAACAAGCAGATACTTCATTGAAGTTAGGCTAGCTGTCTTGACCTTAGTGGAGCACATTGCCAAGAAGAAGGCTGGGTTTTCTAAAATATTTCATGTGAGATAAATCAATGCCAGAGCTCCAGCACAAGTTGCATATTGTATATTACATTATAGAAATTGGACAAAAGAAGGATGATATTGTCTGTCACTTGTTGACACTAGAATGTGATAAACAAATATTTGCTATATATGTATCTTATCTTATCTTATTCATGAGTGGATTTGAATTATGAACTATAACAATATTCAAATTTAGCAATATTTAACACTTGAACTAATCTTAGCGTATCTACTCCAGGACATCCTGACCTGTAACTGTGTGTTTGATGGCAGAAAAAAAAAAGTGGAGAAATGGTTTTGCCTGAAATTTGGTTAAATTTGTCTTTTTCCTGGTAATCCAAGAAAAGTTTTCTATTTGACGACTAGATTCAAGCTGACCTTAAACTATTTGATGTATTTACTATATAGTAGTGCAGTACTCATTTCTGCCAATTAATTTGGTTGATCTACTTGTTTACCTTTCATACCTATTTATTCCTCTTTTTACTGCACTTAAAGAAACATCCATTGAACAGGAAGACCTCATAAGTAATTATGCATGTTTACCTGAACCGTCTTTTAAGGCAACTGAAATATTTTGCATTGTGGATCATTTTTTACATGTTGGCTTCAGTGCAACAAGGCTGACAGGAATTGGCATGTCAATTCAAGTTCTTCTTGCTTTCAAAATTCACTGTCTCTTCTACCTTAGTACCATGTTACAATGATGGGTGTGTTACTTCTACAAACAGGCTCTCTAAACTTACAGGTATGGTATTACTTAAGCTATCAGTATCTTCAGAACAAAAATATTTATTGACTTCACCTATACTCAATGTGTATTTAAGGATGGTTCCTCACTTTCTGGAGTTTTTGTTGAGTGGAAATGTTTTGCCAAGATCTGAGAATTGGTTATCTTTTTACTGACTGCCACGTGTCTTTTTGCCATGGAGTCCTTCTTCTTGAGCAAGCTAATAATAACCATCCATATTACCATCAAAGTTGTGCACTTGCTGCAGCTCAGGCTTTCCAGATGGAGCAAAACACCCAAGTTCTCTCATCAGGTGCAGCATAGAGGGAACTCATAAAATGATAATATTTGCGTCGTTTAAGGAAAAGGTAATTCTCACCAAAGTACATATACATCAACACATGAGCCTGAACTGAGTCATGACCCTCTGAATTTCACATGAAAGTTGCAAGCACTGCTTATATGTGTTTATTTTAATCCTAAATATTTAGAGTAGATATGTATACAGATTTTCTTTATACATGTGTCTGTCAGAGCAAGAAGTGAAATAAAAAATTTTTAACAACAGGTGACTCCCATAGTCTTTTAAGGCTATTTTTTCCCCCCTTTTAATTTTTTTTTTCCACTGAAGCCCAAATGCACTTAAGTTGCTTTGGGTAGATACAGGTTAGATAGTCATTGAGAGTTTATGACCAATTTCCATTTCAAAAAGTTTATATGAACCTAAAGTCAGAGGGTTGAAAAAAAAAAATAATGTCTATTTCCTCATTCAGTATAGCGTACATAATTTCCTCACCAAAGAAATTGCCCCTGACTGAAGTGACAAATCTGAGTAAAATGCCAAATGCAAAGGAAACGCAAATCTGGACTGATACTTTTCAGATCTTATTTTTTTTTGGCCTTTAATTTACATCAGCTGTTTATTAATCTCACTGTAAATCTTCCGGTATTTGGGTGATCATTAGATTATGTATCATGACAAAATCTTTGATTAAAACTGTATTTTTGACAGAATGTCTACTTTTGTGTTTCATTTGACATTGGTTTTTTTTTTAGAATTTAAAAAGAATAAATGTATTTCTTGAAACGTTCTATTTGCTAGCATACATAACCACATCAAGATTAAGTAATAAGCTGGAGTCTGCCAGCTGCCAGTTTGGTTGTGATTTTTATTTTTCACATGTAACTCTTAATGATGAAAAACAGTCTGGCAAGAGGATCCCTTGGATCCAAAAATGGTGATTAGACACAAAAGTAACACTGCCAGAGGAGAAAAAGAAAAAAAAAATAGCAATATAACTCTAGGGTTTTTTGAGTTGCTAAACTTGGAGTTGTGGGAACCCTTGCCCTTCTTTATCAAATAGAATTAATATTATTAGTCTGAAACCTTATTATTCATTCATCCTATACATTGTGTGAATTTCTAGCCCCATTGTATTGAAAAATTACCTCTTAGAGCTCAAAAATGTACACATAATTTTAACAAGACTGGACAAAGCCTGTAATGTGTTTTGCAACAGGAGTAACTGAAACAAGTAGAACTCCTTAGGCTGGAAGAAAGGTTACTAAGACAGCTACAACAGAGATATACAGACTCATGATCTGTCCTGAATAAATGCTTAGGTAGCTATTACCAGTGTTTCACATGGTACCAGAATGACACCAGTGAAGCAATCAAATATCTGGTTCAAAATAAATGAGGAATTTTTTTTTTCAATGTGAGGGTAGGCTGTGGAGCCACTGCTCAAATTCACAAGAAAATAAATTATTTGAAAGAGTTTTTGTCATTTTAACCTAATGACTCACAGTTTAGTTTTCAGAATGGCTGATAATACTACTCCTGTTTAGATCTTGTCTCATTTTCTGTTTTTAAAGCAGTAGGAGACTATTTTTATGCTTAGAAGATAAGCTTTAATTTAAGTTCACTCAAATCAGATATCTCTCTGTTGAATAGAGTGGCCCAGATCACAATATACCATACAACTCTTGGTACTGTTTTGGTTACAAAGAATGTAGATGTGTGGGAAAAAGGCTGAGATTTTTTTCAGCCAGGACTGGAAGAGACATCATCAAAAAGAAGAGGATACTGGAGCCTGGCGAAACAGCTCTTGTCTTTGTCTGCTAGCCTGGAGGCTGGGAGGCACTCTGAGGTGAGACCTCAAAAAGTCATAGCTATCTAAAGGCCCTTCCCGAAAAACCAGGCCTACTGAAGTTAGGCAGATGTACACTGTGCATAAGTGGATCAGAAATGCTACCACCCCTGAAGCCAGTGATCGGTGGTGCAGGAGGATGGTCACTCCAGAGCTTTGTTCAGACTTCTGCAACTGCAACTGCCAGCTGTGCTATAAGACTCTTACAAGGATATCACAGAGTACAAGATATTTTCTTAAATCTTTCCTCACATGCCTATCCATAAAAATTCAGACAAAATGCATGGATATCTGATCCTGGAATTTCTCAGTTCCTCACAGATTAAAAATTTCTCAAACTAGTAATGCACTTTTCCTCCTTCTCTTATCTCCTCCAAATGCAATATAGCTTTGGCTACAGTGTATGAATCTACACACAGATGTCAGAGTCATGCAGAAGACAGAGATGGGTGGATCCATCCAGGAGTCTGGTTTGGCTTCATGTAGACATATGAACCAGATCTGCATTTACTTTTGCAACATTAGCAGATGTGTGCAGACGTAATTAATTTTTTTAAATCCAAAATCCCTTAATGTCTTAAAGGCAATCTGTCTTGCTAGCTGGACAGCAGGCTTCCATGTCCATGGAAGGTGAGAGCCATGCAGGAGATCCACCAAAAGCAGCTGAGTGTTGCTAACCCCATACCATCTTAGACAGGACAGGGATAAGTAGTGAGCAGGCAGCACTGAGCCTCCCTGTTGCAAAGGAGCAACAGCATGCTCTGTCTTGTAGACAAAGGGTACCGAGAAATACATTACACTGAGACTGGCTGTATTTCAGTAAGACCAATTAGGGTAGATTTACCTTCAAAAACCAGGGTGGTAGATATACATGAAAGTTTAATTGGTTGCCTTTCTTCCTAATGCCCTTGCCATGTTAACGGAAGAAGGTGGTTTCAGCTTGAGTTCATTGGCTTGGAATAAGCAGTTGACAAAATCCTAGCAGAGACGGGACAGTTTGTTTTTCTCAAATGAGTTAGCAATTGAACTGAAAGATAAGGTTTTCCCAGCATTCCTGTGAGGAAAATATTATTGCACTTGTTCTCAAGAGTAGGGTACTGAAAAGAAATTATTTCACCATCAAATACATCTGAAGTAATTTTTCCCCCCATTATTGTGAACTGTACATCTATTTCTCCAGTACAAAGTGATATTAAAAAGCTACAAAATCAGAATATAGGGCCCCTATCTATGTTGATATAAACCGATACATCTCCAGTGAATTACATGGAGCCTATGATGTTTTGCACTCATTTTGGATAGGTTGAATTACAGTGTAAGATGTAAGACAAGAGAATCAGTCTCCAGATTCCTAAAGGAGACAAATGTTATTTGGGACTTAGATCTCTCTCTTTGATTACTCTGAAGCTAGGCTATAATACACTTCTCCAACTGTGCTAATCTTACCCCTCCTTCAGAAACTGAAACTATGTCCAAAATTGTATAAACACTTGCAGCTAAACAAATATGGGTGAGTTGCATGCAGAGGTAGATTTTATTTATATCAATATAGATATAGGAAAAAAATATATATGTATACAGGCACAAATTTCAGCAATGTAAACCAGACTTTCTGTCCAAAGTGTATACTGGTTGGACAGTAATGCCTTACTTTCCTCAGGTAGCTTGCCACATGAACACCTTGCATTGCCCTAGAAAGAGGTTTTTCTGCTGAGAATATATTTTGGTGTGGACTCCTCCACACAGGATTTTGTAAAATCAGGTTATATTTCCTAAACACTCATCACCTTTATAAACAAAGTAAAATAGAACACAATTCCAGATCCCTGCAGGATCTTATATCTCCAAGGAACTGCGACATCTGAGTGTATTCATTATCAATTATGAAATTTAGGTGGAAAGCACTATGGTCAGCAAGGCCAAAGAGGATTCAATTATAGGTACAGCTGCATTAAAGGCCCACCCATAAATTACTTAAGTGGACTCTAACAATTATGAAAACTAATGAGAATAATCTTAAATGGATAGGAACAATCTTATATCATTTTAACATTTTTAATCATAAAAATAATATAAAAAGCTTTTTACCACTGAAAAAATTCTGGGTCCTCATCTAGCCTTAACTTAGTTGAATTTAATGGCATAGCTGAAAAGCTAGTGAAGTTGAAGTAAAGTTAAACAGATCTGTTGTTTGCTATGTCTTTTGTCTTAAAGCCACAGTATTCTGTGTGACAGAATAGAAAAGCACATTACCGCAATGGCAAGAATGATTATTAGCAGACAAGCACTCGCTGTGCCACTGACAACTAGTCTTAGGTCTGCTAAAAAGTGAAAGATCAGCCCTTCCTTTTCACTGAAAATCTCCAAGAATGCTAAACTCCTTGACAGCACAAAACAAACAATCAACATTTCTAAACAAAATATATAGACTTGCTCTTCTTCCAAAAAGACTATTGGGATGCATTAAGTAAGAAAGACTCCCTGTGGAAAAACATTGCTATGTGACATGATAATCTTCTGAGCTAGAAATAGTCCCAAGCTTCAAAATGTTGAGCTAAGTTCTAGATATAGAAACATCTGTCCAAGTTTTCTTAGGAGCTTAAATTTAATTTACTGGTGAAATAACCTAAACTCGCACTTGAGGCAGAAAGCATAGGCTCAGCATACACACTGTATGTATTGACTTTTACTGTATGGTCAATATCTCAGAAATTCAGACGCTCAATATAACTTTTATGTGCAAGATTATATGTCCTCATTTGGCAATCAAGTTCAGGTATTTGGACCAACAGGCTTGTCTTTAATCAGAAAAAAAAAGGGAAAGGAGACGCTCTTCCAATACACACAGGCACAATCAAGATAATGGCAAAACTCCCACTAAATTGACTGGAAGCAGGATCAAGGCCATAGTTTAGATAAGCAACAAAATGTAAAATACTTCTGATTTGTGCCAATGAGAGTACAATGTCCAAATGGAGTGTTTCCAAAGCTGCATTTGTGAACCATCATTTCCTTCTCTTGGTACATGTGAATATGAACATCAAGCTGTTAGTAAGAAGAATAAATCTATGCGTAAATAATTTCTCTCAATTCAGGTCCTTCTGTCTTTGGATGTTTAACCTGAGGGAACAATGTTGAGAGGTATCTTCCCAGTAGCATGAGAGATGAAGAGTTACAATGGCTATCTCTGTGAAAAAGAGGAGTTGATCTTTGAAAATTATGTGAGAAATAATACAAATTTCTTTGTTGACCTTACTCAAGGAGGTATCTTTTCTGTCCAACAATTATTCAGGCCCTTGTGTAATAAACACACAACATCTCTGTGATTGGAACCTCTTATATTCTAGCTTGAATCCATTGCCCCTTGTCCTATCATTGAACATCATTGAGAAGAGCCTCCTGATGTTCGCCCTTTATATATTTGTAAACATAAATCAGGTCACCCTTCAGTCTCCTCCAAGCTAAAGAGCCCCAGCTCCTTCAGTTTTTCATCATAAGGGCGATGCTCCACTCCATGACCTTTGTGGCCATGCACTGAACTCTCACGAGAAGCTCCCTTCTTGAACTGAGGGGCACATTATTCCAGATGTGGTCTAACAAGGGCAGAGAGAGACAAGAACCTGTCTCAACCTGCTAGCCACAATTGGCAGCAACATTTTATAGCTTACCCCTGAAGATGAAGTGAGGTGCTTCAATCGACCTCTTTTTTTCATTTCTCATCACCAACTACATTGGTGCTGCCTGTGTAACATATGCTGAGAGATCATCAAGGAAGGATAGCCTTGTTCTAAAATATTTTGTATTAATGATGCTTTCTCAGTCATAGGAAGGAAAACTGAACCAGGACAATTAGGTCCTTGGGCAAATTAATCAGGCCAAGAGTATAGTTGATTCCTAGGAGAGACTACTAGGCTTAGAAGTTGTGATGTAGACATTAACTTGTCAACATAAATACTACCTCCCTTCCACATCAGAGTTTGTGCTAAACTTTGCCTTTGTTGTATTGTTTAACCTGTTACAGAACCAATATTCTTATCCTGTCTGAGGTTATGCAGTTATGGATGCACAGGTAATTTCAGATGGATCCCATCTCAAAGTATGGGAATCCTTTCCTTGCCTATTGTGTAGTATCATAAATTTAAAATATTTATATTTCCTTCTTTTTTTTCTGGAAAGTTAGGTTGGTATTCCCTTATATATAACCATATATTGATGAATGCATAAATGTTCACCTGTAAATTAATTCACTTGTTAACTAACTAAAACATTTTCATTGCTTTTTCATACCAATATCACAGTCTCACACTTAGGTAGCAGATTCCTGTCATCTGTCTAAGAAGTGAGCTGAATGTAAGTCATATCTGGAAATTCATTACTGGGTTTACAAATCTGAGAAATATTCATTGCCTCTGCCCTTTCTAAAATGATAAGGTACAGATCTTGGAGCAGATCCAAAGTACAGGTAAATCAGTGGAAAAATGCCTATTGACTTTCTATGTAATTTTAGATCAGGCTTATGGCAAATATGAAATAGTCTGTCCAGTGTTCTCCCTCATAACATTAATAAAGAAAGACAACATAAGTGTAACATATTATACAAGTCAAAACATTGCTTTATTTAAAATTTGCTCCATTTGACTTCATTCTTAGGTCGTGTGCAGAGAAGGTTAGGATGGTTTATGAACACTAGTTTATCTAAGCATATGTTTGCTCCTGAACAGTGAGGTTCAGAAGCAGTGTTCAGTAGAAGCATGTTTCTCATCCATTGCTGCTTTTGCTGGTCTTAAATCCTTTAAAACTCAGGCTACAGGGTTTTGGCCTGTCTTGAACAATTAGAAATAAAGCTGGTCCTTAGTTGAAGGCAACGAACAAGACTGCTTTGCACCTTCTTATTTATTCTCTCCGCTGGCCACTGTCATAAATGCAGTAGTGGACTAGACACACCTGAGCTCTGAACCATCAGGACAGTTCCTATGATGTCTGCTTAATAATCCATTTTTCATTCTATTATGATGTAAACTGTGCTTGCTTCTTGCTGATATTTTCAAGGCAGCAGCTGCTAGTGCTACTAAAATGAAACGTCTCATTTCCAAGGGCATTCTAGGTCTGGTGAAAAAAAAGGAAAGACAAGCATTCGATTCTCCTCCTGGCTATATGGGAGTACTGCGTGATGCTCTGCATCATCTCGAAAAAGAAGCAGGAAAGGACTTCTGCCTGAAGTTGCCAGCACCAGTTGGGCCTTGAGGCAAAATTAGATAAAATGCAGCTGTAGCTGTCCCATCTGCATAGTTCCCTTTTGGCATTAAATGCATGGCAGCCGGTACAGTGAACTTACCAGGCTGGAAGGTGGATATAACAAAGATAAAATGTAAGGAGGAAAGGATAAATAAACAGAAACACTGTTCAGTGGCAAAGCATTGCAGTCGCACTACACACTCCATAACAGGGAACTTCTTGAAAGGATCAAAGAGTTGCCTATCTCCTTATTCAGTTCTCAAGTTGCTTCTCTGTACAAGGAAATGTGTCTTCTCTCTGCCTTCTCTTTCAACCTTGTCCAGCTTTCTGAATAGCCTTTTTATTTTTCTTGCTAAACTAAAAGTTTTATATGCTGTAGATAAGAAAGTGTGGGTCTTTGTTATTAATGTTGTAGAAATACAAATATGTCCACCTAAGAAAGGAGTCTTCATTTAACTCCCACAGCCCAGAAAATTAAGGCACGGCTCATCAGGATCTGTGCTTGCTGTTGGCTAAATTGCAAGGGACTAGTTGAGTTGCTGGGGTTCATAATGCTGATAGAGCGGTTTCCACGTGAATGAAGGATAAACAGTGATTAATTTCAGCCAATAAATAATGGTTTGAGGCCCACATGAAAGAGGAACAATTACTTTTCCATTTTTCCTGCCAAATGAGCTGATAAGAGAAAACAGGGGAGTTGGCCACGTAAATCAGTCTTAATTTTATCTTCCCCATTAAAAAGCAGCCATTAAGACCATCTTCGGCTCATTTCATCCTCTTCTTGTTTCACTTTTTCAATTTGCACAAAAGGGGGGAGTTTGCTCGTCATAAAATTTCACTTTGGCCAACCTATCATTTGCATCTGAGCCAATAAATAGCAATTAGCATAAACATTTAAATCAGGAACTGGAACAAATTCGTGTTCCCCCAGCAAGCTGTTAAATTACTGTATTTCACTATATATAAGAAGCATTAGAAACAAGATCTGATGGGCACAATTATCCCTTTCAAACAAGACATGCTTGAAATAAAAATTAAAAAAAAAAAGAAAAAAAGAAGCGATGGCTTGCTGGGCAACCTTCTTGCTCATAGCCAATGAGCTCAATCAATGCAGAGAGAAGCTGTACCATTAATGATATTCAACAAAGCCCTATTTCAAACTTTCCATCTAAAGGGATTTATTTGATCTTTATCCAAAATATCTTCCTCAGGAATTAATTTAATTTGTGCTGATGTTAAATCATCAAACTTAATTTTTTCTTGTACATTTTTCTCACTTTGCTAAAATGTTCATATCTCTACATGCTAGTGAGCCTGAGCTTTGCAAGTTCTAATTTCTTGCAGTGTGCTAATTATGCCATTCAGTGAACATGACTGACTTGCTTATGATGTGGTAAATCAGCAATAACTCTATAAATGCCAAAATAATTCCAGTGGGTGCAAACCACTAGAAATAGGGTAAGAGGAAGGCTTAAGCAGACTCCTTTTCTTTTACACACATTCCTTTGGACTTGCAAGAGTATTTTAACTCTTATGCAGTATTTTTCATCCTCATAGTCTACAACAGAAAGTAAGCAGTTTTGGACTTTTATCTGTTTTGGAGTGGAGGAACCTAGAGCATAGATATTAAATGGCTTGCTGAAGGTGATACAGAAATTCTGAAATGCAGCCATAGTTAGTACTTGAGCCTCAAATATACACCTATGTATATGCTAAGAAAGTTGATGACAGATATAAATCAGTTGTCCATTAAGGTTATCTAGGCTCCTTCTGAATGTAACCCATACACATAACTTTCTAAAGGGGAGTTATTCAGAAGTTAGATGACAAAGCAGTGAACTTTTTACACACTGAATGGTACAAGTAGGGTAGCATCTCAGAGTAATTCACCGTAATTTTCTAAAACACGCTAATCCTAGTGAACATAAGCTACTTATGAGGATGGCTATAATTGCTGGCTGTTTTTTCTTTTTTCAGATTGGAATTTTGGGTGCAAGTCAATACGTTGAAAATAAAAGAAGGTGAAAATCAATACAAAAGGAGCAGCAAAACAGAGCTTTTGCTCGGATGCTCAGGAATTCTATAGTGCTGGGTGGGGACAAATTCTGAATCTCTACCAGTGTGCTACTGCAGTCACTGGCTGTTGTTTTCCCAAAACTCTTCACTCAGTAAGCAGAAACTGCATGTAAATGGCTGTGGCAGAGCTTTCCTTCCAATGCAGCACAAGAGGGTTTGTTTGTTTGTTTGTTTGTTTTAGTTTTAAGTTTTCTAAAACAACAACAGAAATAATAATTTAGGCATTTATTATTATATGGATCATTTCTGGCTCACTGAACAAAGACAGTGAAAATCTTCCAAGACTTTTCTTGTGTCCTATCACACCAAATACCTGTCCTTCTTGGATCTAGTCTATACTCAAATTCACACTGGGATAACAGACAAGATTCTATCTTAGACCTTCAGTGAAATTATGATTGAAAGTCTCTCTGAGGACAACCTTGTTTTAGATGGATTGCCTTGTTTGAGATTTATAGTAAAATAAGCTGAAATTTTTCTGGGTGTATTTTTCTTGTAGCCCGTGTGTTAGTATTAACAAGTAAAAAATTTTGTGTCTCAATAGCATATTCCACCCAAGGATCAGAGAAGTGAATAAGTATTATTATCCTCTCTTTATGAACATAAAAACTGAGGGCTGATTTACAGTGAGAAGTGCGTTATTTAAACTGACAATGTTAATTAAACCAGTTTAGCAAAACTAATACAAAAATCCCTCCTGAATCATCTTATGGTTCAGAAGAGGTTACATTGTCATAAAAGTCACTTGAAAAATAATACACTAACAACCACATATGACATTACACTGGGCTGAATAAATTATTTTAAAAGTAGAGTTGATACCATTTATGTATGTAAACAGAATTTGTAAATCATGATAGGTTCAGTGACTTGATGTAAGGCCAAAGAGTACCAGATTCATATCCAAGATGTGTAACCATGAGGTTTGTTAATATGATAATTTTCTACCTTATGAAGTAGTTTATGAATACATGGTAATACTCAGGAACTTCTATTTCCATAAAACAATTATTGTGACAATCTTTTAGTAATTTATCTTTCTTTAATGGAGTGAGATAAACATAGATGAAAAAGAAATATTAAAGTATTCCTAATATATTGATAATAAACATTAGATTTATTTTCATCAAAGTTTATCAAAGAACCTTAGTTTTAAGTATAAAATTCAGAAGTGTACTCTGTAAATGGATGGGTTAATATTTGTTTAAGTAAGTAGATGGTAATTCTGAATGTTCTTTATCTACCAAAAAACACCTTTGAAGAGTACAATTTTCAGAAACAGTTCAATTTGGCCACTTGAAAATGTTATTTCATTGCATATACGTGTTTAGGCATCTCAGTTTCTCATCGTTGCAAGTGGGAAGCATTCTTTCTACACCAAGGAAGAGTCATGATGATAACAGGTAAAATTAGGATAACCGTCAGTATATAGATCTACACAGTTTATAATTGTGCTAACTAATTATCAGCTCTTTACTTGTCATTTTATTAAAGAATTTCTGGGACTTTTGTTTTTCTGGTGAAACTGAATAAAATTACTTGTGGTTAAAATACAAAAGTGGAAGTCTCACATATGCTTTATTGAAGAGGAGCAAATAAAAAAGGAGAGGAAGTAACATCAACATTTGTACTCTGAAGCTGTGTACCCCAAAGAGAAAATAAATGAAAGAAATAAAATAGGGAAGAAATAATCTGGTAATATGTACAGCATTTAAAATTTATTCAGAATTTATTCAAATTCTGTAATCCAGTAGTAATTGTACTATCATGATTTTACATTCCAGTAAACACTGAAGCATCAGTAGAAGCCAGCAATCTCAGGTGTCAGAAATGGGAGCAGTACTGGGACTTGAGGGATGATATGTGATGTCTGACAAGTTTGTTCAGAATTTTGCTTTTTGTTCAAGAGGTTTTAGGAATGTGAATCTAAAAGGACAAGTCATATATCCTAACAAAATTTAGCAAAAATTGCAATGAATATTTTTCAGAGTAAATAAATGGCCATCACCATGAATCAATTCAAACAGAAGAAATGTCATCCAATTTAATGAAACTGTTTTATTTCTTTTGAAGGTTTTGTGAAATACAGACCAGGAAGGCATCTATCAAAGTCACAGTTTCGCTACCAGCTTCGTTTTCACTATCAGCTTCATGGTGTCAACCATTACTCATGAAATTGACATTTTATTTCAGATCTATAAATTATTTTTATTGATTTATAATTCCATAATGCAGAGACTAGTAATTTGATGAAACAACTCAAGCCGTAGTCTGTGCTGAGCAGTCAGTTTTCTTGCAAAAAAAAAAAAAAGAAAAGTGAAATAAACATTTTCCACGTAATATGGATTGGTAGAAATGAATTCATTGCTTGTCTGTATATTTGATAGTTTTTCATGTGCAAATTAAATGTAAAGTGCATACAAAATGCTAAAACTTCAGAAAAGTGATATCTTGATTCCAAGAAGCTAGCCTTTTTTATTTGAATTAATTTGTAGTGCAAAGAAACCACATTTTTTTGTAAGAAAGTGAGGAAAAGATAAAGTTACAACTCTTTACTAATTTTTTCCCAGTCTGAGATATTATGTAGGACGGGGGAGAATTTGTACAACTAAATATAAAGTTGACATGATCAGTTTTCCAAATATTCTTGATATCTATCCTAGTGTATGATAAACATCAATATAGAATGTAAAGTTCACACTACAACAATCAGATATGAAAAATCTGGTGATAAACTCCATGCTTGAAAACACAGAAG
>WBNH01000332.1:4728-44728 GCA_013401255.1 Urocolius indicus | reverse complement strand
CCATATGATCTTTCTCAGCTTCTGTTATCAGAGATTTGATGTTAACAACAGTATGACAAACATTTATGAGGAAAATACTACTTTTGTAGTAGATAGGAACTCTTTAAAATTTAGCTATAGGTCATAAACTGAAGTTGAGTTTCAAGTTTAGTCCCGTTTATCCATCAAATATTCTAGAAGATTTTTATTGTAAGAACCACTGATTTTTACTAACATTTTCCAGCAAAAAGCCATCATTCCCTTCTTCTATAAAATATACTCTGATGGCCTAAGTTATGACTCTGTCTGCTGTTCAAGTTAGTCTGAAATTGTACCTTGTCCATTGCCAAGTATCTCTTCAATCCTGCTTTGTGCTGTGACAGCAGGATCCGAGGCTGAATGCACAAGGTTTAGGTGATTTTGCTGCTGACAGCAATCTCAACAATATCAGGTCAGCTTCCTTCCGTTTCACAGCTATGTTTATGACTCTCTGTTCACAGGGGTGGCAACATTTTACAGTTATTTTATAATTTTACACACTTCTCAAGGAAGTAAACTGTTGCAACTCCCATGCCACACCAAGCCTCTACAAGCTGTTCCTACCATTAGAGATGATGTAAAATTGCAATGTAATAAAAAGGTGTTTTGGATACACAAAAATCAACTGTGATGTGTTAAAAAGAAAAGGGGAAACATAAGGATCCAAACTGACACTGTAGAGATGCAGAGGCCTGAGTCTGATTTCAGTTCTAGTAATACAAATCAGGAGAAATCCACAAGTCAGTGGACACATTGTGGAACTCTACAAATAAAAAAGCATCATGAAGATCAAAGACAATCTTAACAGGCAGCCGTTTTCTGGCATAATTAAAACAAAAACAAACCCAAAAAACAAAATAAACCCCTAGTTCAAGAACAATAATAAAAAAAGAGATATCAAATGCTAGCTAAACCACAGAAAATAATAAAGGAGGGGAAAAAAATAAGGTCACGTATTCAGAGTAAAATACATGGTCTTCCTCTTCTTTTTATAATAACAGTATCATAAATATGGAAGGAGGCAAAGCTAAAGTCATCCAGAGTGATACAAGGACTCAAGGGTCTTATATATTCAGAAAGGTTAGAAAAAGTAGGTCTGTATTGTTTAGAAAAGAGGATCTTATGAGGGAATTCAGTGAGAAATGTGAAACTCTAAAGGGACCAAGGAAGAGAAATGTGGCAATGTTATTTGAGCTAGTTTCAAATGCAAGCTCAAGGGGATACAAAATTATGCCACTGAAAAGCCTGACAATGAAACTCTCCAGGTGGAAATATATTAAGAGCAAAATACTGAAGACTGAAATGACTGCAAATAGTTTGAATACTCACAAACTAAACCAAACAACTGAGGAAAGTAATGTTGGATGACATAAATATTTCTGCTAATGACTCCAATCAAAATTTGAGTCATGGTCTTTCTTTACTTTCATAGGAAGATGTGACCCAGAATTTAGCTTTTTTTTTCTCAGTTTGATGAGAAATTAACGATGGACTGCAGAAAGTCCTTTGAACTCAGACTCTCAACACCCCACAACATCATTTCACCCCCAGCATGCACCATCAAGTAATCATGTCAAAATGAAGTACCCAGTGAAACATCAGACTAGGAAAATTAATTGCAATGTCAATGTCTGGCTGGCCCTTCAGATTCTCCCCTGTTTTAAATCATCACTTCATTACTCAGCCGCATGCTACCTCACAGCTTATCCACCCATCACCTTCCCACTCCAGTACCAGCTGGGTCAAGAGACACTCAGTAGACACTTTCCTTTTCCTCTTACCCTCTTTCTCTCCCAAAGGGAAGCAGGCTGTAGTTGCATAGTAGCACATATCGCCAACACCTTCCCCCTCTAAGATGTGCAATGTGACACTGGTACACCCTAGCAGAGGAATTAATAGCTGTAAGCAACTGTCATGTGAGCCTACCAGGAACTTGAGCAGGTAGGAGAAGAGAAAAACGGCATGATAAACATCAACTCACAAGAAAAACCTTTGTCATAAATTGTGTTAAAATGAACTTAAGGGTGGGGGAGACAGGCAAAATTCTGAGCATTCAATTACTCTTAACTACTCCTGCAGTGAGCCCATCAAGAAAAACGTATGAATTAAATTAACAATGTTTGTGAAAATAAGTTGAATTCGAAGTGGATTACTCAGGCTTACAATTCAACCATGTGGCAACAGAACAGAGTAGAGTGGAGGCTGGCAGAACCTAATTTCTGTACAAATCCTTATATTGTCTGAGTTTCCTCAGATTTTACAGTACTGTCTTTCTATGGAACTGCTGATACCTACTACATTACTTAGGGCATTAACATTAAGTTTTCTAACACTGTAAATATGCCTTCAAATACATGCTTATCCTTATCTAAAACAATTCTAATATTTCATTAGAAAAGGTATTTATTGGTATATCTGATGTGAAAAGTAATTGCTGTGGTGCACCTATCTATCCCAAATACCTTAACACCAAGAAGATGATTTAATTATGCATCTAGAAATTTGAAATATCACATATATAAGTGATGAGAAAAAGGTAACAGATAACACAGGTAAACCTTGTACCTACTCAGTATCAGCATTCCAACAGAAAGGCTATATCTCAAGATATAGTGCAAGACGATAGTTTACATCCAGTTAGACAGGGAAGGTAAGCTGAATGGGTTAAAATTTGCCACTGATACCAAGTAAGCAATTTTCTTAACCCTCTAAGAGTTCAAACTGCACTGGGAGAAAAAAAGCAATTATGCAATGAATAGAGGAAGGGAAAATATGTCCCAAACTGGTTTCCTTGCAACAAGGTATGGATTCCTCGATGGTCTGCAGGGAAGAGCTGAGCTCCCCAGTTTCTTCTCTGACCACACCCAAAATAAAAACTAAAGGATATTTTGGGGAATAGCAAAACACAACAGCTCAGATAATGTCCCAGGCAGTATATTCATTACAGGCTCATCAGAGTAGATGCCTGCAATAGGAAGATTAAATACCCATTTACCAGCATTAGAGGAGAGTTTGGTTTTATAATGTATTGTCCCCTATTCCCCGTGAGGCTGCTTTGTTTGATAAAATGCTGAGTGTGGTGTAAAAATATCCCTCTCTCTGTAATTTGCACTCCTCTCCATTTAAAGCTATTCTTGCTGCAAACGAGAATTGAAAGCTGCTAAAATTAAGTGGTGTCAGTTCTCAATGACACTTTAATGATAGAGCGCTCAGCAAATGAGATGAGAATGAATTCCAGCTTCTCTGCTAAAGATAGCAACCAGCACTAAACAGTATAATGCTCCAAGTGGGCTACACTTCACCTGCTTCATTCATATTTAGTAGAATTGAAACAGGGAAACTACAATTAAAATGGTCATGAAAACAAAAAAATGCTAATTTCTAATGAAGATGGCAGGAGACAACTGAAGCTTGTGAAGTCAAAGCACAGCCCTTCTTTGTCACATCTGTACTGCCACATCACTGTCTGACCACAGGGCTGATGTGGGGCTATGGCACATTTTCCTCTCTGCAGAAACTGCCACTCCCAGCAAGTTTGGCATAAACCTACTTAACTAATCCAGGCAAAGGAAAAATGAAGATTAGGAAATCCTGCATGGTTTGGGACTAATGAAACCACTGCCTCTGAAAAAGCATTCAAGGAAAAAAAACCCAAAATGTAGACACTTTCTTTTTCTCAATATTATTATAATTAGGCCTTCAAGGATGTCTTAGAATCATTATAGTTGGAAAGGATCTTTAAGATCAAGTCCAAACACTAACCATGTACCTGAGCACCTCATCTATGTTTCTTTTTAAATATCTCCAGGGATAGTGACTCCACCACCTCCCTGGGCAGCCCACTCTAATGCTTAATAACCCTTTCAGTAAAAAATTATTCCTAATGTCCAATCTAAATCTCCCCTGGCAGAACTTGAGGCCCTTTCATACTGTCCTGTCATACATTGCTGGAGAAAAGAGATTGATTGTCACCCCACTACAACTCCTTTTCAGGTAGCTGTAGAGAGAGATCATGTCTCCTCTCAGCCTCCTCTTCTGCAGGCTAAATAGCCTCAATATCCTCAGCTGCTCTTCATCTGACTTGTTCTCCAGACATTTCATCAGCTTTTCTGCCCATCTCTGAACACGCTCCAGCACCTCCATGTCCTTCTTTTAGTGAGGGGCCCAAAACTGAACACAGCACTTGAGGTGCAGCCTCACCAGCACTGACTACAGGGAGACAATCATCTCCTTGGCCTTGCTAGTCACAATATTTCTGATACAGGCTGGGATGCCATTGGCCTTCTTGGCCACCTGGGTACACTGCTGGCTTGTATTCAGACACCCTCACATCCTTTTCTACCAGACAGATTTCTAGCCACTCTGCTCCAAGCCTGTAGCGTTGCTTGGGGTTGTCATGGCCTAAGTGCAGGACCCAGCCCTTGGCTTTGTTGAACCTCATAGAACTCTTCTCAGACCATCAATCCATTCTGCCCATGTCCCGCTGAAGAGCACCCAACCTCCCACACAGACCATGCTTGTAGCTTCACTACCACTATCAAATGACTGGAGCACTGGAACAGGCTGCTCCAGGTTGTGGAGTCTCTTTCCTTGGAGGTCTTCAAGAACTACCTGGACATGTTCCTATGTGAACTGATCTAGGTGAACATAGAACCCTAGAATCTAGGCAGATTGGACTAGATGATCTCTAAAGGTCCCTTCCAACCCCTAATATTCTATGATTCTCTGACAACTTCAAAGTATGTCCACTGGGTGCTGTCACCCCTCTGCCTCCTTCATGTCACTTTGGTGTTGCAAAGGTGTTTTATGATGGGACAATTCTTCTCTGAAAAAAAATTATTTTGCTGAAAGCTTCTGAGCACAGCACAGAAGTGGAAGGCTCTGATGCAGGGGGAAATGAATGTAAATGAAATTGTGTATGACGATCTTGGCACTGCTTGAAATTTATATAGTGCCCTGGGCAGAGTCATCACTGCCTTTCCTTTTGCCCCACATAGCATGGGCTCATAGACTACCTTTACAGTATACTTGTTTCTACAAACTGACATAAAAGAGAAGGAGATTGTTTCCAGCCCTTGACAAAAACTGAATTATTGTTGTATATCGCTATGTCATTCAGTTGGATAACCAAGTCTGTCAAACACATGAATGGAAGGTAGATATTAAGACATGTAAATTATAAAAAGCAGTCATTATTGAGAGAGAAGTACTTATTACTATAGAGAATTTCCAGCAGACTTAAAATTATGAGTCTTCTTGTAGTAAGGTGAGTTAAATTTTGAAAATTCACTGCAAATACCTGCAGAGTATTCCAGGTGACTAGAATGGAGATGGGGTCATTTTTGAGGACTGACAATAAAATCTTTATACCTCATAGTAATATCAGGTTTTCTTTACAAATACAATATTTTTTTATATATAAGTGATCCAGTAAATACTTTATAAAGTTTTAAGATAAGGTGCCAGCACTGATTTCCCCACTCTTATCTTGATGTAACCAAGATATATAACCCGAGTCTTTACCTACAAGAACTTCTTCCAAGTCTTTTAACAAATAGTGCACTGAAGGGAATTCCTCATTTCTCAATTCCATTTGGAAAAAAAAACCAACTTTTGCATTTGCATATAAGACAACATGTCCGAAGTTCTGTAAAAGTCTAGGAGCTGTAAAACTGGTGGCCTAGTGCTCGTGAGTGAATAAGAACAGTAAATCCTCACAAATCTGTATTTCTCCCCATACGATGATCCTATCCTGACTGTTCTTGACTGTAGATCTTCTTAAAACTAGTTAGCTTCACTATTGTTGCCACTAGTTGTAGATTTGATAATATTGTATATACGCTTTTTTCACAATGTATTTGTGTGACTTGTATTATGTTCATAGCTCATTATGTATATATATTATTTCTGAAAAGATTGTATGACTTCAGTAATTTCTGTCTTTATTCAAGTGTGGACAATTCTTTCTCCCTTTCTCCCTTCCTAGCCCAGCACTGTTTCAGGGAAGCAGGTGTTTATGGTATAACCAAAGGAGACATGAGAAAGCTTCAGCTGTTACACAATAGTTACTTTTCTCTGTTATATTCTGGCATAATTATGGTAGGGTAAACCAAAGCTACCAAAAGAACCCTGATTCAATTACTAGGAAAAGTTAATAGGAAAAGTAAAAAATAATTAGTAGCCCACAGATGATGATTACACATCCAGTTCTGCTCTTTGGGGTTCAGAATGCCTTATGAACATGAAGCGTGGGGCAGTAGTTCTAGATTAGCAAGCAATTCCATCTACACTTCTGTTGAAGTTTTATGCAGATAAACGTATGTACAAGATGTGGCATAGAGAGACTTTGTTCCTGCTATTTGGATAGTCAGAACAGGAGGCAGAAGAAGGATCCAGTGTATCGTGACACCCATGAGTTAAGCCTCTTTGACTTATTTGAGCCCCAGGCTGGTCCCATCAGTTATGTCCAAGTCTTGCTCTTCACTCACTGGAAGATGTGTAGGAAGGCACTAGCTTGCCAGCATCATTACTAAGGGAGATTGGTATGTACTGACTCAAAAATAGTGTTGAATATCCCAGTGTGGGCAGATTTGTGAGAGAGATGAATGGGAAAGGGGACTCTGCAGATTACTTACTGTCCTCAGAAATTTCCTTAGTGAAAAGGGAGCAAAGCGGACAGAAAATATGTACATCCTGGAGAACACACCTTCCTTGCACATACTCCATGCTTCTTGTGTCTTACAGCCAGCCCAATAACTTTATATTTGCTTTCTGTCTTCTATATTGAAGTAAAATGAACCAGATTAATTTACAAATCCTGTGAGGTACTGGGCATATCTTGCGAGATTGGTAACATCTCATCCCCTGTGAATTTGAAGCACCTTGCGTATATGTTCTCTTAGACTCTTAGAAAGATATGATTAAAAAAAAAAAGGGAAAAGAAGCCCTCTCTCTCCCTATCAAAGCAGTTTTGCAGAGCTTTGGAAACAGCAAGACAAAATAAATATTGAGTGAGAAGGAAAAAAGCCAGTATTGCATCAAACACTTGCCCCAGGACCTACAACAGCAAAAGTGAGGTGACATGCAGCCATACATGAGTGGACAACATGTCAGCTGCACAGAGGGTCTCTTCATCGTCACACATGTCCTCTAACTGGCAGTTTACCCCCTCAGACACAATGTTAAGAGACACAGGAAGAATGTTCTCTTTTTGAAAAGTGTCACATAAAGTAGCTTACCAGCCTGGTTGGCAGAAAATCATATTTTCTGATATCTGGTGTCACATTTTATTAGACTTAGGATACTATTATCCTACTTACTTAGGGTTTAAAAGTATCCTTTTTATAGCTAATGCCACAGGTAGGATGTTAAACCACAGACATTTTACAATAAAGGACTAGACTGTTCCTTATACACATCTGGTATTTTTTGCCCCAAACAATGCAATAGTTGTTCAGTATTTTTATCCTTTTTTCCTTTTTTTTGATCCTTGCACATTTGTCTTCAGTTTTTCCACTAACCTATGAGTCAATCTGGTTATAGAATCTGAAGAACTCCAGAACTGTAATTTGTAAGTATTTTAATGCATTTTAATGAAATATGATTATTTCACACATACAGATGGTTTCATTTTAACTCCAGAGCTCAGAGAGCAGTTGTACTTTCAGTTCAAATAATGGCATTTGCTATAGCACTTGGCAGCAGTTTCCACCTCCTAGTAAATGAAACTCACAGTATACACATTGCAATGCTTCGGATTATCTCAGTTCTGAAATATCCCTTTGCATTTACGTAGAAAAGTTTTATCGTGGTTTCAGTTATTCAAATAAAACCTTTTATTGAATCAAATTTTCTTTAAAGTCTTTCTGCAAAGCTTTGATTACTGGTAATTGCAATTTTTAAACTGACAACATTTTCAAATTCTAGATTATAGTCATGCTCTGATTTAAACCTGTAAAATCCATGTGTTTTGAAGGGTAGAATTTGATACATACCATAAAGCACATTCATGATTGTCATCTAAAGATAATTGTTTCTGATGTATTCCAGAGGAAAGACTTATTTACTCAGGTGACAGTTGTCTTATTTACATAGATGAGCATCAGCCTCACCCAGCAATTAAAATATAGATTTACGTTTTCTATGTCGATTTTACAACATTTAGTGATTAAGCCATAGATTTTATCCCTAATTGGTCTCTACGTCTTTAGTCACTTATCAGTGTTATAGTTTAGTGATAGCAAAGTGTTACTGACAGGTATCCAACTGAACAGCATGTTCTTGGAGTGTGGGATGAAGCAATCATAAAAATCGTCAAAAATATATGATATCCTGTACTTGTTCATACAGCTCTCCTTCTGTCTCAACTATTATGAGAGTGGAGAAACAAAAAGAGAACGCTGGTCAGATATTAATATTAACTAATATTCAATAGCATGAGTTTTACAGGGATTCTTTAGTCCTACTTATATACCAAAGGGAAGCAGCTCCACAGGAATTCAGAAATAGATTTTCATTTCTGATAAAGCAGAAAAGCATTTTACAGTGTACACCAGTAGCTGTTGCAGGCCTTAAAATAAAAAAATAAGATAGTGTGATGCTTTTAATACAGAAAAAAAAAGAACCAGATTCTAGTATCACTCTCTTTAATATTCTACAGAATTTTCTTCAAAGAGAGCTGAAAAAAAAAATCTCATTCCATAGATTTGAAAAATTTAGATCAAAAACTGTACATGTAAAACAAGACACTTTCAAAGAAAATTTAGATATGATATTAAGAGCTCTACAGCTGAGTAAGAAACGTCTTTCTTGGCACCAGGCTAAACCAACAAACTTGTGTGCTCTTGGAGCTCCAGGACTGCATCAGCTTCAGTCTGATGGCTCCACATTTGCTGAAAGAATTCAAGTCACATTTTGTTAAAGGGAGGCCACTACTTTCAATTCTCTCAGCAGAGTAAAAAATATTTCCCTATTCTTGTTGGACAAGCCTCCTACAGAAACCTGCTAACTAGCACCATGATTCTCCTTGAAGCAAAAGCACTTTTGTGAGAAATTTCCAAATAAATACTTTTAATGCAATTTATAATCTTTTGGAATAAAAGACACATTTGAACAAATTCAACATAAAGACAGTTAAATAAAACCCTTCCCCTCAGAACCCTCTACTCGTTATCAGTAGAGAGCAAGGACTGGTACTTTATATTTCAACTTTTCCTGCTCTCTTTTAAAGTTTATCATTCTTTTGGGGTAACTCCATTAAGAGACTATATTGTCACCTGCACTGACAGTACATTTTTATCTGTCTTAAGAGTATTGTGTCAATTCAATACAACAACTATGCTATTTATACTTCTCAGTCATCACTTCAAGTTGTTTTTCAGTTTTTAAAGAATAAAATATTTTTATGTACTTTCTAAAGAATGTTAACTCTCCTAAACACAGTCAGGGGCTTTGTTTCTTTCCAATTTTTTAAATATTCAGATTTCAAGTTTTTCTGCCTTTACCAAGAGTCATTTCTGTAAATTGTTTCTCAAAATCACTCTATCTCTTGTATTTTTAAAAAAGAGTAACTAACTTCATATTTAGATCTACAACTGACCTTAAGGATTGGTCTTCTTAGCATACATTTTGGGAGGTATAATTGTGTTAAAATATGAATTAATTTGGCAGTGCTGTCCCCTGTATACCCCAGATTACTTTACAAAGATGAATGTAACCTTCAGCTGTGTTCTGTAGAGGTTTTATTCCAGAACCTTTAACTGTGATTTGAGATTGAAAGCTTACCAATATTTGAAGAATGCCATTGAGGACTAGGCTGTATTTGTTTGTCTCCTGAACTCATTCAATTAGGAAAATAATCCATTATGGAAAATCTTGATTAAAAGTTGGCTTATTCTCCTATTTGATTAAAATTCAGCTTTACACTGAATCAATTGCTCAGTACTTTTGTGAAACCAGCATCAACTGCAGGCAGAAGACTAATTGCTCTGTTGCATCTTACTCACCTTTTCTCTACTCTGATTATAAAATCTACTGGAGAACAATAAATGTCCTCCAATATTGCAGTTTCACTTGGTCCTTTATTCTATGGGAGACAGAGAGATATCATGACAGCTCAAGGGGATCTGGAGGTGAAGAGGATTTTCTTGGCCAGAGGCTTTAGCTCCACAGCCCCTAGCCTGTCCCAGGATGGAGGCTATGGCATTGCTCATTCCTGTCATAAACTTCATGGGTTTCTCAGCTTTCTGAGCTCTGAAAAAAATCTTCAGGATTTAATTCTTTGGATATTTCCACAATGACATCAGCAAACAAAGCTAATCTCGCATGCCAACAGAGTGTTTTTATAAGTCTGTACTAAATCCCTAATTTAAATTGCCACGTAGGAAACTCAGCAACAAACAAAACAGTTGATGTTGGGCTGCAATCTGACAGCTATGTGACTGGAAAAGATGGATTCTTCATCCCAGAATTTCATCTCAAAGTTATTGGTATCCTCCTTGTCCATGCTTAACTCTGGAAAAGTGAACTGTGCAGCCATTAAAACTGCTGAACAATTTCAGCAGGTGAACTTCTGGCCTTGGTCAAATCAGTGCCAAAACTCTCATTGATTTCAATAAAGTCAATCTATAGCTTCAAATGTGCCAATAATAATAAAATATCAGTTATAGAATAGTCGTAGGTTTGTTCTTCAGCTTATTTTCACTTCCAGTTTTTTTCTCCTTTGTCAAATGTGCTAGCTTGTATCAGGAAGACTCAGGATGAATCTCAGACATAAACAGGAATGCTGTCACAGTTTTAATGGAAGTTTCATGAAGAAGATTTTCCAATTTATTCTTAGATAATGACTATTTTTTTTCACTATTTCTATAAAGTTTCTGGAAATTTTTCTCAATTTCATAAAGGTCAACTTTTGGTAAATGTAGTTGAACTCTAATATTAATCCAACTAACATCTAAGACTAAAACTGCAGCAAGAGGATTGTTTTTGATTTTTTTTTTTCCAGTTCTCTTATAACTCAATTGTTCTTTCATTTCCTGAGGTTGAGACATCGTACACCAAGAAGCTTACCTAGTGGAACATTTTAAAAGTGAAATATGTAGCTATACTTTCAGTATATTACGAGAAAACCATAATGTTAGCTATTAAAACAGTGTTTTCTCTTGTTTGTTTGATGAAGAGACAAGAGAGAAAAATGGATATAAACAGTGAAAAAGATCCTCACCTCTTTCAATGTTTTAATGGCTAGTATCTTCACTGGCAAACAAATGTACAGCGTATAGTCTAAAATAGTGCAAGAAAAAGCAGTTTTAGGAAGTAGGTACATATTGCACATGGATTTAATGTGCTTAACATTACTTCTACTTAGAATTATTACCTAGAATCAAATATTTGTGAAATTTAGGGAAACTCTGTTTTATTACCTCTGACTGAGGTGAGAGTAAAATTAATGTGCATAAATAACATGGGCAGGTGAAGATTAGCACAGTAGAAATAGGAGAGTTACTAAAATAACTTTGAGGTCAGTATTTGTGATGAAAATAGATAAGATTTATGACAAAGTAATTCAATCAAATAATCTGAACCAGGTCAGAAGTATTTCATTCTAATGCAGTCTTATAAAATCTATAGACATTGGGCAATTAAATGAAAAGCAGAAGTAAGCCATAGATTGTTGCTGAAGAGATAAGAATAAAAGAAAGAGAAAATGTCAGTTTGAGGAGATCTCATTTTGGAAACCTACAATATGTTGATTGATAGGACTAGCATTTTTCAAGCTCTGTCACAGCTGAAGTATAAAGCTGTCAGTGCACATGATAATGATGGATGCTCTAAAACATGCAAATAGCATGAAAAATCATTTCTCACGTAATTTTGGAAGATGAGAGGAGTTGCGAACTGAGAGGAGAGGGGAGAGTAGGTCAAGCTTAACATTCAGCCAAGAGGAATAGGCGGCTGCCTTGCCACTGTTTGAGTTGTTAATTACTATGCAAGTGAAACAATGAGTTATGCTGGCCTTCTTCAAATTTTCCCACGGAAATTTTATTGTGACTAGTGGAGGAAGAGAAGCAGAACTGCAGCTTCAGAGCTGAAGACAATGATCTGCTCCCGTGGAACATATCCACTCGAAAGGGAAACTGCTCCAAAGGCTGCCAACATTTTCAGGAATGTGTTGCTTTAAGAACGTGCTGTGTATTTCAGAGGTGACATTTACAGTATACCATCAATATTGGGGGTGTTTCAGTTAATTAGCCATTTTTATTAACACTGAAGTACAGTAAAACCCAATGTAAGTGTTAAGAATGTAAATTAGCACTATCCCCAGGCTGATCTAGCTCAAAGCAGTGAACTATCACACACTGCCCCCATATTTATGGTGCTTTTTATTTTCTAGACTGAGGAAAGATTGCTCATACTTCCAGCTCATTTTCACTTCGTCCATACACATGTGCTTGCATGTGTCTAAGTTCATAAGCAGCAACAAAGCTGTGAGTGCAAAGTTGCTGGATTTTATTTTCATTAATTGTGCCATTTCCAGGAAAATTCACCACCAACTCTTGTGAAAAAGGATTATACAGTAATGCTGGGGTGTTTTTTTGTGTCCTGATATTCTTTTAGTAGTAACAGTGATACACGATGTAGCATCTAAACTGAGGAGAACCAGCACCATATAAAAGAAAGCATTATTTATGAAGAGTGTCTTGCTTGGACTCCATGAAATGGTAAAAGCGCCCTAGCTCATGTAATTTTGTATTCAAAACTCCTTATTCTTCAGTCTTTACTCTATATTGACTTTTGGCTGTGCCTTACTTTTAAAACTCTGTCTCTGCACAGGTCTACATACTGGATCTTGTCTCTACTGAATCTTTTTGCTTACTTCATGCCATCAAAAATGTCAGATGAATATGAGCACATCTGTGTATTTTCAAGTCTACCTCCACATTTGACTTTGATTTTGTATGTGTTTTGCTTCAATCATAGGGTTTCTGATAACAACTCCTAATCATTCTAGTCTCTCCTGAACAGATGCTGTCTCATACAGGTCTTTACATATGTGTGTATCCTACTAATAGTCACGTCCTTCCCAAATTTGACAATAAGGAGATAAATAAAAATTTTAAAAATACTATTCCAAATCTTTCACTGAAGATTTTGCTTTCAGTTTTGTCTGTATCTGTATGTTAAACCACAAGCTCTTGGAGGCAAAGCCTGCCTCCATTTTTGCTGTGCATGCTGCTGAACACACTGTCACACTCCACAAATTACAAATAATGAGCAATGATGATGGACCTTATTTTCCACTGCCTTCCATCTTATTGCTATTTCCCTCTACACAAAACAAGTGTCAAAGAGGTGACATTAGCAAGCGCTGTGGTTCCTCATCAGCTCAGCCTGTTTTAAGTTCAATACTCATTCATAAAAGAGGATAAAAACCTGAACACTTAAGAAAATTTAATCTAAATATTTTACTAAGTTGCAAATTGCATTTCTTGCTGTGTTCTGAGTCAATCCATTTCATACTTCATTTTGTTTAAGGTTGGTATCATTTCTCCATAATAAGGTCTTACTGTTGTAATAGGTAATTCAAGAAAGTGAGTTTTTAAGTGAGTTTTATGCAGGGACTTTTTTCCCCATTGGATTTCTTCTTCATTTCAGACCTGGAGCACTAGCTGATATTCATGTCTGGATATTAGTAATGCCTCATTTTTATTATTCAGTAGTATTATACTCTTTTGAACTTTTTCAAGTTCATATTTAAAATAAATAATAACTCACTGTTGCTCCTGGTGATTTCACATCTCTTTTTTACTTCTACCTTTAAGATTAAAAGAGTCCAAAGGAAGGTGGAGTGAAACAGAAATTTAACAGAAGTTCTGAAAAACTAAGCAAATCACGACCCAAAGATTCTGTACTGGCTTAAAACGGAAACAAATAAAACTTTCATACACAGGATGGATGAGGAAGACTTTTCCCCTTGTCACAATTAAAATGCACGTAACAAAAATGGCTAGGTATTCCTGAGGTCCTTAAGTGAGGCAACTCACCAGAAAGCAAATGCAATGACTGCCCAGCATCCAAATTACCAGGCTGAGTTTACAGAGCAGAGAGAAGCAGCACTATGGCCAAGTGAAAAAATCCCACTCATCTAAAACATGGCCCACAGCCAACTTTGCCCAATAATGGTAGGTGACAGGCCAGAGCTGATCCAATGTGCATTTTAATTGGTGGCAAACTCAAGTAACAAGCCATTGCTGTTCATCTGTCAAAGAAGAAGAAAAAAAAACCAACAATATAGCAGTGTTTATTTTTTTATTAGAGTATGTATTACATATTATGTGTAAATTAGTTGAAGCTCTCTGGCATCTAACAGAAACAGAAAGTCGTTTTTTCCCCACTAATTTCTTAATACATACATCTCCAGAAGAGAAATAAATGAGAAAAGATAACATCTCTGTGGTCTGATGAAGTGAAGAAGACCCTGAGTTGTACTTAAAAACAGCTTGATAAATTGATCATTGGCAGCTCATGTAGGTAAAAGATCTCAGAGAAAAAATGGCAACTATGTGTAATGAGATGCTTTTGCTTCACTTAAATATTGGGGGTAGGGGGGAAGAAAAAGAAACTGCCTAATCTGCACTTTTTGGAGCAAAAGCATGTCACTGACTTGACAAATCTTCCTTCACATTTTTAACAGCTTCCTGAGACTTTAACTGTTTTCAGTCAGAGTTTACTTGTAAAATGAGCACTGAAACTCATATCAGGCCCTGGTTTGACAAACATCCTTCATTAGCATACATTGAACCCTCTTTTCTTTGTTTTGTTTTGTGGGTTTTTTAAAAAAATATTTTTACTTCCATATTAACAAAAGAAATCTGATCAGTCTGAAGGGTCTGCAAAGAAGAATGCGTTGTTTAAGGGCAGGCTTTTAAAACCAAAAGGACTAACCAATTCCTTATGAACAAGAAGTAGGTAGTTTCATGTGTTGCAGAGTATTCATGTGCTACACAGGAGAGCACAGATTGTATTCTATCAAAGGCAATTTTTCAGAGGTTGTCCCTCTTTTTGCTTTCCATGAAAATGAATCTATACCATTTACATGGAGCGCTTAACCTTCAGACTGTCCTTACAACAGCAACACTACTCCTATTGCAGATACATGTTTACTTAGACAAATCTAATTTACCCTTTGTTAATGTGTGCTGTCTTTACTCGCTATATTACATTAAAGTAGAAATGGAGTTACAAAAAAATTATCTTGCTTAAAATCATTCATAAGCTTTCATCAAGGGAATAAATTTACCAATTTCCCTCTTAGTATATAACCATCCACTGTACTAACTTGACCTTTACCTAAACAGGGCTATAATTGCAGTTAAGATTATATAATTTACAATAACAACAAAAAATTACTTTTGAGGAACTGCTACTGGGCATGAATGTCTCACAGCCATTAAATGCATCATTCATCTTGAGAAGAAAATTATTCTTATCCACGTCGACATTTTTAACATAAACTGTAGTACTCTCTGTTGGCACTTTTTTACGTACCCATTAATCTCAATAGTAAAGCATAAGTCTCGCTCACCTATTCTCTGAAGTTTGGATGTCACTACTGTGTACAATAAAAATTGTATATTCATGAACTCCATTTGTTTTATGTCCTTCTCTCTGTCAAAGTCTCCCAAGCAGCATATGCTTTGCTCTGTGGAGAATAAAATCAAATTTGTCTGTCTTGTCATATTGTCATCAAAGTGATACTATCACAATTAGATTAACATTTTGTGAAGGAGCGGAAGGGAAGGAAAGGAAATAGGAACAAATTATAGAGAATCCCAGTTAACCCTTTCTCTAGCATAAAGCCCCCTCTCAGTGGCACCCAGAGGTAAAGAAAGCCAACAGGATACAAAATAAGCAAGACTATCTGGCTATTGTTGTCTTACTCAGAAGTCAGTGAGCTTACTTGTCAACCCTGCAAGGTATGTTTCCATCCAGAGGGCTGCCTTTAACTACTGAGAACAGTTGTTGGAAGCGGAGCACTTCCTAGGCTTTTCTAACAAACCAGTTATGAGTGAGTGTGCAGTGACACAGAGTGTTTCCCAGTCCAGTGCTCTCACCCACTCTGTGTGCCAAGCTGTAAGAGGGTGCTGCTGGGCTGAGGAAGTGCTTGCCTATCAGGAAACAAGAACTTGTGGGCAGAGCAAAGAGAGACACCAATTCTTCCAAATTGCACGCTCCTCCCCACCTCCCACCGTTTTTCTTCAGTTCTACTTCTATGTTTAATCGTTTGTTAAATGAAAAAGTACAAATTTATGATTTGGTTAGATAAAAGGGAAAAAAACCTAAGTGAAGAAAAAAACATCTCTAAATTTACTTGCACTCTGTGGAGCTACATTTCCCCTCCCCCTTCCAATGTACAGACAATGCCCATGCAATAAATTATGTTTGTGCAGGAGAAAGATATGTATCTGTGCAACTTATCTTCTTATTACAATTGCATCATCTGCACATTGATCTTCTTCTCCGGGTATTAATTCTAACATGGGCAGCATCTGATACCTATTATTCAAGACAGATCAGTCAAGGATGTATTTTCTCTTCGTTCTCCTGTATGTGAAGTTGCCACCAACCTGATAAATTTGATTGTCAGGCACACACATCACAGTACACCTACTCAACCTTTGAATTTCTGTGCCAGTTATCAGTTGTTTAGATTGGAGCTACTTCTTCAATATCTTTTCTGTAAAGTCAGATGGTATAGTTACCATAGTTTGCATTCCATAACAATGAAAACATAAAAAATGAAATTAAAAATAAAAGGACCAAAAGTAACTCTTGTGCCTCCATGCAGCACATTACAGTGTTTCCCACTGGAAGAAATCAGTGGTGCTCACATCTCTGGGAAACAAATTCTACTCTCTCTAATAAAATACATTCCTTTTCCTCACCTTGTACTGTTATCAAGTGCAATGATTTAAAGACACCATTGCTTTTATGTAAAAGCATTTGGAAAATCACCTAGGACTGACTCTTTATGTGTCATGAGGCTTGCACATATTAGCCAAATTATATTGGGAGCAAGTTGTAGATGCAAAGAGTGAGAGAGTAAATATTTTTTGTCCTACATTTTTAAAAATATTGTTTGAAGAAAGGGTCATAGGACAGAGTGCTGTGGACAGAGTATTGGGAAAGGGAGGGGGAATGCACACCAAAGGGATGATAAGGTAATGAACAGCAGTGCAAATAGAAGAGTCAGTAAGGAAGGCATGGGCAGAACAATATACTGAGAACTGCATTATATTCACCAAACGAAATGATAAGGGCAAAGAGGAGAAGAAACTTCCACTTTGAGATTTTGCCAAGAGGCAGCTTTTGGTAATCAAGAGAGCTTTAGCAGCATGCAGAAATGAAAGCCATCTGGAAGACTGTCAGAAGATTTGGAGTAACTTAAGGTAATGGTAATAGACTGACTGTCCACTTAATTTGAAAGTACAGGGAATGTGGGAAGGCAAGCAGGATGGAGGGAGTGGAAAGGGGAGTTTGAGACATGTCTCTTCCTTTATATTGGCAAATGAACAAACTACAGGACAGTAACAGATATGGGAAGAAAATAAGAGAAAGGCGAGAGGTGGAAGAATAGTGATGCTTGTCCTGTGTGGCAGAAATCGTCTCTTCTCTCAATAGATGGTCATTTCAATGATAGAAAGTAAAACCAGAGTTTAAAATCCCTTCTATACAAATCTGCCCTAGTCTCTGGCTGTAGATCGTTTCTCACTCCTGCCTGAATGCAGAAAGAAGCTTTTGTTACCATTTCAGACACAAGACCTATGGGCTGATCTCATGAGTGCCCTCAACTCCCACTGAAGTCAATAGAGTTAAGGGCATTCAGCACTTTCCAGGGTCAGGCCATGTATCACTTCAAAATAACTCACCAACATTAAACATCATTAAAGAAACTAATGCTCATTAACTAGCAATAGACCACTGGGAAAGGATCAATAGTTGTCTCCGAAATCATCTTACCTATTACAGTATATGCATACTCTACTTAATGACAGTGAAGGATAGTGACACTGAATGATAGGTCACTGATGACAGTGAATGGGAAAGACTGCTTCTTAATTAATCAGGACAGTATTAGCAAAGAATTCCACTTAACAGGGATACATGTGGGGGCCTAACCAGGTGATTAAGAGGAATGATGTTCTGACCCTTCTTGAAACAAAGTGTCAGATTATGAAGAAATACAATGACCATCCTTTTTATCCTTCTGTTTTTCTTCAGAAGAGAGTGTTTCACTTCCTCTCATATTTTTCATGGCATTTCTTCTCATTAATTGTCTCTTAATAACTGGAGCAAATTGAAAATCAGGCAGCCTGATTCTGAGCCTGCTGAGAGAAAGGATTCTGCATTGTGGCACTAGTATGCTGTTCTGGCTGAACTGAAAGACTCTTGTTCCTTATTTAGGGAAAGTTTCTGCCATATTTAACTAGAATTGTAATTAGCTCTGATCTGACTTTGAGGCCATTATTTAGCAGAGTATAAACAGTCAAGGCTTGCATGCCTTCCATGATGTATGAAAGTATTGCAGAATTGGGCCCAAATTGTGACTATAATTTCCCTTTTCTGATCTGGCTCTCGATTTTATTTCCTACAGGATTTGCATATGTGAAATCACAGAGACTTCCAAATGCAGAACACTTTCTGCAGCCTTCAAGACATTATCTCATGGCCATCTTAAGAAAAAAGTAAAAGCAGCACAATCTTATCTGCATTCCACTGGTACTTAATGACCCTCCCCATCTGACTGAATTTATTGTAATCCCTATAAACCTAAACCTCAAAGAATTCCAATGCCTTATGCATCTCTCCTGTTCTAATTTATGAGAGATTGGTAATGTGCCATCTGGAGGTTTCACTGCCATTGGGAAGCACGTTCAGCTCACAGTGAAAGCAAGTCAAACCAAAAGGAGAAAGGAAAGAAAATGCAGAGGAAGGAGAAGATCTGGTTTCAAGTGTCATGAACTCGTGAAAACAAAAACTATGTTAAAAAACCTCAGTTTTAACTTGCATGATCGACACATACACAGCTGATAACCCAAGGTCTCAGCTTAAGGACATTAGCAGCGTTACAGGGCAAGCCTTACTCAAGGACAAAATGTTCTTGAGTAATTTCTGCAACATATTAGACACAAACAGGTTTCTCCTCAAAACTGAAGTAATATCAGGCTTCTTGCTTCACCTCTTTCACTTTTCCCTGAACAAACATATTTATTGTGGTTGTTTCAAGTAAATTTCCAGTTCACATAACTTTTCCTGTGAGGCAACAAAGGCTTATTGGGAGAGAGCTTTTAAACTGATTGTTTATCTACACCCAGGTCATTAGAGGTCTGAGACCCATTTTACTTATTGAAACAATATGCCTGGTTCTGATTTCATTCATTTTATCAAGCTACTTAAAAGAAAAAAATCAACACATTGAAAACTGTATGTCCCCAAAGTAATAATTACTAACCTATGAAGGCAGTAATTCAGCTGTCAGGCTGAATCAAATCAACAAGTTAGACACAGTACTGAGAAGCACATTAGATCACAAAATATGTTAAAACATCCTATTAATACTAAAATAATCACTCCTAACACAATCTTAAACAGACTCTCTAATACATTCTAAAGAGGATATTAATGCCATAATTGTTCATTCATTACATGTACCAATTAGAGAATATCCTAATATTGAAACAAAAAAAGTTTTCGCTTCAAGCACTTAGTCTTCCTCTTCATGGGTGAGCAAATCCTTGTCTCCTAAGCTCTATCTCCAATGGATTTACTGAGACAAGGATGTTAATAACATTGCCCAGTAGAAGAGTCACTTGTTGACCAGAAAGTACCGAAGAGTGTTTGAGATTGCTCACCATAATCAGATTATCTTTTCCAAGATACCATTTAATTTTACCAAAGCACTGTCTCACTAAAGCTTTCTTCATGAATGTTTAACTGGAGCACACATCCAACTGCACACAAACAGCCATAGTACAAAAATCCACAGCACAACGAGGTTAAGATTTCTACAGCATGTTAAGCAAAGATTATTTTGTGACAGCAGCATAATCAGTCTCCCAGACACTGTTTCTCCATGGTGTCTTCCAGCACAGCAACTGCAACTTCTTAACCCTGTTTATTATTGTACACAGTCAAAAGGCTCAGTGCACAGCAAGATGGACAGCCAGTCTCTGCCTTTCTGTCAGTGCTTAGACCAAGATCACCATGATACTGCTGGCCAGAGGAAGAGTTTGGGACAGTAAGCACCCGATCGGCCTCCTTTCCCTGCCTACTTCTCTCTCCTCTTGACTTCTGAGGCAGACAAGGCAAGAATAGCTTCTACACCTCCAAGGAGCTTGGGGAGGCAAGACAGGGTGAGCAGGGGACTCCTGCAGCTCCTCACTAGACTGAAGGAGAGACTGAAAGGCTATGAAGATAACCTTGGGAGCTGGTCTGCTAGTGTCAGGGAAGGTGAGCTCTTCCTACAGGAGTCCTTAGTACTGCATGTAGCCATGATTTCTTGTCTCATCAGTCTGCTATCCTGCATAGATGCTTTCATGATGTATGCTGAAAGCTTCATCTGTCTCAAAATAGAAATTTAAATGGGCCAGGAGGTCTCTCTGTAAATGAAAGATAATTATTAACAAAGTAAATTATTACATCAAAATTTACTCAAAAGATGTATTCAGAAACTTTGCAACTCATCATCTTTTCTGGATTCTAGTGAGTTAAGAGCCCTGAGATCCCATGTATTTTTTTTTTCTGGGTTCAGGAAGAGGCTGAAGACTGGAGATCTGACTTCCCCTCACATATCCATATTGGAGAGTTTGGATGAGCTGCCTTCCCTGCGATGTCTTCTGAACCAAGACACCGACCTGTTCGTTCTTCTCAATTCTACAAGAATTTTATCCAGATGAGACACAAAGTGCATCATGCCCAGTCAAGTTCAGAATAGAACATATTAATCTTGGAACAATTTGTGAAAATATCATTTTAACAACTTACTTAAAAAAAAAGATAGTATTTTGGAGACTGTGGAGTCTGCAAGCCTGACCATCCCTCTGCCAAACACTAGAAAAAGAAAAATCTAATTATGAGATCATGGTGTTTTTTTTATTTATTTTAATGGATTTTGAGCAACCTTATGTCACCAATACAAAAAGCATATACAAATAGAATAAAAACAGAATATCTCCCAGAAGAATCCCTTGGGGAACCATCTCCACTCTTCTGGCAAAGAGTACAAGATTCATCCTCACAGAGGAAAAGCAATAAAGTTGCAGCATAATCCAATAGTCCACTGGCAAGGTGCTCAGCCTAGGCAGCCATGGTTTCCTGCTCTTATTGTTTGATAGATCACAGAACCAGCTGGAGCAAGACACAGGAATTGCTGGTGGGAGTGAGGGGAATCTGTGCATTAGGAGCTGGAAAAATAACTTTTTTATGTCAACTACTATTATTGGTACTGTCCTTATTGACATGAGGGTCATGTCAAAACAAAATGGGGTACTTGCAAAAGAGGGAACATCACACTTCAAAAGTTCCCAGTTTTCATATGAACTTTTACCTGCCTAGGATCTGCTGGCTCCTGCGTGTCCAGTGACTGAGCCATTGCAACTGCGCTGGTGACTAAATCACAGCATTCAGCAGCAGTCTGCCACACTCCTCTATGCCTCATCAAGGCTTAAGAAAAAAAAAAAAAAAAAAAAAAAAAAACCAGAGAACCCAAAACCACTTTCATTTATTTCTGTGGCTTCTTGATCTCAGAAAAAGCAGTTCAACACCTACAGAAACCTTCCCTAAGGAGATAACTGTACAAGCAAAGTTCAAGTATCCCATCATTGATTGCACATGTTTCATACTAAGCTCCTTCCACTGTAATGCACTTTATACAATAGCTGATAGATTTTTCCAGTCTTCCTCTGGGAGTCCTAAATGACTTTGCTAGAGAATTACTAGAGAATTGTAAAAGCTCTTTTTCTATTTCATTCATTGACAAAACTCAATTCTTGAATGAAATGTTTGAAAATCATTAGAAATACTTTATAAAATGTGTTGAGTCTCTGAAAAAGAAATTGTGCAAATGGTAGAACACAGATTATGGTATAAGAATATGCTAAAAATCGCTCTAGCAATTTGATTTTCTAACCTCATGATGTCACAGGTTGTGTAAACCCAAATCAAAATTCTCTGTGTACACTCTTATCAATCACTATGTTTATTCTGATGCAGAGGCCTTCATTCCAGCAAGCATCTCTGTCCAGAAAAGTATTGACAATTGTGCTTAAATTTCAAATAAGTCCCATCCAGTAGGATGTGAAGGACATTTAAGCACCTATATGCCTAAAAAGAGACTGACAGAGGGCATATCTGAATCAGAACTTTATTAATGTTCCTCGAAGGTTATATAAGATCAAAGGGATAGATTGACTTGGCTTTGTAGTGCAGTGACTTTGTACGATGTTTGGGAAAATGAAACCATTAATGAGATATCACCTGAATATTTTTTTCATTGACACTCTGGGTAATAAAAAGTGAAATGCTTTATTTCCCCAAATGAGGTCAGCACACATGTGGATAATTGTCTGAAACAATGTAATTTTTGTTTAACTTGTTTAATTGTTACCATGGTTTAACACCAGCCGGCAACCAAGCCTCACAGCCACTCACTCCCTCTTCGTTAGATGGGAAAGAGATTTAGCACGGTAAAAGTGAGTAAACTCATGAGTTGAGATAAAGATGGTTTAATAGGTAAAGGAAAAGCCACACAAAGGATCGAAACAAAACAACGAATTTACTCCCCACTCCCCATGGGCAGGAAGGTGTTCAACCATCCCCAGGACAGCATGTGTACTTTTACAATGGGTACTTGGGAAGACAAATGCTGTAACTCGGAACATTCCCCCTTTCCTCCTTCTTCCCCCAGCTTTATATGCTGAGCATGGTGTCATGTGGTCTGGGATAGCCCTTGGGTCAGTTGAGGTCAACTGTTCCAGCTCTGTACATCCCCAGCCTGCTCATTGGCAGAATGAGGAGCAGGAAAGGCTTTGACTCTGCGCAAGTATTGCCCAGAAATAACAAAAAAATCCCTGAATTATCAACACTATTTCCAGCACGAATCCAAAATAGCCTCATACCAGTAACTATGAAGAAATTTAACTCCACCACTCCCAAAGCAAACACAATAGGCTAGGTAATTTTTTGGTTCAAAATAAATATACAGTAAAAAAGTTAACTGTGATTTGAATTGTAAGAAACTCTAGCTTTCATTATTAATACTGCAGTCCTTGCTGGCAGTGCCTGACTTAACAAATGCATAACAAAAAGCACTAGTTTCCATGCAGTGTTTTCAGTTTCAATAAACTGCAATTATGCAAAAGTCATCTTTAAATACTTTCTCTCTGGAAATGCAAAGCAGATTCTTCTTAATTTCTTATAATGGCTTTTATCTGTGTATTCATCCTTTCTTTTGCCATCTATCATAGAACCAGATGAAAAATTGAACTTTTGAATTCTATTTCGGTAATTATTTAGCATTACTTGTTTATGAGGAAAAAACCTCATAAGTATTCTATTAATATAGGGAACAAGAGAGACTCCTGAAAATATTGAGACAAACTTCTTGATGAGTATAGCAATAAAATTGATATCTAGCCACAGTTTTGGGTTTTTTTCCATCTTTCTCCATCTTTGGTACTAGTTCCATATTTCTTGATTTCTTCTACTGAAAAAGCACAGAGTTTGCATCTTCATGCCTTACCATTTGATTGCCAAGCTCTCCTCTTGGAACTCTCCACTTGAATTTTCAGCTGGAAGAGCATATAACATCTGTGTGCAGACTTAGCAGGAGGATTCCAACACTCTGGGCAGTATGAGTCCTCTTCACCATCTTGCATGGTCAGATCTATATCCCGAGATCTGACACAACTCAGAGCATAAGAGTTGCCAGATCCACATTTATACTCAAATAAGTGTCCATCTTTTCAGGAATTGCCAAGAAAAGGTCACTAGTTTATCTTTTCAGCTAACCCCAAATTTATACTATTGGCGTAAAGGGGTGAGATTCCTGGTTGACATACACATGTTTGAAGAGTTTTACCAATGTTGAAGTAGCTTCGCAAATTGCATTATTTAAGGCTCTGGCCCATAATGCTTCAGAGTGTTGAAGCTTTACATTCACAGCTCTGGTATCAACTTGTTAGTGTTTCCAATCTCTCAATCTAGTAAAATAAGTGCAATCCAAAGTCTGGATCACTTTCCAGTTACTCTTATAATAGTAGACATAGTAAGGAAATAGTGGGCACTGCCATATGGAACAATTACATCATGTACAATCAAACAAGAGAGGAAAGGGAAAAGAAAACATCTAAATCAATGCACTGTGCATTCATTCATTTTACTATGTCCTTTAGCATATGGTCACTCATGTGATCAAGACAGTAACTGGCATTTTTCCCAGTTAATTCACCTCTTTCCTCTTTGTCCTTTCTTGGAGTATCAGTCTTTCAGCAAGATTTCAGTTTGCAGTCCCTTTGGAGAATGAATAGTCCTTATTAAGTGTCTGGAAAAATCAACAACTTATTAGTGCATTGAGACTAATTATGGTGATATCTTAATCAAATAAAGGATCACAATGGAAACCCCCCAATAAATGCTTGAAATCAACTTAAATATTTTTTTTCTGTATCTCTATTTATATAAATTACCAATGGAATTAAGTCCTACAGCTGTCTTAATAAAGTGAGTAACTTCTAAAAAAGTAAGGTATTTTTCCTGAGGTTTGGCGGTTACAATGATGTGAACTGACTAATACTTTACAGAGCTTAGCTGTGAATCATTAGCTGCAAATAAAAGGCAAGCTATGAGAATGTTCCTATGCATGCTCTTCTCAATTATATTTCTGAAGACAACCACTCAATTTTGATACCTATTCAGCATTACATTATTTGAAGTCTAAACAAGTGAAGTTTAGACATCTGTAGTGTCTTATTGGCTTTTTACACTATTTACAAATTTAGATGCACCTGCAAAACGCAGAAGGCTATTCTGCTCAGTAAAATCTGGATTCTACGGTGATGCAAGTATATTAGTTTTAACCGATATCAATTGTATAAACAGATTTCTCTGAAGGCAGCTGTTGTATATGGATGGGTAGAATGAGAGATTCTAACTGCGGAACAGGTAGGTAAACCCCGTGTCTGTTTTTGTGTTGGAAAAAAAAATAGTATTTCCCAATCTGTGTACACCCAGGTGGCATAAGGGCTTTGTAGAATATGAAGAGTGGTGCACTTCACTTTTCGTTTTTCTCCTTTATGTTGTTTCATTACTTGGTAATAAATTAGTAAAGGTAAGATACTTTGTTTACACACCTGAAGTCCAGGAGGATGGTAATTCCCAGAACTACATTCTACCTGAAATGTTCAAGGACATGCAGCTGACACAGTGGGCCTGTGACTGCAAGACAGACAGCTCCAGGCCACAAAGCTGCTGTATAAAACTGTCGACATCTACCTAAATTAGAACTGACAACCAGCCCTGGTTTTATAATGCTGAGTTCTCAACTTTTGGACATGAGAACCTATCCAGAAAAGGAAACAGAGTACATTAGATTTTTTTTTTTTCTTTTTAGCCCTCATTTAAAAATATAGCATTTGATACATCACAGTTTTGCTCTACCTTTTTGTTAGAAAAGCCCTTTAAAGTTAAACTTTTAATTCTAAAAAAATTGTAACTGGAGATTTATGTCAACTGCACTCGAATATGATACAATATTTTCACTAAAAATAGAGGTTGTTAAGAAGAGGAGTTAAATTTAATAATAAACCACTGCATTAAATGGAAGCAGCAGGTAAAACAGAGGACTTGAAGAAAGACACGTGAAGCTGCTTTGCAGACTTTGCTGATTATCACTCTTAGTGAGCAAATGAAGTCTAACGTTTCAAAAATAGCCATTAATTTCAGGTGCCAGATTTCAACCTTCTTCAAAAAGTGAATAATTTTGAGGTTCTGACTAGTCATAACTCCTCATAAATTAAATGTCTGTGGCATCTGAAAATGCTGACTGATTTCCTGTTTTACTCTTATGCCATAAGAATTTGGATTTTTTTGAAGTCTAACACTTAAATTTTAAGATAAAAATATTACATGAAGCTTCACTAAATATCTCTTTATTAAAAACAGCTACAAAATGGGACAAAAACTATGGACTGAAGAGACTGATTGCATGTGTGTGAACAAAATTCCAATCCATGAACATTTAAAAATTAACAGTGTGATTATTCTAGCTTGCCTCAATAACATATAAATGACTTCTCAGCTGATTTGCATTGACCTTTTTTTTTTCCCTTTTGAGGGGATAGACTTTTCTGCTATACAAGTGTACATTTGCTTTGGTTACAATAATTAATAAAATGAAGAAAATAACAAACACCGCTAATTCTTCTTTTCAGTTTTTGGTGGTAACAGTTCTGTCACAGCTGTTTGGTTTTCAGGTCTACCTTTACTACATCTCTGTCTTAAAAGTAAGCAAAATATTCCAGGTGAAGTCTTGCATTACTCTTTGTTCTGCAACATATTTTGTTAGCAAGCCCACAGTAGTATCTAAAATAGTGTAAATCATCAGTTTTTAATCTGGCAGGAAGTAGATAGTGGCCCATTAAACTTTCGTAATTAAATTTCCCCTGCACTCCCCCATAGAACCATTATCTGAGTTTTCTAATTAACACAAGAGGAGGGAGTCAATTCAGAGTGATGGGATCTATAGCCATCCCCTTTCATTTTAATGACCTTTAATAAACTTTTATTACTATTGGTATTGATAATTATAATACACCCTTTCCTCTACAATGTGATTCTAGGGGCCTTGTCAAAAATTGAAAAATTCTTCCTCAAAGTTGGAGCACGGCAAATAACTGTGTTCACAAACACCGAGAATCTGGAGCCAACAACACGAGCAGGGAAAAAAGGGAAAGTGTAGGCAGGTACGGTGTGAATGTCCTCTCTCTCATGGTCTCCAGTGGGCTATGCCTTGGTCCCGGTCCGCCACAGACCACTGATTTTGCATCTGAGCCTCCCTCAAATGAGCTGACATGAGTGCTGAATCATGAGGTGGTTTTGTGACAGATAACCACGAGGAATTATGCAGAGTTCATTTAGCTTATTTTACTTCCAGCCTTACAGAGGTCAAATACTAGAGAGGCAGATTAACCATCATGACATCTAGTCCTTCCTTAGATTTTTCATCAATGGCTTTTACACTAACTAAACATTTATATGTGGAGCTTTTATTGATATGTCAACACTTCTAACCTCACGGCAGCCTCAGTACAGCATGTCTCGTATCTTGATGATCCTCTTTCATGTAAGCAATTATGTTCCCCATCAGTATTAACGTGGCATAACTTTCATTGCTCAAATGAGATGCAAGCCTGAGCAGAAGGACCTTCTGTCTTCTGGATATGTAAGGTGAAAGCCATTCTGTCCTCCAAAACAGGAGCTACCTATAGCAGTGAACAAAGTCTGCCTCTGTTTACCTCTTTCTTGGTGCAGCCACTTAAAGATCCTCATGACATGAGGGCAGGTATGGGCTGCTTCTTGCTAGTTGCACTAACAACATCACAAAACAGTTCTAGCCAAGGGCTTAGGGCAGACGGGCTATATTCTCTCATATGGAGTTATTGCTGATGGTGTTTTCTTAAATCTAGTTTTAGACTGGCTTTGAGCCTAAAACTACATGTCTGGAAATAATTGTTTATGGGAACTTAATTTCTTGCCCCACATCACTCTCAAGCATGCACATAGCTCTAAACAACTGAACAGCTCACACTACAACTGCTCATCCACTACAAACTATGCAGGTATCCCACTCACACCTGTGCTTCCTATGGGGATTTCAAGATGTGTATGGGCACTCTGGTCTGTGGGTGTTGGACAGTCCCAGCAATGGGTCTGAATCCCCTGCTCAGCCTTTTCTGCAAGTCCCATGTGGCATGCCAAGAAGCCTTTCTTTCTAAGAGAGTATAGATGTATGCTCTCAAGAAGTATCTGTTACCCAGCTACCTTAAACTGCAACCAAACTACAGTTCTTCACAGCCTGGTCTCTATCCACAGGTTAGCAACATGCCTTCACGATCAGATGTTCTGGATCTCAGAGCTGTATTCCTCAAAACTAAATGTCTCACTATTTTGGAAAGAGATTTTAAGTTGTATCCAGAAGTTCTAATTTGAGGTCATCTTCAGTTTTTAGTAATTCTCCCTTATGAGCATTAATATGATTAGTGTGAAACAAAATAAGTCGCTTATCTAACTGTAGGTATCAAATGCAGAAATAAATGCAGAGAAAATTACTAGAAATTTATTTTACACTGAAGATACTAATTTTTTTTTTTTTTGTCAAATACAAAGGTTTTGAAAGTCCATGATTCAGGCAGATGAAATCACAGGTGAAAGATATTGGTTTAAAAAAAGATCACTCTATAAATAATAGAGAGTCATTGCATGTTAACTGCAAAAAAACTTGGCAGTTAACATAATTTTAAAACATGAAGAATGCATTTCCTGCAAGAGTATTAAAAAAATATCTTCAGTTAATGAAAATACTCTGTCATACCTGCTGGAATCCTAAATTTATATTTTATAAAAAGCAGCCATTAAATTGAATTAAAGACCTTATTGAAGAGCTGGTCTTTACTTCTGTTGTTTGAACTACCAATTATCTAATGATCAGCATTTAAACTCAAGTTCTCCAAATGCACTCAGTAATATGTCTATATGTTTGCTTCTTTTCAGTAACTCCAAAGCATTTATTTGTTGCTTGCAAGTGAACTTTGTATATCCCACCCCCCAGGACTAACCAACACGGTTTCTTGAAGCTCAGTGGTGGGCAGGTAGGTATGAAAGAGCAGAAAAATTGCTTCATGAATAAGGTATGCAAAAAAATTTGGCATATGTTGCTGAAGTGATTATGAGGTCTGTGTGAAAGCAGTAGTAGGCAAATTTTGGCTGGCACAGCATATAGATACACAAGAGAAAAACTACAGCCAACAGTGTGATCACAGGACAGGAACCAGCTGCCTGGATTTTGCCTCCTGAAAAACTAACAAGGAAAAGCATGAGGAGAGCTTCTCTGTGACTTACAGTATTATGGATATTACAAAGCATGGTTGAATGGTCAGCAAACATGATTTGTTCCTGTGAGCAAAAGTCCATATGAAACTCATCTGTACATGTACCTCTTTACCACTACTCATTGCAATTATTTCTTCCCTTAGTACTGTGTTGTCGTGAGTGGAGAAACAGGCCTGCAGTGAGGCTTCTCCAAGAGCACATCCAGCAGGAGAGAGACATAATAACCTCAGGATTTGGGAGTAATGGTATGTTGGATTCAGATAGATTTAAAATCAGCAGTATCAGATCTCCCTCAGTGATTTTTACTATATTGTCATTCAAAGAATTTTAAATATAGTAGAGGTTTAAAATAAACAAAATAAATTCCAGAACATCTATATCACTGAATTTTACATATTGAAACAGGTTACTGAAATACTCTTTCTTGAAAATACCTAAGAATTGCCAGAAATGAATGTTTTGGAAAGAGGATACCTGCCAAATTGGCAGATACTCACAAAATTGACTTAGATTTGCTTTTCTGAACTTGTCTGCTGATCAGTTTTGAAGGTGCAAAGTCCTCAGAAATTCTGTCCACATCAACTTCTAATTTTGTCATTCTTCAAAAGTGATTAAACTCATCCTTCAATATTAGTCATCTCTTTTTTCATAAATATCCTGCATCTATGAGTTTTGCCAATGAATTAGAAAAATGAAAAAAGGGTAACTAGGTTACAGAATTTCCTGAATATTATGAATATTAGCTATATTTTTCACCCAGTGTAGATGATGAATATGTCTCATGACCCACCAACTTATTAATTTGCTTTCTTGTCCGCACTGCTTTATTTCAGGTGGTCACAGTTCTGCAAAATGCAAAATCCCACCTTGCAGAATGTTGCGTTGGGAAAGATTAATTTTAAAATTCACACTTGTTCTTTCATATATGATATGATGTAATATATGATGTATGAATTTACGATATATATGCATATATATCTGTATAAGTATATACCCATCTATATTTATATATTCACACACAACATGTATTTTAACTTTTTATTTCATACAGATTCACAGATAGTTTTGCATCAAGTATGTGTATGTGTGTGTAGATGCATAAGTAAAATTTCAATGAGTAAAATGTGAACACAAAGCACAGGAAGAAGTAAAAGTAAAGAAAAGAAAAATAAAAGGTAGAGAAAAAAAATCTTACCAGAATCCTAAGACATAAGAGTGATGGAAGGTGCATCTTTTGCAATAAGGACAGCACTATGATAGTCCATTCTTGTATACAGATAATTGAGTAGCATCAAGGACACTGTCTCCAGGTCACTTGAAAGTATCTCTAATTTCTTGGCAGACTTTTCAAAACACTGTGCAAGTTCACCATGAATAGATGGACATTTTTCCTACCTCCAGCAGATAACCTCTCTTCCCTGCTTCTCTGCCACTTCCCCGTTTTTCCTGTTCCCTGTACTGAAGTGAATTATTCCTGCAGGACAAAATTCCAATAACAAAGACCAAATTTATGTACATATTTCTAATTTTAAAAAAATACACTTTTTTTTCTGCAAATATTTGACAAGATAGATGGGAATCAGGCTCCCATTAATAGGCTGCTTGATTTTAATCAGAATGTACAGTTTGCTGGTAAGACTTTGGGCCAAGTCAGGAAGAACACTCCAAGCAAAGAAACATCTGTGAAAAAGCATCAAGCAGTCTTTCTAACCATGTATCGAGTTCAAGGTCTCTGATAAGCCACCTGGCTATATCTACATACTCCAATAACCCCAAGCTGGTATTACATTGTTTAGCCAGGGAAGGTCTTGTTGCTGGGCACCGAGCTGATAGGCTTATGGCTCACTCTGTTATGAGACAGAAGAATATTTGAATATCATGTGGGCAAAACATGCATAGAAAGCCATGAAGACAGGCATCTTAATAAGGAAAGCTGGTAGTAACCAAGAACTTTGTAAGGTAGAACTTCTGTGTATTTGCTTTTTTTGGATTGTCCTTCACTTCTGAGAAGCTTTTTTGGTAAAAGTTGGTCAAAATTCATTCATCAAAACTCCCAGTTTCTGCTTCCAGTCAGTAAGTATTGCCGGAATCCTAGAAGTCAACTTTGTATTATTCCTTTTTCCTTGCGGGACTCTTGAACTCACTTGTCACCTGGGAGATATATCTGTTAATTTACATTTTAATGTTATTTCCTATAACATGATCTTGGCTAGGACTTTTCCTGCACAGAAACATTGGTTTTGTTCACATCAAATTATTGTACTTTAAGAATATGCTCAGCATGATACTGAATGCTCAAGCATAGCTGTCTTTCATGTTCAGTAGGGTCTGTCTTTTGCAAATCCACCTCAGCTGGATACAATCATTCCTTGGCCTCACAAACATTTTCTGGGTTTATCTATGACTCTTGGTTCCTAAACCCTCTCTTCTCAATGTTAAGACCAACTTACCTCCTCTGTTTTGCCTTTGAACATCAGACATTTTCTCTCTGCTCCTAACGCTCCAGTTTCCACATATGAACCAGGACTTCCAATTCACTCCATGAAGCTAATCCACAGACGGACCAGATTCCTGTCTCATTACTGCCTGTCATTGTTCTACTCTGCTCTTCCATGCTTGCAAAGGGGGGCTCATGACTCGCCCATGATATGCCTGGGAGTAACCTGGCAGGGGATTGTTTCGTGCTCCCTGACATTCATTGTCTCTCTGTGGTCCTTTGTAGGCATGCAGGGTTGTCATAACATAACCTAACATATTGCTTTTTTGCTTTCTCTTAAAACGTATTTCTTAATGTTACATAAGTTTTGGTGGTCTCCCCGTAATTAGCCGACTGGGATAAGAAGACCCCTTAACATATTTGAGACTTGCTGTCCTGTGAAGTTAGATATTTCCATCTGGGTGATATTCCTTTCTTTTGTCTCAATTGGGATGTTGCATCCTTGATTATAATTAGCTGTGAACTCACAAGCTTGCTTTCTTGTACAAATATATCATGTTTTTGCTTAACCTCCCATGCTGAGTTCTTATCTGAACTGGCTTTAGCAAAATATGGAGGAGGCAATAAAAAGCTATTTATGTGAAAATGTATGTCCTGATATCATTGGGAGAACCTGAATTTCTTTCAATCATGAGAGACATTACTTTGATGGCAAGGCCAGAAATATAATGCTTACTTACATTAATGAAACTCAAGTCAGCAAGAATCATGATGTGCTATGATGTGATGGTAATGCAGCTGGAAGTGAAGAATAGGTAGGTACCAAGTTTGGAAAGTTGCTTCAGAATTTGACTCCAGATTAGTGGGTTGCACGGTATTTGAGTTATTTTTGAGTCTGTAAATGTTATTTGTCTGCTTTTACAGGTTTAAAAAATTTTACTTAAAACATATTAAACTCTTAAAATAAATTATGTTCTAACATCATGAATTACTAAAAATGGAAGTGAGTAATTAATGTAGCATTCTCTTTCTATTCAAGTTTTTTATACCTAAAGAGAACTTTGCATACAGTCAGTTTTACTGTTTTCTTGTGATCAGTCCATATCTCACATAAGTATGAGCTCTGGTTGAAATGGGAATTCAGAGGTACTGGTATAGAATTTTGAATACCACTACTGCATTGCAAATGTCCTTCATGGGAAATTCTAGTATATGTGCTTGAAGTGCTACTATGGCATACCAAAACATTTAGTTCACTCCAGACTATTTATTTTCCCTCAAAAAAGAAAATGCAATTAAAAAGTATTTTATAAAACTGGAATAAAATCCCAAAAATGTTAGTTGATTTATCGAGACGCAGGTATGAATTTGGATTTATTTTCTGTAAATAGAATAAATTTCAACAGGTGAAATTATTCTATTTTCACCTTCTTCTGTTCTAAATGTTTTATCTCATTTTTTTTAGCATTATTTTTCTTCCATCTCACTGTTATGGAAATTTCAGAATTCATGTGTCTTGAGTGTGGAAGCCAGTCATGATTAATACTTTTCCCCAAAATAACACTGAGGAAACACTGCGATTTTAAAATTTCAGTTAATTTTCTGTAACAACTGAAAGACATCGTGGAATTACACAGATTTCATGTAAGTTATTTTAGAAAGTTATTAATTAAACTTGGATTTGACAGCAGTGAAAAAAATCAATGGAGAGTGATTGTACCTCAGAGAAAAAAAAATGTTGCAAAGAACCTAAAAAAATTAAGACATTTTGGAAGTGGGAAGATCAGAATTATGGAAAAAAAGTCAAGGAAAAAAAGGAAAAGTCATCTCAATACAAGCTGATTAACAGTATGCAGCTGACTGACCACTATATTATTATGAATGCAAAGATTCCATTTAGAGTAAAATTTGGTCATTTAGGTAGAATTCTCGATGTCATTGATGGACAACATCTGTGGATTTTATTTTTTTAAAAAGCCTGAGACTGTAGCTTGCTTTGGCTGAGAAACAATTTCCAAACTGGATGCAGTTGCCTATGAAGTCTGGCATGGAGCCACATACCACCTTTGGGAAGGACATCTTTCACAGCCATGCTTCTTTGTAACCTTATTGCCATTGAAAGGTAATGACAAGTGCTGTGAAATAGCCAGTATAAACAGCAATATTCTTTCTCAACTAGCCCATTCCATAGACAATATTGCTTCATTCAGTTTTCAGCAGAACTCCCAACTGACTTCAATGAGGATTTAGCTGAAAAAAAAAGAAAAATGCTGGTATAATATGGTCACTTGCCAAGAATGAGATTTATTTTTCTTTATTTTAGTGAAGGTATAGTAAAAAGAACCATAGAAATTAATTGTAAATGTTAACTCAGGGTTCCAGTTCTTCATTATTTGTAACAATTTTATTCATTCCTTCCTGTTATTATGTATTATTATTCCTTATTACTGAGGTTTCAAGCATATGATTGCATGTGTAGGATAAGACACCACGCAGAATGTGTTAGATTCTGTGAGGTTTAAAATTACAGTAAGCAGCAGATGTCAGTTGAATCTGAAAAATTCCTTGACTGATTTTTGTACAAAATTTCTACAAAGAATAAATTTTATCTAAGATGCAGTTGAGCTGTTTTTACAGAATTCCTGTTTTGAGGGCTGCACGCTACTGTGGTTTTCAAATAGGAAGTTGAGGATTGCAGTAATGCTGTTTTGAGTATATGAAACCAAATTTTTTAGGTTGACCTTAATAATGTTCTAGTAGATGGGATAAAAAAAAATCCTTATTTTTGTGAGCTTAGCTGTGTATTGACATTTTGGAATCTGGATGCAAATAGGTTGAAACCCAAATTATGAAAGCAGAGTTAGAAATAACTCTATAGTGGAGCAACGTACATACAAGTATGATGAGAAAAATCATATTTATTCATAAAAGTTTATTAGGTCCTTCAGCTTTTAATTAGTAACAAAGAAAAAATCCTAGTAACAATATATGGTTAAATACAATTTATTATTTTTTTTTACAGAATTATTGACTTTTATTACTAGGTTTTCTTTCAATCTTTGATATTCCTGTACCACAAGAAACACCTGTGACTATTAGGTAGCTACAACCAATGCAGCATTGAAGCCGTAACTCATCGAGGTGTTAATGACATTAAATAGCTTCAGTAGTTCTGGGACTCACTCTTTAATAACTAACGGAAAAATTAGATCTAAAATCACAGGATTACTGTCAGAAAAAGGAAATTAAATCTGTAGAAAAACTAAAAGAATGAACATAAGAAATGCATCAAGAAGAGAGCCTTGGCTGACTGTGAAATTTTATGGTTTTTTCATTATGGGAAACTTCACTCATCCGTATTTGTCTTCTACAAGGGATTATGAATTGAGGACTACAACTTCATAAAATTTATATTTTGTCATCTGGTTTGATTGGTGGAATTGTGTTATTGAGAAGGATTCTGAGATCACATTAGCCAGGAAAGAGTAATGCACTACACCCACTGAAGAACAATACATGTTCTTATCTATCCAGGCAGGCAATCAATTCTCTAGTGCATATATCAATACAGGCTAGAAGTCCACTATTGACAGATTGCGTGGATGAGGACTTGATATGGGCTTTACCAGCAACTATTACCACAGCTGAATTCACTGTAAGTTCAACAAATAAGAAAGCAAACAAGCAAGCAAACAAATAAACATGGAGGAAAAAAAAACAAACCCAAACCCACAACTGATTAGTTCTCTATCACTGTGAATTTATTTCCATAATGTGATAATATAAAAGCTCTTCTCAAATGCACAAGTGCAGGCAGTGAATGATCCACTTTGATGCTACAGTGTAAAATGGAAATGTTTTATTTTAAAATATTGAACACTGTGAAATGTCTTTCAATGTTAGGGAAGTGAACTCCAAAAAGAAATATCCCAAACCTCTTCAAAACAAAACTAATATTCAGGCAATGTTTCTAAACTGTTTGTCACTTTCATGAACTTCAGACCAAAGAAAGCATCAGAAGACAACAGGAGAAGCTCTTGTTCTGGCACCACTTGACCAGAAACACAGATGACTCATGGATAGTTTAATGGAACATTCAGCTGAGAGCATAGAAAACAGCTAGTATCTCATAATCATTTTGCCAGCCTAGATTTGGAAATGTATCCATGTTTTCAAGTATCTATTATAGTATGACTGGCAATTTACTAAGTATTTGGGTGAGGAATCATAAATCATGTAACATCCAAGATAAAGTCTAAATGCCATTACATCCTTGTGAAGAGATGGTCAAAGTCATGATCTCCTTGCAATTTGTGCTAATCTCCATTGGCTTTCAAGGGTTAGTATCTTGTTCCGTAGCTTCTGTTGCCTTTTGCATAGGGCTCTACCCAATCAGCCAATGACTAGTATCATCAGAGTTTAGATATACTCCATCAGGACCTGCAGGAAGGCAAGAAGATGTCTGCTTCATGACTCTTAGTGGAAAACAAGAGCCCTCTAATTCCTTCCTTCCTTCCTTCCTGCCTGTCTGACTTCCTGCCTTCCTGTCTTCTCTTTCACTTTTCTTTATCACTTCCTTTTCTGGTATGAATTGACATGGACAAATATACTAATAACAATTACTTGCTCAGACTGACAAAATTCCAGTTATGCTAACAACAAATTCTTGGCTTTATATGTTTTTTCTTACTTGTAGCAAGATTTTGTTGTTACAAGCATACCAAAATGATGTAGGCTCTGAGCTACAGTTACAGCACTGATGAAATCTCTGAGAGCCTGTAAAGAAGCATAAATTTCTGATACCTGGGAAAGCATCTGTTTTATAACTGAGGTACCTATAATGCCGAGGAGCCCATAAGACTGAAGCAGCAATGGAGAGTTAACTGTATGGAGGCTGTGGAGACTATGGGTCTGGATGCAGGTGGTGACGTTGTACCCAAGGCAATTTTTGACCTGAAGTACAAAGGAGAGGAGAGCACCATGTGTCACATTTCCCCTGAGCCCTGAGTCTCACCCTTATTGATGGGAAGGTCAGCCAGGTTTAGCAACAGCCATTCATTCATAGACATGGTCAGCCTGTCTGCACAGGAAAAATTTAAAAACTGAGTTAGTCAAACATACGGAAACAACCATCTCAGAATTCTTCTTCATTTCAGCAGAAGTTTGGTTTAGATTTTTTTTTCCTTTAGTTTAGAAGATGGTATAAAGAAAGCAGGGCAGTCAACATAAAGTAAATGTTCTTCCAGTCTTCTGTACTTACTTAACTGCTTTTAAAAATCATATTTGAAGTTAAAACTGTGAGATTTTTTTCTTCTGCAGAAAGTTGCAACTTTATTCTGGAGGCAGCATTTCAGCTGAGCTTTTCCATCTAGCTGGCAATACCTGAAAAGGAAAAATACAACTATATAAACAGTCCTGACTCTGCTAAATATTAGCATGACAACTACTACCTTCCATATTTGTGCAGGACGGGAACTTGACTTACAGCAAGCTTTACTAACAATGTCTGTGATCTACCTGCTATCACACTAAGATGTTACAGCCTGTTATTAAACTCAGTCCTGCACAGATCTGCAAGATGAACAGTTAGTAGGAGGATTACCTGGTGTGTGGTTACAGGCGTAGCTACAAATGAGACAGGACCCCACTTCACAGTCTGCTCTGCTATTTACCGTAGACATATGCTTCTTTCTCAACCCCTTCCTGCATCTGTATTTCTGATTAGCACATGGTTTTTCTGTGTTAGTAAAAGTGGTGATGGAGGAAGAGCAGCTCTGTTTTTCTGCATAGCTTGTTTCCCAAAGCTCAGTAACCTGCTGTGGAGAAATTCAGCTTGTTACTGCCTATGAGTTTATAAAACTCTGATTTGGCTCTTATCTCTCAAACCACAACCATTTGAGTATGGCACAAGAACTATATTAATAATCATCTTGGTGAGCGGCTTTTTACAGGGAGATTCCAGGATCTTCCAGTCACTGCTGAGGAGTGTGCAACCCACCATTGCAGCAGAAAACATCAACAATCCTGAGAGGATACAGAAGAGGTTTCTGCTTTCAGAGATCTTCATAAGTCGGGATATCTGTGCTCAGTGCAATGATTCTGAGTGAGCCAAGTTCGAAGATCTGAGAGAGCATTAATAGAAGAGATTAGTACCAAAACAAAGCAATAACAGAAGTGGTTCATTTCTGTCTTCGGAGAGATTGTTCTAAGGATGACTCTAAACTGAGACAGGTATTACACAGCACACTACATCCTAATACATACCAGAAATGTACATATTTCTTGATGGTGTTTGATTTTTTTTAAAAAAAATAAACAACTTCAAGTCATAAAATATGAATTATCTCAGAGGATTAGTTTGAGGAAGGGTTATTTTTCATGACTTAAAAGGGATTTACAAGAAATTTGCAGCTTTACATGGTTTTGTCACCACTTTCGTAATACTTGTTTATGTTTTAAGGAGGAAAAATGTATAGCTACATGGAACGGTTATTGACCAGATTGATCATGGGAACAAATCTGCCGGTGGTAACCTTGTTTAATGATATGTTGCTGGGCTCAGCACCTTGCTGAGGCTGTGATTCTTCACCGGCTGGGCCCGCATGATGGATCACGGTAGGAGGCTGATGGTGCAATCACTCACTGGCAGCCACTGACACCTGCACCAGCCTGACACCCGTCCCCTCTGGATGTATCAGCCAGCCTGCTCAGCCTACTGGGAGTCACAACAATTTCACCACACGGCAAACAAAAGTTCTTTTATCTACCTTGCAACTTCCTGTGTAGGACATTACCTTCTCTTTTTCTTTCAGTTTTATTCCAGCTCTATCTGCAATTCTATCACTTCTTTGCAACCACTGTTCTGATCCACATCTGCCTTACAAGCAACAAAATAAAGAAGCTACTAAATTAAGAAGGAAAAAAAAAATGATGGGGAGGGGAGGAATGTTTTGCAAAGGTATGAAAACAGTATTTTGTCACTGAAAATCTCTCGACTGTTCATGGCTATTCCATTAGACAGAAAAAATGTTCACTCTAAATATGACGGAATTCACATTCTTTGTACCTCATCATTTTAAAGGGAAAACTTTTACTCTTCCTTATACTTGATACAGAACATTATAATTTCCTCGTATAGGACATTATAAAAGTTGAGACTAGGAAAATGAACAACTGTTATTTTTGCAGACTTCCCTTTCTCTGTTTTCCTCAAGACAAATTAGAAACCTAATGTATGCAGCAGTATTTCAGATTCAATATATTAATATCATAAATACATGCATGGTTCTGGTTCTGTCAAAGCAGTTACATGTGGATATGCATACACATAGACACTATCTTTACTGTGTGCCAGCTAAGACCTATACTTAGTCCATTGGTCAGAATTTTTAATAATTTGCCACTCATAATACAATTAGTATGCAATGATATACTACCACTTAAAGAGTAGCATTTAAACATGTATCTAGGCTGTGAAATAATTATTTCAATTGATTTTCTCTACTAGTCTCCTCCTTTACAGTGTTGATGAACTTTTTGGGGAAAGAAAGCCCCCAAACTTTATTAGGATGACAGGTCATTATAATGATTAAAAAGTAATTATCTAGCCAAGGTGGCTCTAGCACATACTTTCCCAATCTCTAATTTTATATAAAGGCCTTTTCATTAGTTTAGAGCGCAAATCTCTGCAGCTTCTTACAAAAGGAATGGGAACACCACTTCAGCTACCATGTTTCCTAATTGCAGATGGACCAGTTCTATAAATTACACACATCTGTCTTTGCATGTCACTGTAAATTCAAATATATATCACCTCGTGCTAGCAGAGGCTGCATAGCCATTATAGGAGCTAGATTGAGCATCATGGCTGTGCAGATCACAGGCTGCCTCACCACAAGAGTGTGGATAGCCACCCTGTTCTAGCTCACCCTTTCTCTGATTTTTGTTCTAGGTAAAAAGATGTTACAGAGACAGAGGCTTGTTATTTAGCTCAAATAGCTGGTAAGCTGGGTCATGCATCCCTGTGAAGCCACATGTTCTTTCTGCCCTTCAGGCTCTCCCAGTCATACCTGCTCTCATGAAGTGCCTTGCATGAGCGAAAGTTAGAGTGTTAGAGTTATGTAGCTCTAAATGTAACACCCTTTCTGAGCCTGGCAGTCATTAAACTGTGCTTTGAAAACACTTGGATTACTCTGATTCATTTCCCTGAATCAAAATCCTATATGCACATCGTAGGGGGTGGAAGATGTGGGAGGGAAGGCTGTATCCTTTTGTGGATCCCAAAAAGTCATCAAGTGAGCATTGGTCATTCCTTTCTCCTCCAAGAACAGTAAAAACCAGAAAATCAGAACTAGTCATCTTAAACAGTTTTAAAATATGACC
>WBNH01000330.1:26369-74737 GCA_013401255.1 Urocolius indicus | reverse complement strand
TCCCCTGCACCGCTGTGGGGAGAGGAAAAGGAATCCCAGATTTTGATCTCTCTGTCCTTATCTCAACTCACAAGCAGTTTGTTATATTCCTCTCTCTCTCCTGTCCAGTTTAGGAGGGGGAGTAATATTATGACTGGGTGTATATTGGGCTAAACCACCACAACATCCATGGCCCTTCCTTGTCTACTGATGTAGTCACTTCATCCTAGAAGGCCACTAGGTTGGTCAGACAGGACTTGCTCTTTGTGAAACCATGCTACCTCTCTCAGATCACCTCCCTGTCCTCCATGTGCCTTAGCATAGCTTCTAGGAGGGTCTACCCCTTGACCTTCCCAGGCACAGAGTTGAGGCTGATAGGTCAGAAGTTCCATTTCAAAGCCAGTTTTGTGTGGTCATCAGGACAACTGTAGTATCGATACAATCCCAGATTTGGCATTGTTTCTTTCCATCTGGGAGGCTGGTCCAGAAATGGGCTCAACTGTATCACTTCTCTGCCAAATCCACAGAGACCGGCTAGCTGTCCGTGGGCTGAATTCAAATGAGAATGAGTATGTTCTTGACAAAACACATCTAATTTGACCAGAAATTCAGGAATCTTTCAACCGCAATTCTCTTATCTGTTCCTCTGCCCAAGTGTAATAAAGGGAAACAATTGCAGTTGCTCATGATATTGTGATGAGCAGCAGTCACCGTAACCACTCTTCAATGGATATTAGACATCGGCAGCATCAACTGTGTAGTCCTGTGGGATACAGGCCAGCTGCTTACCCCATCCGAAATCTATTTAATCAGAGAGCACCAGAAACAAATGAAACCAGTTGTTTTCAAATGCAGCAAATTGTCATAATCTATGATCTATTAAAATTAAAAAGCAATTAGCCATATTGCCAGGATTATCTAGGATATGAGATAAAAAACACAGAGAGTAAATGCACGAACCTGGGGTGCATCAAGAAGACTGGATGTGGAAAGGCAATATAAAGGATTAATTGAAGGAATTTCACACTCCAACAACAAAACCAAAATGTAATCCACGCCCTACTTTACTATTTGTTCTTTTCCTCTAGCTTAACAATGCGCTGACCCATACAAACTCTGCCTCAGGAATTCAATATCTGTGTGACTCTAGTAATCTTTATGAAGTATAAAGCTGATACAAGGAAGGTTAAAATGCATCTCCTCTTCAATCTATTCCAGATTATAGAGTGGATCTCTGTGCTTCCTTTTCACCGTATCTTGAAGTGTTTATCCGAGGGCTTGCAAGCCAAAGCCGATGGCTGATCTTCTAAGGTTAGAAGATGGAGTAACCCAATATACCTAAGAAGATCCAAGCCAGCAGCAGAGAGATCATGCCAGAGGTGATATTATAGCAGGATTGACGATGCATGCACAAAGCAGCCAACTTCTACAGACAGCATCTTGGTGGGGTGAGAGAAATGGGCTTCTTTTCCATGCTGAAGTGCTGACCACCCAGAGAAGGAACTGGAAAGCAAGTTAAGAGGGAGCATGGACTCTACTGAGGAGTAGTGCCTCCCACTCCCCCAGTGCAGTACCTCAACCACAGAAGCATGCCTGAATCTGTTGGGCTTCTTCCCAGACAAAGTTGGCCAGCCTGCATACATTGGGACAGCAAAATCTAATTTTCCCTGAGCTGTTGAAGGGCCCTTCACCAGATATGCTTTCAATAAAAGTATATTTGTGAGGGAACAGACTGGAATTAAGAAATTACAAGTGTTGTCAGAGCTGTGGATGAGCACAACCACCACAAAACAGCCCAGTGATTGTTAACAGCAGTTGACCAGAGTTTTATTCCTACTCTCCTTAGCAAAGATGGGTTAGATGCTTTCAGCCAGATTCTCTCTGATATAACAACTTCATTTCTCCAATCACAATAATTGTCATTATGAATGAAGTTTTGAAAGGTCTTTAATTATAATTTTCTCCATAACATTTCATTTTCATATGTACTGCCAAAACCACTAACAAACAACAAAGACTCTATGAAAAAAATGAAATTATGTATTGGATTCTGAATAAAGAGAATGCTGTTTTTTTCATCTGAATTTAGAAACAGATTATTTTCTACATTAAATGTATTTTCAAAAATATCTGTAAATTGTCTTGTCATTATAAAAATATAAAATTATTATTTAATCCTTAACATAAAGATATCTGCTTCTGGACTGAATTCCATCAAGCCATTAACACAGGCTATGCCAAAAGTTAGTCTTGATTGAATTATCACTTTACAGATCTTTTCTATCATGTCTTTCATCAAAGATACTTCTAAAAACAAAATCTTGCCTTCATCAAAAAATAAATCTGATGAAAAACAATTCCAGAGATCTCCACAAAAACTGATTAACTAAAGAGGTTTGTAAGCAGCTGCCAAGCATAAGAAAGCTTAAACAGAGCATTAATTTTGATCATCATGTTCCTCACTGCAACCTCACCAAGGGCCTGGAGAGATTTGTGGTCTAAGATCAGGACAAAGAGTGATCACACAGTAGGGAAAATGCTTTGCAGGAGCTCAGATGCAAAACTTCCTTCATCTGGAAAAACTCACAGAAGATTCTCGAGGACAATTCCCCAGTCCCTTTGGAAAATCTTTGCAATATGTATTTTCATGAACACTTGAAAAGTCAGCTGGGCAGCCTCAGGGACTGTAATCCTTGAGGTCAAATTTGACTCTCATTTGCACAAGAGAAAAATCTGGTTTTTTTTTCCAGTGAACACCAAACCACAGTCTTATGTTTGTGACAGAGCACAGGCAGTTTCCCCTGCAACCCATACACGTGCACCTCAGACCTGTAGCAAGGGACTACCAATGGCATTAAAATTGTTGACTACCAAAGAACATTTGATTCAAAGAATGTTTTATTTGAACTGTCAATGTGGGTTCTAACACCATTCCCCAGATAAGCCAGCTGCACACCACTGGTTATTTCCATTTTGCAAGCAAGGTCAAAATCTGACCCTGCTGCTTTTTTCTTCCACAGCACCATACGGACTACAGGTAATCACTCTGAAACCTGTGGGTAAGTAGAAATCCACTGTCTTTTCACAAAAGTTGGTATAAACCAGTTTGTCAAAGTCTTCATGCAGGAAGAGATACAAAATTCAGATATGTCAAAATGTCAGTACCAGTATGAAAAAGCATGCACACCGGTGAGTTACCATCAGCTGCTGTAGGAATTGACCATCTTCTGCTGGATAATAGTGCTGCATCCCCCTCCTCCCCAGGCAGAAGACATGTCTCCAACAATCCAAGCTACTTCCTGGGACAAGGACTGTTTGTCAACCCACAACACTGTCAGATGCAGTCAGAAGTTGCCCAATTTTTTCATTGTAAAAAATTGTTACTCATTTTCATATGCCTATGATTTGGGAGTTTCAAGACAGTAATCAGAGAAAACTTCTTAATGGAGTCATTCAAACCTAACTAGAACTTACAGGAAACATTAAGGGCTTTTGCAAGATTATTTGGGACAAATTTGCTGCTCTAAGAAGTTCAGAGGTAACATTGATTAATCTGAAATTCCAGATGCTTCTGTAAAACAATCAGTAAATACAAAGCTCTGCTTCTGTGATGCACTAGTCACCAGTACATGTGAAGAGACCATGCCGTTAAAATATTACATTGCTAGTCCCATACCAGAACCGTGTTTCACTATATCAAAAGGCCACAAAACTCTTTGAAATTTGGAGGAGTGGGCATTGGGTATCTAATACAAGAGTATTAATCCACTCTTAGGCAATACATTAAATTTGCCCAAAGGGATCAAAGTAATAGTTTTCTTTTTTCTTTTTTGAATATGATTCCAAATTGGCAGTTTGTATGCCAACTTTCACCATGATAAAATTTCAAACAACCAAGATGACATGCAGTCATCTTGCTTAGTAGAAGCTAAAGGAAAAATTGTGGTGTAAAACACTCTCTAGGTCCAAGAGCAAATATCTCATGTACAAGGTAGGTAGAAATATATGAATGATATATTCTTACTTTGGTATATGAAGATGTAGAATGTATCTTATACTCTCTCTCAAAATGAAACCTGGCTGTGGTGGAAACAGTGTTATAATATCTATGAAATCCTTTTGCCTAACCTTGCATAATTAAATTAAAATTCACATAGCTGGGAAACTTTTTCACTGCAGGAAAATTTCAATTCTCAAACTTTAAGAAAAATGTTAAGAAAGGAGAAAGTAAAAATATTTTTAAATCACAGAATCCTAAGGGTTAGAAGGGATCTCAAAAAATCATCTAGTCCAATCCCCCTACCAGAGCAGGACCACTTAGAGTTGATCTTACAGGAACTCATACAGGTGGGTCTTGAATGTCTCCAGAGAAGGACACTCAACAATCCACCTGAGCAGCCTGTTCTAATGCTCTGTCACCCTCACAGTGAAGAAATAATATGAAAACTTTGTCGTTGTTTGGTCATCTGAGGTGTTGTGGGAAGAGGGGCTGCTTAGTCTAGATAAGAGGAGACTGCAGGGAGATCTCATTGATATTTACAAATACCTAAATGGCGGATGTCAGGAGGTTGGGTCTATTGCATCTATTAATAGGACAAGGGGTAATGGAATGAAGCTGGAACACAAAAAGTTCCATTTAAACGTAAGAAAAAACTATTTCACTGTTAGGGTGAGGGAGCCCTGGCACAGGGCTCCCATATTGCAGAGGAATTGTACTCCTGTCTGCAATGGCACCCTCTTGTCTGCAGACAGGGCAGTAAGCCATCACATAATATGACCACACCAGGTTAAACTTGTTGTTGCAGCTTTATTTCTGCTTTCAACACGTGCACCTGATCCAGTGGCTTCACTGACACAAGTGGGGATTTGCGTTCGGGCCACTGTGAAATCCCACCTACCCATGCCACATCACCTGTTTCCCAAATGTTCTCTGGCCCTGCCCTCAGAAAAATACCAACTGGCATGTCATGCAGTACAGTTTCACTTTCATCTGCATGACAGGAGTATGACAAGAATAGAGGAGTCATGGGACTGGAAACCACAGACATAAACTATGTAATGTCACCAAGGAAAGTAACATCCCCCCACCTCTTTGGGGAGGGATGCAGGCAAAGCCATGGCATTTTGCTTTCAAGGTAATAACACAAAGCGGCAAAGTAACAGGACTGGATCCTGCTGCACTAGACTTCACAGGAAGTCACTGGACAAATAACAAAAGGGAAATTTGAAGTGTCTTACTCTTATGCAAGTGTTTTCAGATTCAAAAATTTTGCAAGACTAACTTGAATTAAACTCAGTGGCCCATGTCCTCCCCATAAAATCCAAATGCTGTAACAAAGCCCTGTAGCACAATACTGTAGCATACCAAGATCATATTCAAGATCTGTGGCACCCAGTAAGGGTGCACAATTAATACGTGTGCACAATTAGCTATCATAAATAAACAGTGGCTAGCACACCTCAACATCATGCTTCTTCCATTGCAACAAAGAGGCATGACATCTTTCAGTACTTAGCTGATGATAATACAGACAGAAAGAGGAAAAAAAATCAGCCGATGAAAATCTCCCTTTTTAGGTTTGCAGTCACACTAAATAATATCAAGTTTTGTATATGTTCTTCTCCAAAATGAAACAACTAATTTTATCCCCAAGTCCTCAAGTTGGCCATTGAATCATTCAGAGCTGGGAAACAGAAGTTTCTGTTCAAACATTCTTATTACATGGGTTTGGGCACCATCCACCACCTAAAATCAGCAATGGTAAACATTTCCCATTACAGAAGCATAGCTAGGACATCCTAATTTTGGTGGTAATAATGAATGGCAATTAGTTGGTTACTGGCATGTGGAGCAGTTATAACATATGAGGGTATCAAAAGATGCCTGTCAAAGCCTCATATTGTTATTGCTGCATCATTTTAAAGCCTAAGTGGTGATCCATATAATAACAGAATTAACTTCCTCTGGATTGACATTATGTCCTACCCTCAGGAAATGCCTTAAATAGACACTTTGAGCTGAAGAAAGTAGTCATTGCTAAACCTATTGGCTCAAGAGTGATAGTTAGCTCAGAGATGGTTCAAGAACAGCACTAGTCTTGTGTTTTGCTGTATGAGAGTCCTAAAAAAAAAGCATTTCCATTAACAACAAGAAGACAAGTAATTGTCAAGGAATTGTAATCATCTCATATATCTTTCAAAAACTAGCAAGCTCCTACAGAAAAACAGTAGTGATGTGAAGGTTTATGTCCTGCAAGTGAATGAAGCTCCCAGCAACAGCTGATGAAGAGAGCTTGATATGCTGAAAACTTGGTACACTGTAGAGGTAGTAGCAGTAAGCACAGATGAATGAGAAAAAAGGAACCTACAACTCCCCTTAGGAAATAAAGGAAACAAGTACTGTTGCTTTAAGAGATCTAGATGCTTTTCCAGAAAATTTTAAGTAGATATGTGGTTCTTGAATAACGAACAATTAGGGTTTTACTCAGAAGAGCAATTACATCAATATAACCTTCTTGCTCAACTGACTTTCTGCATATACTCACATTAAGTGTTGATGATAGTATTGCCTAAAAAACATTGCTAATGATTTTTATTTGGAGTACAGTTAAAAAGCCAAAAGCCTGACAGAGCCAGTTGAAAATTATTAGATCAGAAAAGACCTAATTCTGTAGTTCAAGTACATATTAAGTGTTCCTGAGTGGGTTTAGTGACTTCCAGATTTGATAGAATATAATTTACTGTTTACAGATATTGTTTTATGGATGGCAAAGTCAATGAACTGAAACAAGTTACTGTCAGCTACAGAGAAACCTCAGTGGTAGAGCCCAAATGAGCACTCTGTAATGTCTCACCATCATCCAATGTGCTTATTCTTATCATACTACCTTAGTTTTCTTTCTTAACTGTTTAAAAAATCCCAAGAAACAACAATTTTGAAATTCCTCTCAAGCCTATGGCTTGAGCCTAAAGTAGCTAAACAACCAAAAATTGTTTGATGATAACTAAACAGAATCTTCATGATCAAATACCATTACTGATAAAAAAAGTTACAAGAATGGCCAGAAGGAAGATTTTGGGAACTACAGGCCTGTCAGCCTGATCTCAGTGTTGGGGAAGCTTATGGAGCAGATCATCTTAAGTGCTATTGTGAGGCACATACAGGACACCCAAGGGTGCATGTCCAGCCAGAACAACTTTATGAAGGCAGGTCCCATTTGACCAATCTGATCTCCTTCTATGACAAGGTGATCTGCTTAGTGAATAAGGCAAAGGCTGTTGATGTGATCTGGCTGGACTTCAGTGAGGCCTTCAACACAGTCTCCCACAGCATCCTCCTGGAGACATTGGCTGCTCATGGCTTGGATGGACCTGCTCTGCAATGGCTGGATGGCCAGGCCAAGAGAGTGGTGGGGAATGGAGTTAAATCCAGTTGTTTAGAGAGAATACCATAGTGGTGTTCTCCAGGACTCAGTGCTGGGGCCTGTTCTGTTTAACATCTTTATCAATGATCTGAATAAGGAGAATAAGTGCAGCCTCAAGAAGTTTGCTGACGACATCAAGCTATGTGGGTGTACAGGTCTACCTGAGGGCAGAAAGGCTCTACAATGGGACCTAGACAGTCTGGAGAGATGGACAGAGGCCAATTGTTATTAGGCTTAACAAGGCCAAGTGCCAGGTCCTGTACTTGGGCCACAACAACCCCATGCCAAGCTACAGGCTTGAGGCAGAGAGGCTTGAGTGCTGCCCACAGGAAAAGGACCTGAGAGTGCCAATCAACAGCTGGATGAACACAAGCCAGCAGTGTGCCCAGCTGGCCAAGAAAACCAATGGCATCCTGGTTGGTATTACAAATAGTGTGGCCAACAGGACCACAGAAAAGTGATTGTCCCCTTCTACTCAGCACTGCTGAGGCCACACCTCAAATACTGTGTCCAGTTCTGGGCCCCTCACTACAAGAAGGACATTGAGGTGTTGGAGCGTGTCCAGAGACAGGCAGCAAAACTGGTGAAGGGTCTGGAGCACAAGTCTGATGAGGAGCAGCTGAGGGAGCTGGGGTTACTTAGCCTAGAGAAGACAAAGCTGAGAGGAGACATGATCACTCTACAACTACCTGAAGCGAGGTGTTAGTGAGTGAGGGGTCAGTCTCTTCATTCCAGTAATGAATGATAGGACACGAGGAAATGGGCTCAAGTCATGCCAGGGGAGGTTTAGAAAGGACATGAGGAAAAACTTGTTTACTGAGATGGTTATTAAGCATTGGAACAGACTGTCCAGGCAAAGTCACCATCCTTAGAGATATTTAAAAGATACATAGATGAGGTGCTCAGGGACATGGTTTAGTGGTGGGCTTGACAGTGTTAGATTAGTGGTATGACTCAATGATCTTAAAGGTCTTTTCCAGCCAAAATGATTCTATGATTCTATGAAAATTAGTCTTTGTGATCAGAAGGCACTAGAGGCTGCTGAAATCTAACCAGGAAATTCACTTTCAGGAATAAACCAGTAGTCAGAATCAGTGAAGCACAGAGGAAATGAAGGGAAATTGACAAATTATTTTTATCATAAATAATTTTTTAAATCAACCTGCATTCACTTCTCCTTGCTGTGTGAAAGCAACAGCAGAAGTCACCACTCTAGCTGAGCAGAAAGACTTTAGGTACTGTGAAAAGAAAGTTTAGATTTGCTTCCCAAAGGCTGTTAAGGTCTTGCCAGACAAGTCAAATGCACACCAAATTAAAAAATGGTGTGGTGAAAATACAAGGATCTTGTTAAATGTGGCATGAGGTTAAGACAATGGTCACTCCAAATCTTCCACGCAACTACCAAAAGAAATAAGACTGTGTTTATTGCACTGCTACTTGCTACATCAAACACACTGAAGGACAAGCAAGTGGAGATTAAGTAGATGGTTTGGAATAAAAAAGGAGCTCAAATCAAATTTCACTCAAATGCAGCCTGAAAGTTTATAAATTAGGGTTTTTGAAAACAGGAGTAAGAGTAAACAAGCTAACCAAAGCAGAGCAGCTTTCTTCAACTCATCAACGTCATCTTAGTTGGGAAGTGACCCTTATCTTGCCAAGGAGCATTCCCTCAACTCTTCAGAGCAAGAGGACATAAACTCTTCTTTATGCTATTTAAATTTAGAAGCCTTTTGTGGAGCTAAATACGTGGCAGAACAACCCAGAAACACAGAGGATATCTTTTGTTCCTCTTTCCACTTCAGCATATGTATAGTACACAAACATATTGAATTAGCTTTCCAACACCTCATTTCAGCACAGAAAGAAGGAAGCCAGCATCTGCAAAGGTGCTAGCTCTCCTCAGGAGCAACATGGATCCCATCAGGCTCAAGATAAGCACTGCACAAACACAAATGTTTGTTCCCAGAGCCGGCCTAGTCCAGGAAGCAGAAGAGCTGCTTTAATGGAAATTCATCCAGTACTATTCACGCAACCTCTTAAGGCACCCTGCAAGCCAAATTTGCACAGCCTACACCACAGGGCTGTCACCAGGGACTTTCAAAACCACCTTGCATGCAGCATGGTTTATTAGCTATGAAACAGCTCTGATATCCATTGGTGTCTCCAAGTTCTAGTTTTTCCATCTTGTTATCCATCCTCCTCCCCTGTCTGCCTAGATTTTGAACAATAGAGGGTACTTAGATAGTAGGCCACTAAATTCAGAAAAAAAAAAATCCAGATCTCCCTCCCTCCCTTCCTTCCTTCCTTCCTTCCTTCCTTCCTTCCTTCCTTCCTTCCTTCCTTCCTTCCTTCCTTCCTTCCTTCCTTCCTTCCTTCCTTCCTTCCTTCTTCTCTCTCTCTCTCTCTCTCTTTTTAAATCTCTTGACTGGCTCATAGTAGGATAATATGATGGAGGTTAAGCAAAAATTAGATTGAAAACAACTAGGATTACTTTTAGCAAGGTTACATCCAGCTTCTGGAATTTTCAGGTTTAAGTGTCTGTGAAACTCTGTGCAATACCTGGAGGGAAACTTAGCCTGTCTACCTCAGGGGTTAAAAGTAGGCTTTTGTGTGGGGGATGTTTGTAGAATTTGCTGTCACCTACTGTAAAGCTTCCAGAATATTTCCAATGTTTTCAGGTGGACATAAAAGTAAAATGCTGAACTGTGTCTGTGTTAGTTGTTTTTCTGTTCAGGCACTAGGGGCCACAGAAGTTTTGGGGAGGAATACCTGATGGGACCACAGTCACTTTTTTTGCTCCATATGACTGTAAAGAACCAGTGATGGGGCTCCCAGGCTGTTCAGAGATGTGAGGAAAAAACAGACAAGCCTCTCCTGCAGTTCAGACTGTACTGCCATTCAAGGGTTGGAGAGAAGTAGGTAGTGTGCTGGGTAGTTCCACCACCAGTCAAGTCCAAACCTAAGATAAAGTGGGTCAATGGAAGCACCACAACCCTGCTTGAAGCCAGAGCAGTATACACAGACAGCATCTGCTGTGACAGGGCACTCTGTTTGGCCCGAAGGCAGTAATGGATGTAACTGTACTAAAGAAAACAGAAGGAAAGGCTGGCATAGCAGAGGCACCTAACAGCTGTAGCTTTGCCTCTGTAACACAATTAACCCCAAAGAGCAGGTCTTGAGCACCAGTAATGTTTTATGGTCTGTTCAACACACCAAAGACAGCTCCAATTTGTTGTAAGATGTAGCTACATATCTCATTTTGACATAGATAATCCCATGCTGCTTGCTTGAGGGCAGTGGTGAAGAATGAGGCCTCTCCCTCAAGCAGTACAGTGTAACAACAGTTCCTTGTGCATCCACATTAACTAGCAAATGTACATCTAATAAACAGACCTTGTCCATATCTTCTTTTAACATTTGGCAGTAGAGGACATCGTATCACTCTGGCAGCATTTTTAGCCTAAGGAAACTAAGGAAAATAGTCAGGACTTGGGTTCTGTTTTAATCCTACATCTGCAAAACAGCCTTACTCAAAATAGTTGTCAGACTCGAGTCCTATTGTACAAGAATACATTCCTAAAAATCACGATGTTCCTTTGAAGGCAGAGCTGAGAGTTTATAAATCCCAATGCAGCAATTACCCTGCTGCAAACTACTACTCACTGATAGTGATCTGCTAGTTCACAAACCCAGGAGTGCAACACCTGCCCCAGAGGCTGCTTCAGGTGCCTGGCACAGTGTGGTCAAGTGTAAGTAAAGACTGGTAGTACTGAGTAGGCTCCCCTAAACTTCTCTGGTTTTTAATCTCTTTGTATCTAAAAAAAATAATTGCTTATGGGCATACAGGAAATGCATTTACATTCAGGATTTTTTTTTTTTAAGTTGAGTTTATTGAACTCTTTAAAAGCAGTGCCCATAACATTTTCTAGACATGAAAGCTTAATAATGCCTTAACTCAAGCCAGCAGACTGCTGGAAATGTGACTGTTTATAGAGAATTAACAACACATGATAATTTGCTTCTTCCAAAGTTCATCATTCTGAACATCAAGATGGACTGGATGCTTTCTGGTAATAGAGAAAATGAAAAGCTTTAAAAGTTTTTTTTTTAAAACCAGGATGATTTAAAGCAAGACAAATGGTACCCATTTTAAGTTTGCTGGGTTCAGTCCTATTATCCCACATTAAAAAAGGTTCCCCTTCCCTTGATCTGAAACAGAATTGTGGCTGATGACAGCAAATACGAATATGAAAAATATGAATGTGCTACTGACTCCAGGAGAAGGAGTCTCTGATAGTTTATCGGATTTCCTGTGGTGGTTCTTTGATCTGAAAAAAAATAATGAAGTGATTTAAGAAAGTCTGTCACCAAGTGAATGGTACTGCTATGATATACCATAATAAAATTTGAATTTAAAAGGGCTTGATAACAGGAAGAACTGAAAACAGAAATATAGGAAACAAATATACAGAATTCTGTGATGTGGGAGTTAAGAACCATACTAAGCAAAAATTAGTGTAAGCTGTGATATCTGAACCTAACATCTTTCCCAAACTCTGGGGGTGTTATATCTTTGGGGGTGGTCTGTATTTACCACCTTATGTTAAAGCTGATACTAGTGTTACATTTCCATTCTCTTCTATTTGACAGATGAACAGGCTGATTCTTCATCAAAGAAGACAAAAGAGATAATTGCAGGTATTTGCTATTTCAGGATAGAAAATGGATTTATTCCCTTTTCACCATGCAACAACTTCCATCCCTCAGCCACCACCTTTTGTATAGTACAATACATATGGATTACATCTATAAGAAACATAATAAAAATGAAAATGTCCAGGTGTTTTTGTTACAGAAGAAAAAAGACTTTTTCTCAGAAGTTTCCATTACAGTCAGCAAAGTGCACGTATCAAGATCATTTTAACTGCAGTTACAGCCATTAGACAAAAAAAAAGGAAAATGGTAAGTGTAATACATGCTTTTTTTACAAGCAGTACATGTGGGGTTTCCTTATAAGCAGAATATGTGCATTTACACAGCTTTGACATGTGTACTTCTTGTACAATATTTTCAGATCTCAGATATTAATTGTATGAAAGCCAGTCTTATCCAATCACAAATGAAACTACTCCTATTCCTAATCCAACACTGTGACAAAATTCCTAATAACCTCAAAAGGAAGTAAGAACAGATCAAGGAACAAGATGACCTTTTTAGCCCCCTCCAATCTTAGCTCCTTAGATCTAATATTTCAGTATGAAGATCGGCATCATGAAATAATAATGCCTTTAGCTTCTGACTAATTGTGAGTTTTAGCAAGCAAGAAGAAAATAAAACCTTGAGAAATCTATGCCACTCAGAGGGATGGGAAGCAGAGCAGCACTGCACAACAGCACAGGAAGAATGGTGAGTCTGACTGGTAGCCAGGACCCTGTACCACTAGCCAGTTGAAACGATGCATATCGAAGGAATGGGAATACATTGTCTCTCAAAGGGCCTCAACAAACTGAGATCTGGAAAGACTGGACACAATTATTGCTTGTGCAAGACCAATAACTAAGTTCTAATAAAGGAACTGTGTTCCTCAGGTATTATAAGGAGTCTTTTATTCCATTAGGCATTTTCTTTTTTTTTTTTTTTTTCAGGATGATACGTTTGGCTTACATTATTGAAAAAAACAAAGAAAAAAAACCCACTGAAGATTAAAAACCCTCTTTCTGTCAAACTTTCCAAAGGAAAATGTGAGATTTTAATTAGAGGTGTGTATTTGTTTTCACAAGGATGAGCCTAACATTTGGGTAGGCAGGAGAAGGCTCTGTAATGTCAAAGCAGAGACCAACAAGTCAACACTTTGTACTTTCATTTCAGCTCCATTGAAGACAGCAACTCTGGTCTTGCAGGAAGCTTAAGATACCTAATACATAGTATGAGTGCAGCCTGAGCACACGGTGCTACCAGGTGGTTAATGTGCCTGCTAGTGGAGATCTGGAGTGAGTCGCAGATGAGTTTTGAGAAAGGCTTTTAGAGTGAGCCTAAAGGCACTGTCTAGAGAGCACACACAAGGCACAGCCTCATAGCAGGAGCCACATGCTGGGCTATCCACAGAGACAGGTACGAGCTGTGGGACCACTCCAACAGAGACAACTTGTCCACTAACTTGTTTGGGACCAACCTGTGCAGCATGCCCATAAAACAACAAGTCCTCTATATATTTTCCTGACAAGGTTAACCTAGGGTAGATATGAGGGGAAAAGGGAGCAAACCTCACAGGGTTATTGCCTCCATATCTCTGTGGGAGCAAAGACAAGACACCACCCCTACCCTTATGTCCCAAGGAGTAATAGTATACTGAAGATGATATGCTGTAACAGGAACAAATTGATAATGCATAGAGAGACAAAGGAAAAGCACAACTTCCAGTGTCATCACCCATCACCTCCTCCTCTGAGATCTCAAAGGATAAACAATGCCTCCTATATGGACTATATGGACCTATACATGTATTTATCTAGTCTGCTTCCACTCTAATTCACAATAAGTATGTTGATGGCACTTTCCACTCCTCCACAATTACACCCAGAAACCAGCTCAACTCGCTGGCAGTTTAAGTTGTATTTAAACAGCAATACCACCTCCTAAGATCAGTCCAAATACAGGCTCTTCTTTTTTCTTTTCTTTTCAGAAATAAAAGTTTGAAAGTTGCCTCAAGTATCAGTTTTACGTCTTTTTTTGCAAGCATAGTACCATCTAACTGACACCAAATTGCACCAGCAGTAAATATAGCCTATTAAAATGCTACTACCCTTATTCTTCCTTTTGAAGATGGAAAAGCCTGCCCTTAGGCTAGAAAGCTTATATTAGCAGAACTTAGTCCCAGACTTCAAATGGCTGAATGGAGCTTTTTTAAGAACGAATTATAGTGAAAAAGCTTCAGAGCTCTGAGTGTGGTGGGTGGCAGAGCAATAGCTGCTAAAATGAAGTTAGAGCGTGATGTGTCACATGACTTTGTTCCTAGCTTCAAATTGCTACACTCAAAACCTCTAATAAACAAAGCAAAATTTTGAAAATGCAACATTCTGTATAACCACATTTAAGAAAATAGTATTTTAACAAATGTTTTTCTTAACCACTGTGTGGTCTGTTGGGACACAGTTTCCCAGAGAGCCACATAGATGGCATAGACCAACCTTCACTCTTAGATTTGCTGATTCATGGCTGCTGGCATAAAATAACACTGCACAGGCCAATTCCTAACCCACTGCTTACTCCTCAGGTCCTTTAAGACATGCAATGTGCCATAAATCTTCATATACCATTTTAGATCCACCTATATGGTATCTGAAGCCCATCTCCCAAATTTACTTTTCTTCCAGCAGGGACAGGGAGAGAGATGTTATCAGGCAGATCAAAACTACCACTTCCACAGTTTACCACTGTGACACAGCTTGAAGTTCACTCTGATGCTGGCTGGAACACAGTATGAATGTCCCACTCCACAGCCCCTGCAAGAGCACCTTGTGGTGGGGCAGGGAAGACAGCTTAACAATATATTCTTAAGCCACCTCAACAGCAGGCACCTGCATACAGGAAACAGGGTATTTTCTGAACCACCTTAGCAGTTTGATTTTGATGGGCCAAAACTGGAAACAGGATGTATAACTTCCAAATGCCATGCACAAAAATCTTTTCCAATCCTATTTGATACCTGGCTTTGACCCAGCATTCATGTCCTTTTATATCCATATGTTCACCATGATAAACTCTCCCACGTCATCTGGGAGCAGAATTTTATGGCATAAAAGTTATTGCTGATGGGATGTTATCTCCTCCTGTAGTTGCCTTGGGCAACAGGGAAAAAAAATGAGCTAGCAATGTGTTTCTGCCTCTAATATCTATGAGTCCAACCAGAGAGGATAAACAGATGACATTTTCCAGTAAAATAAACACTATTGACATTTAACTATTGACATTAAAGTTAGGGATGACTACACTAAGAAAAAGAGCAGAAAGATCTTTGCCATGGGTTTGCCAGTGATATATTTAATAAAACAGCAACATTTTGTGCTTGAAGTCTCCTAAAGAGCAAAAATATGTAGGACTCTTTGTTTGGGCAAAATCCTGCAAACCATGAGCATTTGCAATGGACCTTTTAAAAAATGAACTGCAATTCGTAGTTATTGATTTAAAATCTTGCTTTATTATTTTTACATTTATTTCTTGCCTCAAATATGAAGTGTCTGATACATTTTATTGGAAAACTAGTTTTCTGCTTACTTCAGGATAAATGTCTTGCAATGAAAGGGAAGACAGAGACAGCAGAAATGTCTTCCTGGTCCTAGATAGTCTTGACACGTGGTTGTTCTTATCACAGCTCAACAAAGCCTTTGTACAACCACATAGGTACAGCAGCCAACCTCCTGTTATAAGAAGAAGTTGTTTCAAATGAATGCTGCTTTACAGATTGATAGTTGCAGACAAAAGCTGGACAGAGACATCACTTGGCAATTAGTGTCATGGGCAAAACAGGCTCAACTTATGGAGAAAAAGGTTTGATTTATTAAAGAAACAATAAGAGCATGGAGACAAGAAATAAAATCAAATCTTAAAACACCTCCCCACACCCCTCTCCCGTCCAGGACTCTCCTTCCTTCCCCCCGCCGCAGCGCAGGGGATGGGGAATGGGGGCTATGGTCAGTTCATTACAGATGGACTTTTCCACTGCTGCTTCTCAGGAAACGGCCTCCTCACACTTCCCACTGCTACACTGTGGAGTCCCTCCCACAGGACACAGTCCCTCATGAACTGCTCCAGTGTGGGTCCTTCTCCTGGGCTGCAGCTCCTCATGAAATGCGCCAGCATGGAGCCTCTCACAAGGGCAGCTCCTCATACCCTGTCCCAGCATGGGTCATCCACCAGGAGAACAGTCCTTCAGGGACAGACTGCTCCAGCCTGAATCCATCCTGGGATCAGAAGTCCTGACAGCAAACCTGCTCTGGTGTGGGCTCCTCTCTCCCAAGGGCTCCCACGTCATGACAGGAACTTGCTCCAGGATGAGCTTCCCACAGAGTCACAGCCTCCTTCAGGCATCCACCTGCTCTGGTGTGGGCTCCTCCACGGGTTGCGAGTGGATCTGTGCTCCCCGGTGGCCTCCATGGACTGCAGGGGCACAGCTGCCTCACCATGGGCTGCACCACAGGTCACAGGAAAGTCTTTCTTCCAGGGCCTAAGCACCCTCCTCTCCCCTCTTCACCACTGACCTTGGTGGCTGTGGAGATATTTTCACATTCTTGCTCCCTGTTGCTGCTGCAGTTTAGCAACTGTGCAGCATCTTCTTCTGCTTCTCCAATACATTATTCACAGAGATGTTAACTCAGTCACTAATTGGCCAGGCCTGGGTCAGGTGCAGGGTCCGTCTTCGAATTGACTGGTATTAGCCCTGTCAGCTACAGGGGAAGCTTCTGACAGCATTTTGTTTATAGAGGCCACCACAGTGCTCTGCTTATTTCTATTTTGAGGATTAAGATCTTCCATTAGGAAGGCTAATACCTAAAACAGACAGAGGGCCTTCAACAATCCTCCTTGGAAAAGTCTTCTGCTAACTCCAGTGGCATCTGAATCAGTAAAATTTTTAACTAAACAAAAGTCAGATCATTCACCCTGGCTGAAAATTCTGGGGACTGTGGTTTATGAGATGTCAGGTCATTTTCTTGTTGTCAGCAATTTGGCTAGCAGCTGTCTTCAAAATACCACTTTGAATATTTTATGTAGGTAAGCAATAGGAAAAAATTTAATGGAGTGGAAGCAGAACACAAAATTTTAATGAACCAAACACAAGGTCTGAGGCAGTGGAATGGAAATGATAGTAACTGAATCACTGAGCATATAGTGTGTCATATTCCAAATGACAAGCATCTCTGAATGAATCAACTGTTTTGTAAATAACACAACCTCATTATTACAAGATCATAAGTGTGAGCAACTCAGCATCTCTGCATTTTCTTTGTTATCTCCTAAGTTTATACTAATGCAGAGTGGAGATGATGCAACTCCTTTCCAAGAAAACAAATTATACTAGGAAAAATCACATGGCAAGAACTAACTGCAAGTTAACAGAATGTTTGCAAGCTTGACATCCAAAGCACTCAGCCTACTGGCTCTTCTCTCTCCTAATGGAAATTAACTTATAAATATTTATTTCCACATTCCAAGTGAGAGCACACAAACCCTGTCCTAGACCTTGATTCTAAAATCTCAGCTGCTTCATGCCCATGTCAGACTGTAGGTAGCAGCCATCTCCCCAAAGTGCCAACCTTCTGTCATGCTTGTCTCCCAAGCTTTCCATTTCTGATTCTCCTCACTATCTTCCCGCTTTTATCTTAATCATCTTGTCACTCTTACTCTCAGGGACTCCTTCAGCCCTTTTTGCACTCATACTGATGCCTTTCACTCCTCCTTCTTGCATACATGAGCATTGCACAGCCCTGCTTTGCACTCTGTTTTCACACTGAACCCAATCTTTAATGCCACCACCATGACCTTCCTCTAGACAAACCCTTCTGCTTATTGCCTTCATGTTGGAAGGATCTCATCTGGGTTCGGAGTCTTGCATGCTTTATTGTTTTTTGTATACTTTTCTCTCATGAAAGGAGTACCCCTTGATGGGACTTAGTGCATCAAGAGAAACCTACTGAGGGGCAGGCTGTGGCAACCTACTGTGGCAGGCTTATCTTTGGGACAGTAGTTATGGGCTTCAGAGACTGCAAGGCTCTGCACCTCAGCGAGAAGGGCTTTAGCTACACAGTGTCAGGACTTTAAGCACAAATACATAGATGTATGCACAGCTGTGCATCATTCTTGGAGAAAAAAAAAAGTGCACACCTCTTCCTAGCTATCCTTTGATTTCTGAGAGACAGATGAGAAGTGTAAACCCCAAGGGAGGATCAAGTTTTAGATAAAAAATGTATGAGCTCAAAACTTTAAAGACTCACCTTAAAAAACAGCGATCTTTTTGCTCATAGCATTTTTTTAAAGAGAAGTATTCTTTGGAAGAAGAGAGGAGACTTGTGTGTGTATAAACTATCTGCATCTACTGACTTGGAGATTAAGAAGAATGACATCAGTTGGACAAGTGAAAACATAAGCATGGATCCCAAACTTCTCATGGTTTCTCAGGCATTTTTTGAGGCTCTACTGAGACTGTGAGGTCAGGTCCCTTATGTGTTGCGTGGAAAAGGAGACATATTCCCATTTTTAAGGAAGAGTCTCTATCTGCTAGATAGCTTAGGATTTGTTCCTGGTATTTCTACAGACTTTCTTTTCTGGCCTTGGACAAGTCTCCTGATTTCTCAGTACAAGTTCTGATAAATCATTTACAGAGTTTTGGATACTTTTTTCACATACTTACTTCAACAGCATCAATATGTATGCAATGAGAATCACATCTTTTCATTAGCTGCCTACACCACCAATCTGTCCTTACTGGCTATGAAGTGCTCAGTTTTTCCATGGCACTAAGCACTTGCAACTCTTCCTGACCCCAGCTCAGCACTTCCAAAATTTGCCTTACACCCAATTAGAAAATTCTGACATCACACTAGAAGTTCAAAAGCAATGTGAAAGGCTAATTAGCACTTTAGAAGTGACTTCAAAGCTTGTGTGTCATAGGAAGCCAGGACAACAAAGGGTTGTTTTACACCAAATTATGCTAAGAATCAAAAGCAAAACAGAATCAGCCTAGCAGGGAAAGAAAAGCTAAAATGCTGCTCCCAAGGCCCGGGCTACTTACTGTGCATAGCAGTAAACTACACCAAATGTGGGTGTGAACACTAGGTCAAAGTAAATATTCATCTTGCTTAGTAACTCATTTTGAGCAATGTTAGTGAGAGATGCTTAAAAAAACATAGCAATCACAGAGAGAACTTCTCTCTTGCTTTGGCCTAGCCTCAGGTCTCTAAACACAGGGAGATTTCTTCCAGGGCTCCTTAGTGCCTGAAACACTTTTGCCAATGTAAATTTGATTAATGAACAGTTTAACTGATTCTGAGAATCTTAGAGGCTTTGGGCAGATTTTGCAGGGTGCATTCTTTATGTACCCTTAACAAGGGTATCAAGATAAGAAGCACGGGCATATTAGTGTAGTAAGAACTGACACAGCTGTAGATCATCCTTGCAGGGTGATATGGGTTACTGAAAAGGCACCAGTCCAGGGTGAGCTCATTAAAAAAAAAAAAAAAAAAGACAAAATGACAGTTTTTCCAAGCTTTGGCAACTTCTTATTTCTGGAAAGAATTAGCTCTCAGTTTGGTTTTTTTTTTTCCTTTTTCCAAAATAATGTTCAGTTCAGAGAGTGTCTGGTGATTGAAAACTTCTTATATTTTCCAATATGAGATTTTTCTTCCTCAGCATTATAAATTATAAGTGCAGGACAGACAGAATTGCATATAATTAACTCTCATTGCAAAGACAAAAGCCTTTTCCATTTAAAGGAAAAGTTCAAGTGTAACAATTGAATTCAATGAGGAAATAACAGCCTTAAGAAAATTACCCCTTTTCAAAAATCTAATGGAAAGCCTAGTATTTAAAATACAGCAGTGGCAGAGAAATAAGACAGCAAAGACTGAAGAGACATGAAAAGGGCTATCAGACTCCTTTGGCACTGTATGTATGCTAATATGAAGGCATCTTTAAATAACCATTTGCATGTGCAAAGCTTAAGAACATTTTATGATGGCGTGGATCAGTTTTGAATGGAGTATTGTTCATCTATAACTCTAAAACTGATAAGTTTGTTTCTAAAACAGACTGTTTGGGTATACCAAGTTCTATGCTGAGGTCCCATGTACTGATTAGTTCATTAAGCAGTAATAAAGGTTTTTTTCATATTTGCGTTCAGTGGCCAGATCTTTGTCCTTATTTTTATCTTGAGTTGAGCAAACTTTCTAAGTTTTAAGCTTGCAGCTACATAATTTCCAGCATGAAATTGTTAAAATGTGTATGCTTCAAGTCTAAGTGCCGTATCTTTCATTTACTAAAAACACACCATTTTTCTGACCACAAGAATACAAGTTTTTAAACTCCAAAATGTCACTTTTCAGAAGATATTGGAGGGCAAATATAAATAATGGGGTTTTTTTCCTTTTGTTCATAGAATTTTGATGGCAACAGGTATATTCACAAAGTATTACTGTGATTGAACAGTATTTTACAACAAAAAAAGTAATCTATCAAGAATTTACTTAATCATTCCTGTTTTAAAATGTTCTGCTTTAGTGAAGAGTTTGTTGGTATTTTAAAGAAAAAAATTTGGTAGCTCTCTCCTCAAAGGCTGTTTGAAATGACTGCTGTTTTGCAGGAGGTGATCTGTTGGGCCCCAATTCATTGTCCTATTTTCTACCTAGAAAAAAGGCCTATTATTTCAGAGAACCATCCAGATTTGCTTCAGTGCTTACCAGCCACCTCTAATTACATTCAGTGGTAGTTTTACCCTTAAGCATTAGTAAGGACAAGTTTACATTACACAGTTATCATACGCAATAGGGACACGGTGTCAGTGCAGGGAAGGATGTGTCTTCTCTTCCTGGAGAAATCTGCATGTTGGAGGACACGCCACCAGTATTTTTCATCGAGATAGCAAAGTCTCAAATTTATCTGGTTGTGAGCCAATCCATTCCCTAGAGGAGATTTAGGGCATGAACATCAGAGGATAAAGTGATACCATCCTCACATGCTCTGGACAGCAAGCACATTAAAGTCTTGAGTGAAAAGAAACCATTTAGATACAGCCTGAGAGGGAGAAACTATCAAAAAACATTTGTACCTATGAAATAAGAGCCTTTGTTCAAAGCAGACTACTTCCATTTTTTTTTCAGATTAAATTATCACAAAATCTATCACAAGTCCTTTTGTCTTTTTCTTCCCACAGATGCTGAAATATTAGAAGACTCAAGTGAGCACGTACAGCTAATCTACGTTCAAAAGATGTGGTATTGCCCCGGGAAACATGAGAGACGTCTGGCACATTTGGTTCCTAAAATATTTAGGAGAGATTGTGAACAATATTTCCTGGTAGTCAGCTGAAATACTTCAGGCATCATTCTGATTTCCTGAAATAGAAAACAGATGAAAGCTCTCTGGTTCAAAACTGTTTATTAAATGAATTTGTCTGAAAAATATGTATCTTGTTGATCAAAACCAGAAAAAAAAACAGGTAAAGTCCTAATTTTCATCAGTCAAATAGAATGCCTTTTCCTCTTTGATGTACTCTAAATACTGAGCAGATGAACAGTCATAGCTGTGGAGCACTCTCTACACTATCATATCTATAGATATCATGTAAATAGGAAAAAAAATGCATTTCAATTATTACTTTCCATGTATTATGAGACATAATGGGATGCAATATAGAAATATAGTATACTAAAGATCCCTGTAAATGGAAAGTAATTGTCTCCTCTACAGAAAGCACAACATAACAGGTACCCTGTCGGCTCAGATCACTGTATATTTGTTTTTCAAAGGTGCCAAAAAAGAGCAGAATCTCTTGTTCTTCAAGACAAACCAAACACCACATGGTAACCAGGCTGCATAGACAACACCTGTGGAGCAACTCTGTCTTGGGTGACATTAATTTTGTCTACAGTCACCTAAAACACAGTTGTCCAGTCTAATTGGTTTAGTAATGTTTCCCCCACTGTTAGTGAAAAGGGATCTGGAACTCCAAAGGTCTACTCAGTTCGTGTATCTTAAGAGGAACAAATTAACTTACAGAGTCGGCTTTGTCTACTAGCACCAAAAGGAATCTCAGATGATATGCAAAGGCCAAAAACCTAACTTTCACCTGGTTCTTGTTTGCCATGCCTTCATCTCTCCAATTTCCTTGTCACTTGATTCCTCCAGAATTCTGGAGCATTTAAACTTCATCAGGCATCAGTTCATGTGTTGTCAGCACATTCAAGCATGGGGTGCATAGGACATGCCTGCTATATAATGCTTTCCCAGCTCTACTATCTGCACAGAATGGCTTTGGACCCTCCTTCAGCAACAGAGACATTCTCGTCAGCTTCACCTGTTGGAAAATGAGCCTGGATGAGAAGGAAAGCCTGGCTGTTATCCTACCCACTAACAAAAGGGAACATCTGGCCTATAAAATTATGCATTGCATTTTTATAAATATTTTGTCGAACTTAAAGTATTCAGATTACAAGGATACTTAAAAAATGTATTCACTTGCTCACCACAATCTTTCTAAGCACATTGTCTCACGTTCCAGGGATTGGAGGACTACGTATGATTTCAAGAAGACTGAAAGTTTGGAAAACATCACAGTGACAGAATCCTTTTCTTTTGCAGAGAAACACTATTGATTCTGTAGGGAGGAAAAACACAAAACATTGACATGAGCCATCAGTGGTTTAAATACTAAGTTGTGGTTTTGAAAGTTCAAAATGAGAAAGTGATTATTCAGACATCATCTTTAAATGAGATCTTAATGCATCCCAAAACAGATGGTTCACAGTTAATGTTTCCTGTATCTAAAATAATTTATTCAGTATATCACAAAACAACAACTTTCAACAGCTGCTGAAAACAAATACTAATTACAGCAGGAAGATAGAACCATTCACTGTGCCCCAAAATCATTAATAAGTCAACATGCACATTTAGAAATGACGGCAACAGTCACAATAAATGGTACCCTGTTTTATGTGTGTGTTTTTAAACTAAACAGACTTCACCATCTGTGCTTAATTATTCTGGGATCATTGCCATTATTTTATTCAAGATTTTCTAGCTAGTTTTAATAAATTAATGAGGTGTTAGAAAAATCTTTATGTGAATGGAAAGAATGCATCAACATTGTTTATACAGTAATCCCAATACTCTATCAGCTGCCATTCCTCTTCTCAGAAGACATCATAGATGACTCCTAGGCCGCCGTGTGCTTAATTATCTTACGAATCTCCTGTAGAAAACCATACATGCAATTAAGTCCTTAGACTCCTCACTTCAGCTTTCTCAGACAGACTGCTGTAGCTGATGTCCTCCATACTGCATGTCTGTTTCAGATAATCTTTCTGGAAATTTTCAGCAAAAACAGTTACAACAGTTAGCGAAGAAAGTCGGGAAAACAAGAAGCCACTTGAAATCTGTGAATCCTTCTTAGAACATGCCTAAGGTCAGTGTCAAATCCGAGGCAGTGGCAAGGAAGGATGGGTCAGCCTTAGTAACTTCAGTAATTGAATTGCCGTTCAGATAAAAATCTATGTGGACTAGTGCAGCTTACACCCTGTTTGCTGTATATGTTGTATATGCTTCAACTGCTCACAGCTCCATCTGGTATGTCCAGAGCTCGTAAAGGATCTGGAAAGCTAGTCTTATGTGGAGCAGCTGAGGGAACTGGGGATGTTTAGTCTGGAGAAAAGGAGGCCGAGGAGAGACATGATCACTCTCTACAGCTACCTGAAACTAGGTTTTAGCAAGGTACAAGGGGTCGGTCTCTTCTCTCCAGTAATGAATGACAGGGCACAAGGGAATGGGCTCAAATTGCACCAGAAGAGGTTTGGATTGGACACTGGTAAGAACTTTTTCTCTGAAAAGGTGGTTAGTCATGTGAACAGGGAAGTGGTAGAGTCCTCATCACTTAGAGATATTCAAGACACATAGATGAGGTGTTGAGGCTTGTCATCTAGTTTAGTGATGAGCTTGGCAGTATGAAGTTAGTGGTTGGACTTGATGATCTAAAAGGTCTTTTCCAATCAAAAACATTCTATTACTCTGTGATGCCCCAGAAGCAGCTGAGCCCTCTCTGCAGCCTTCAACAGTGGGATATTGCTTGGGCTAGCCAGTGAATTGAGCTCTCAGCCATCAGGTAAGTGAGGGCAGGCAAAAAGCACCACAAACCAGAGCCATCAATGGATCACCTTGCTGACCTTTGCATGACCTGGAAACAGCAGGGTTTGGACAAGCTAGTAGAAGAGTTAAGAGCCCCATCAGATAAGAGGCAGGAGTCTTGACCAGGCTGTGGACTCTACCCTGCTTTGCCAGGACCCTTTCCTGGCTTTCTTATTAGACATCTTCAAAAGTAGCAGGTAAATAAGGCTGTTCCTAGGAAAAGGAGCCTCATCTGCTCTTCGGCTTCAGTGTCGCTTGCCTCTCACTGCTGGGCAAGGCAGAAACAGGATAATTAGAGATGATGTCATAGTACATATATTAAATAAGTCTTCTCAAAACACTGTGGCACTCTTTATGTTACAGACACTTAACATTGCAACCCTAACCTCCTTTCTACATTTCTTTTGTGTTTGTGCACTATTATATATAAATAAAACAAAAAAAAATAGTCAATCCATGAATATTTAAGCAGTAGTTACTGCGGTCATCAGCATTCCCTGGAGAATGGATGACGAGGTAAGAGAGTCAGTGGCCCAAGGTGAAGCTGGGAACTATTAGCAAAGCATCAGTTACCAGAGAAATATCATAGGGTAAGGTCGTCGTTTCTCTAACAGGGATGAGTCCTGCTCCTAAGGTTGGTGCTATAAGAGCATAGAGGCCTACATTATTAAGAAAAAGCAGCAGAAAGGATTAGATCTCTTTGTCTGAAATTTATTAGCCTGTCATTCAGACAGATCACCCACGAGCAGAACTGAACATTCCCACTGAAGCAGTAGTTCAAAAAGTTTTTCTCTAGCTGGCTTAATTTGACATAATCCCCTGTTAAATTAATACCAGCTGTCTGACACTTTTCACTGTGTTTTCTCTCTATTTGCTCTTTTTACGCCCAAGTCTAAACACCATACTAGCTAGGCTATTGGTTACAGCATGTATTTTTCTGTGTACCTTAGATTAGTCTGAAGTAAAAGATGTCAAATAAATACCTTGTTTGACATGATGGGGTTAATTTGTATGATCTGATGGGGAAAAGGAAAGACCTTTTGTTTTGAGTTAGTGGTAAGGAGCAATTAATCTAAACACTTGGACTGTCTTAACTTTTGTTATAATAGTAATAAATGCAATGTATGTGCTAGACTTAGAAAGAAATATTTTTTATACAGTGCCAAAAATGATCCCATCTGGATCACTATGCTGTAGCAACACTTCCTAGAATATCAGGGCTAGAAATTTATTTATACATACACACACACACACACACAGAGGAAGCAAACAGTTGTTGTTGTGCCATTTCTATACTTCTAAAAATTCTGTGCACAGTCATGATTTCAAATGAAATAAAAATAAGAAAATAACACAAGAAAAAACTTTTAAAACGTGAAGAAAGTGGCTGGAAAGGGTACACAATCCTGGAGAACCTTTGTAAATGTGGTTCTTGGGGGTGAAGCCTGGATGCTGCCAATGTCAATAAAAGCTTTACCTTTGCAGATAAAGGATCCAAGTATCACTCAAGACAGGTGGAGCTCAAGCGTGCCGGGGAGGTATGTTACAGACTCAATCCAGATGCTCCCACCTGACCATAAGCCCACTTTACTTTTGTATTGAAACAAAGTCCTGCACAGAGTTAAGCAGATCTTTTATTCTGTGGATAAAAACAACAATAATCTGTCTTTAGCCTTGAATAAGAAGAAATATAGCAATGTTATCTGAGTACCTGGCAGCCCTCATCTCAGAGACTGCTGTGTAATGTTCGAGTGCCTGTCTAGTGCTGTGACAAGGACTTTCTTCAACAGACACCAACAGCAGTGTTTTTGCTTGTTTACCACTGCAAGGACGGATTGTGTCCTTGGCTGGCTTGTATCATCATACAAAAGATAATGCTGCTTAAAAAGAAAGCTTTACACAAGCCCTCATGCTCATGGCAGGCAGCTCGCTGAGGTCCCAAGCCTGGCTATATGTTACCCAAGTAGTGGAAGGAGCACTTATGTTCTCTCAAGTTATTACACACAGCAAAAACATCAGACAGCTTCAATGACAGGTTGTTTCCTGCTACAGCAACATCAGGTAAGATGTCTCTGAAAATCTGGTCATGCTCAGATGAAAAAACAAGAACAAATTGTAGCTTCCATCCTGTAAGATCTAAGTAGAGTCTAAGCCCTTTTAGAGAGAAGTACAAAACCGTGCATTTTCTGTGCAGTTTCGCCATCCACCACAGAGACTTACAGGATTACACTGAAGGGAAATATTTACATACTTCAAAGGCTGAGTAAGTGTATTACTCAAGGCTGGACTTCTACAAGTTACTATGAGACATGACCAAACATTGAACTCTGTGAAACTATTACTGAACCAAGCTAAAGCACAGTAGAGTATTTTACTGGGCAGAAGTCAGCATACACCCAAACATGCACTTTGCACATACACAATAATAAGGTATATATCAATAATTTCACTGTTAGTCAAAGAAGCTGGCAAGAAGGAGAGAAGATTGAAGGGCAATCGATGTTTTAGGAATAAAGAATCACAGTGATGACACAAAAACTTTTGAGAATTAAGATGAATGTGACTTAGTAAAGGAAATTAAACAATTGTCTGCATTCAGCTACAGAAGTCAGAACAACTCTAATACCACAAGAATGCATAGGTAGGACCTAAAGCTAATTGAAATCAAAAGTAAAATATTCAACAAGGAAAATGTTAATACAAGGGGCAAAGGGAAGTTCGGAAGTAGGTATACGAAAATGAAAATTATCTCAAATAAAGTGGAAGCAGAACTGAAAGCTTTTCTGCATTTTTTGATTAAATCAACCAGACAAACTCCATCTCAAAACTTCTAAGGCTCTTCTCTATGAAATCTCAGCTATGTTAGCAAATTTATTTTCCATAAATTTCTCTAATTATAGGCAAAATATGAATAGATAATAGGAATTTAACGTCCACATTGATAGGACAGAGAGACAAAGTGAATCAGGGAGAATGACCTAAGTTAGAAAAAGCTCAATGATATTTAAAATTTTAGAGCAAATTAAGAAAAGTAGTTTAATGAAAGAGTGAAACAGAAACTGCAGGACAGAAGCATATCAAGGGCAAAGCCAGGCAAGTGCATTATTTTTCCTTAGGAAGAAAATAAACTTCTTTAAAAGCAAGACAAGGAAACAAACTATGACAAACACCAGCTGTCATCCTGTGGAAGATTACTTGCTCAATGAGAGAGAGAATTCCTGCAAGAACTGTTAAGAAAGTGTGCAAGCAGCTACAAGAGAGCTGACAAGTTGTGCTGTAAGGAGCATTTTCACTCTAGAGAGACGATTCCCTCTCATTTTTCTTAGGGCATCCACTTTATGTCACATTCTCACTAATGACCTTAGAGTAAAGGATATGGGAGTCCACTGGTTCATCTTTTGTGAAGCAGGAAAATATCCCAAAGAGAGTTCTTAATCCAAACAGCTGGAATCAAAGTGGATGGGCTTACATTAACCAAACATAGGAAGAGAGAGGAAGACTTGAAAAGTGTCAGTACAGTTTTGTAAAGGCCAGTTCCCCTCTGTAAGTCTCTTTTAGTTCTCCAGATGGATCAATAAGTGTGTGAAAGAGAATGTATGATTGATTGATAGATAATCTCTCTGCCTGTCTTAACACCTTCAGCAGAGTCATCACCAAAGGCTTCTCAGGAAACTCAATTGGAGGCAAAGAGCACATGCCATGGAGGGAGGTGACAGGCAACGCTCTTCAAGGATCTGCAGTGTGACTTGTAGTATTCAATTCAGAGTGATCTGTAAACAGCAAAGCAGTGATGAAGTTTGCTGATGCTTATTTATTCAGAGTGGTTGAAAAGGGCAATCTTCAACAATTTCAGGAGGACTTCATGAGGCCAAAGGACTGATACTAATACATGGATTAAATTCAGGGCAGATTGTTTCCAAGCTGATAGTTATCACTCAAGAGCAAAATTTTGAGGTTATACTAAATAGTTCCATAAATACATCAGTGAAGTGCTTGGTAGTAGTCAAAAGAGCAAACTGAATATGAAGAATTATGGGAAAAATAGTAAATAAAACCATTACGTCCCTGCAAAAATCTAGGGTTTGTCTGCAAATTGAACACTGTGTGCAGTTCCACTGCTCTCATCTTCAGCAAGTCATAATAGAATTGGGAAAGTTTCAGAGAAGAGACAACAAAGATGCTCGAAGCTGTGTTTTGTTTTTAAAAAAAGATGGAACTAAGGAAAAAAATTAGAGAGGTCCACAAAAGCATGACACTACACAGGTACAGAAGCACAGCATTTGGCAGGCAACTTGGAAAAGGCAGCAGGGGTTGGCTATCCAAGGAGGGCATTGTAGTATCAATCACAGGAAGAGTAATTTGGCCAATTAAAGTCTGCAGGGAGAGATAAAGTCTCATTAAATCAAACACTGTGGTTGGGGTAAGACGTGACAAGCTCCTGGCTATTCTTGTCCTTCTTCAGGTTATTTAGCATCTACTAGACTATACATCTAGCAAGAAAACATCTCTTTCAAGGTTGGTGTTGAAACATCTTAAATCTTTCTGTTTTCCTAATGACTTGTTTCTTTGTTCATGCAGTACAAGACATATCTGTTGTTGTACTGTCCTCATAGTGTCTATGTGCTGGTTGAAGCCCAGGTAGTTTATCTGAGGTGGTGTCACAGAGGTACAGACAATCACATTAGACAGCTGTGAAAAGGAAAAAAGCAAAGATTCATTCTCATCAAGTTGGTCAGATTAAATGTCATACCCGAACTACTGTCAACCACTACATCAACATCAATTACAGATTCAGAATGCTGAGTAGACTTAATACTGCATAATCGACTTCAGAATTCCTCAGCTTTTGAAAAATGACCCAAAACATGCAATCACTCAGCTACAAGGGCTCTCAGCCTCAAGTAAGTTTCCCTGGGAGGCATCCCACCCAAGGACAGAGTCCCTGACTGCAGACTCACCGCTCTGAGGAGGACTGGCTCAGTTGGCTCCCTACTGGACTCCATTTATACCCTAGTCGAATCTGGCTGGTGTGCATATGTGGTTAATAGTCTAGAAGTTTTGACTGAAGTGTTTCACTGGCTGAGTGCCTTCACCTTTTCACTGGAGTGTATGTGTTCAGTGTAGCAGTCCCCAGGGAGAGATGTGACAACAGTTGAGAGGTTTTGGTCTTTGCTGGGTTAGCTGCAGCTGCCAAAGATGACAAAAGGAGCACTGAGAAAGATGCCTAAAGAGCTTCAGTTCTTTAGGACAGCTTCTTATCCCATCTCTACAATGATTTCTGTCTTCTCGGTGGGTTAGGATGTCAGCCCACACACCACAACACATGGAATCACAGAAAAAAAAAAAAATAACTGACATTACCAGCAGACAAAACCACAAACTTAAACGCATCCTTACAGCAGTTTATCCTCTTGTCTGCTCTCAATAAAGCCTCAAAATCCTTTTCTGAAAGACACTCTCACACCTCATGAAAGCTACCATGTGTTCTGGGGCCTCCTCTAAGAATATATCTCCAGATATATAGAAGCTGCAAATGCGAAGGTCCTTCAATTTGAGACTCACTTCACTTCCAACTGAATGCCATCACTTTAACACACATGTAGAAGGGATCCCCCTGCATGCCCTTCTCCAGCTCATTTTATAAGGAACTGGAGGCTGTGGCTCAACATTTTATACTTCTGTAGCACTTAGCATGGATACTTGTCAGTGCAAGAAAACCTTAGTCACTTCTCATTGAGACTCATTTCAGCACCTAGAGATGTTTTTTTTGCTTAAAAAAGAAAAAAGACAGGAACAGGGAGAGTTCCTCTCCCTGTAAGAGGGTACTTAATAGGACAAACATAGCAGGGCAGATGTACATTCTCTTTTTTCATGTAGGCAAGGCACATACATAAGTGATATTATTCAGCAGTGTCTGTACATCTGTTTATGCCTCTGTGTTAAAGGCTGATAAGGAAGCAATGCAGCAATCCATAAGAAAGTGTTGTAGCTGAACTCTCATCTGAACCATATGCTATGATGGTATCTTTTATGATTTGCAGTCCAGCACATTCAATTCTTATAACACGCAGTCTGGAAGCACTCTACATTTCCCCTCCTCTGTAGTGGTCCTGCAGCACAAGAGCTTTTTGTCTTACCACGTATCCCCTGGTCTTCCTGGAAGAGAAATCTTTAACATATCAGAATGATGGAGTATCTGTTGAATGCAACCCTACCAAGTAAGAGGTTTTTTGTTCTTATGCTTATTATTCCAGTATTGGAAATCAAATACATTTGCCATCTGTTACCTCAGTGGCCCACAGAGTATGTAAGTAGAGTTCTGCCCATGTTGACATCACCTGTGATCACCCTGGAAGTCTTCTTCAGAAACAGCACCAGCAAGACAGAGAAATAGCACTCTGCCACAGTTAGTGGAATTGCCAGAATGTGCACTGGGAACACAGTCATTAAAATGCTGCAAAATTAATTTCAGTCTGGAAATTATCCGTGACCTAAATGTCGTTTGTAGATTACAAATTCTAATGACTTTTTGCCTAATGGCACACTAAAAGCAGTTTTCCATCATTTTTAATTAATTGTTGAAAGCAAACAAATATCCTGATAGCATAGCCTCAACTCTGAAAACCGAGGTATGGATTTAATTTTACTCACGAGTAACTCCTTTAACTTCATACATACAAAAGGCCCAGGAAACTAACCACATTCATTCTGTGCTTGCAAGGTCAGAACCAGAGATCATTACCAACCTTCTCTCCTCACAAAGAAAAATGTCTCCTTTCTTTGTGTTCCAGAGTGCTTGTGGTGCAGACTGGTTAATCTCTTTGTTGTGAGGTCAGGGTGGGGGATCATGGGTTTAGAAGTAATGCATGGAAAGCAGGAAAAAAAGAATAAAGTAAACATTTCACAACAATCTCCAATGAAAGTACCACAAGACATGTCAGTCTGCCGGAAGAATTGGGTAAATATGAATTTCAACAGATTTTCCTAAGTAATGTGGTCCTAGCCTGAAAAGCAACTTCATGAAAGTCAGTTGTTTATGGTTTGGGTTTATTGCATCTCAGCAGCTTCAGCCTAGACATATTCCATTTAATAGACAAGAAAGCAAACAAAATCCCTCTCTTAACTAAATATTACTTTCCAGGAGACATTAAAATTACACAAGATGCAAACTTATCCTATCCCACCACAGAACTATTCCTCATGTTTTATTACTTTTCTTCTTTTCATATGCTCATTTGAAATTTAGTGATTGCCTATGAAGTTAAGCAGCTGTTGTGCACAATTGGAGGAATGACTATGTATTAGCAAGGTGTAGTGATTTTTTTATTCATATTATGTACAGGTAACTATGTGACACTAGCCCAAGACATGTGAAACTTCAAGCAAGTAAAGAATCATAGAATCATATAATGGTAGGGATTTGAAGGGACCTTTAGAGATCGTTTAGTGCAATCCCCCTACTAAGCAAGTTCACCTCAATCAGGTCACACAGGAAGGTCTGGAAATCTCCAGAAAAGGAGACTCCACACCTTCCCTGAGCAGTTTGTGCCAGGGCTCTCTCACCGTCACATGAAAAAGGTTTTTCCTTAAGTGGAACTTTTTGTGTTCCATTTGTCCATTACCCCTTGTCCTGTCACTGGAAACAACAACAAAAAAAATGATGCCCTAACCTCCTGACATCCACCTTTTAAATTCTTGTAAGTATTAATAAGGTCCCTCCTCAGTATCCTCTTCTCCAGGCTGAATAGTCCCAGGTCCTGCTGCCTTTCCTCATAGGAGAGACATTCCAGTCCCCTGTTCATCTTAGTGGCCCTAAAGAGTACATCACAGTCAAGTATAAATCAGTCATTATATATAGGGATTTAGAAACTGCGTGACTGGTCAGGGCTTCTTGGGACTGTAGCCCAGCAGATAAAAGCATATACACTAAAGGATTATCTGAGTCCAAATCAACCACAGTAAGTTTCTGAGAGTAAATATTTACTAGTTGCATCTGAAGAGCTGATATATCTGTCAGACCTGCAAGCCTTTCTTCTGGATTCTTATTACTAATTAAATATGTCAAAGCTATGTTCTTTCAGGAGAATAAATATAAACACAGGCTTATAAAAGAAGCCACAAGCCTTTTGCTTTAAACCTTATTCATGACAGGGAATAGTTTGGCAGCCTGGGAAGATACTTCATGAAAACACCCAAGTTCAACACTGGGCTGCATGCACTTATTGGCCTCTGCTCAGTCAAAATTGTTTTGCTACTGATTGTTACACTAAAGAAACATTTGCAACACCAAAGTTCTCAAATATCCCTGAATACAGTCTCCTGCCTATTCATTTCAGGCCGCAGCACAGGAGTGTTATGGGTCCCTCAGTCTCTTCTAGGAGGAGCTCGTTAGCCACTCACCAGGGCCACAAATACCACTTCTGGTATTTGTCTACCATCTGTCCTGGACAAGAGATTCCCACACAGTGTTTTCTACTCCTGCTCCATGTTGCCTTTCTGTTTCTCTCTTCCATAGACAAAAGAGATAAGTAGACTTTCACTATGAAAAGTTGAAGGCATTCAAGCATGGCAATGTGCACAGGATAACAGAGCAAAAGGCACAGGGAGCTCCCTGCAATTTCAGCACAGTCAGAATTAGAACCTCTGGACCTCCATCTCAACAGCATGCTTCCAGTTTGCAGGACAAAATAATTACTAAGGCTGAACAGTCAGTACACACAAAGTAATGAACACCAGAATCAGAGTTCCATTTACAGCATAGGTGAGACATGAATGTTTTTCCTAGTCAAGAGAAGTCTGATGTTTTGGAATTTCTCCATAGACTGATTTTTGGTAAAAAGCTCACATTCTGAAAATCACTGTTGCCTTCATAATTGTTTTCCTTTGATACTTTCAGAATATTTTGTTCTGATTTTGTCCTTTTCATTTTAGGAGTTATTCCATGTGAAGTAAAATTTTAGGGTGAAAAGTTGTTTTGCGCTGATAAAAAAAAAAAGAGTAATTCTGGAAAATTTATCCTGAACTATCTGATTGGATGGTGGTGTTAAACCAGCCCTTTCTCTACAAATATTCTTGCTCATTCAGCATTTCTGATTCTCCTCATAGAGGACATACCCTTATGTCTTATTTACTGTCCAATATTCAAACTGCATTCAGCATAACTGTTACCCACAGAGCTTTGCCATGATGTCCCTCATCCACACTGCCTCTTCCCAGGACTACCTTGGACCCTTCTGTCTGACCTTGCCCAGTAGTGACCCCTACACTCAATATATTCTTGCACAAGTTACATCTTTACCTTTAGCATCATTTTAAGGCCACTGCTTATTACTTGAGTGTTATTTATTTCCCAGACCAGGCTAAACATCACTTGCTGGGTTTGCTGTCACAAGGCACTCATGTCTCCTCACATCCAATGTTCCCTTCCTGCAACTCACAGGCATTGGTGTGCTAAACCTTCTCCACGCTCCAACAACTCCCTTCAAAGATAAATACATATGTGAGTCGGTGTGAGACAGACTCACGACACCCGTAGTTTCAGCCCATGGAGCCAAGGACTGTCAAAGTGATAAGAAACTAAAAAGTCTTCTAATGGAAAATATTTGGTAGCCTTAATACGGCATTTTTTTGAAGCAGTTTTCCTACAAGATGAACTTGACTTCCCTTCTTAGAAGGCATTTCCCCATCTTTTACCTCTCTGCCCACACCTACTTGTTGTATCTCTTCCCCCTCCTTTAGCCTCTCCTGTTCCTTCCCATACTTTAGGCAAACGTCATGTCTCATCAAAACAGCTCGAAGCCTGATCAACTGTCCTTAGCTATGGAGAAGGAACTCATCGTATCATTTTAAGAGCAAGCTCAAGTATCCAAGAACCCATGGGAAGTGATGACAGCACTTCTGTGTATTATTAGTTCATGGATTTTAGCAATACAAATTAAATTTTATTTTATCCCAGCAAGATAAATGCTTCCATTGCATTTAAAGTGAGACTATAAAACAAATAAGCATCATAGGGAGAAGTTATTGATGGTATGGATTCCAGAGATGCCTGATTTAAAGCAATGACCCTGATTATGTCAAAGTCTCCACGTTTCAAAACCTGTCTACATGTTCAACAGCGGGAAACCATGCTGCTGTTGTGGAAAAGGGAATTACTGCAGGGAGGGGACACACATCAAGCAGGACCAGAGAGACCTCTTGCACTGCTGTCCACCACAGCAGGTATATTCCGAATTCACTGGTTGTGCAAGGGAAAGATACCAACCTCTCCTGGTGCAAGACACAGGTGAGAGAGTGTTACTGTCCTCCCACTTGGATATAACATTTCTTTCAAATCACAAGCAGAAAGATGTCTGGAGGGAGAACACATAAAGAACTTTGTACATTTGCTACCAAGTCACCCAATGTCCTGGAGCTAGGTGGGTTTTAGTATAATGAGTAATAACAGAAGCATCACAGAAGTAGCACCTAGTAACCAAGGTAAATAAGCTGAATCTCACACTGAAGGCACTCAGTTGAGTGGCTAACACCACTCAAGCCACAGCAATGCCTGAAGCAACTCCTAGAGTCTCTTTCTTGAGGCACCAAGGGAACTCAGAGCCAGAGGACATTCCACAGATATGAAGGCTGGGATGGAAAAACAAAAATTTGGAAAAGTAGAGCAATTCCTGGTATGGCAGCACACTGGCAGACTTGCATCCTGTCCACTCAAGGAGTGACTTAGGCATCTGCCAAAATGTGAAGGTAGTAGACAAGGATTATGTGAAAGTTCCACCATCTGGCAAGGGCTAAACTGCTGACAGCCACCTTCGTCTGGGAATACAGCAGTAGACATACTGCAGCACGGCTGGTGACCTGTCACTAGCTAGGAGACAAGACCACTCCAGCAACTTCCAGACTTGTTCATTAAAAACTGTTCTTGAGAGTGATAGATAAGAAAAATAACTGCTATGGGCTATTAGTTGTTATCTGATTTAATTAGAGAGCTTTATAGTTCTGTGCTGATAAACACACAACTGTTAAGCACAGTTAACACACAATGTTAAGCATCCACAGGGGTTGCTGCTTCCCCTGCTTTTATCACACCTTAGGAGGGTATCAAGAAGCACATTCAAGCCAAATAGTTTACGGTGTCTAAAATGGAAAAGACACATTTTACCTCATGAACTAGGTTAACAACTACAAAATAAAAGTGTGCCAAAGACCCTGATATGTCTATCAAAAACCTGAAAACCAGAAAGTGTCTGTTCACCTGCGATTAGGGTTGAAAACAATTTCCAGCACACATTTGTGCAGTAAAGGCCATCGAGCAATTATGGAAGTTACTGTTATGAATTTCAAGACTCAGACATGGTACATTAAGATAGAAAGTGTAGCTAAGACTGCACAAGTAGTGTCTTACAAGAAAAAGGAAAAAAAAAACCACAACAACGAAACAACACAAGTGCAGAGACTCAAGATTAGCACTCTGAATTGAGACCAGTATGCACCAGAATCCGCTACTTACTAAACAAGGTAACCTTTTTGAAAATATCATTTCTGATGTTTCATTTTCACTACTAAGCCTAAGGTCTTGCAGGTCAATGTGCTACTTTTTGAAGGACTAGTCTCCAAGGGAGAGTAAGACTCAGATCCTGCATACAGGAAAGAGCCTGTTGTGAGCACTGACTCCTGCACATCCTCTACCATCCTGTTACCTGTCCTGCTGAGCATTGCACCAGGGTTAGTCGCAGATACTGGGAGGCTTAAGCAGGGAAGAGCTGGTCAAACCATCCCCTTGGACAGACACAACAACAGACTGAAATAGGCAACTGCTGAGGAAGCTATGGGAAATGGTTGAACAAAATCCAGCAAACACAAAGTAACTTGGATTCCATCGGCTGACAACAATCTGCATTTTCTCTCTCTTCAAAAACACAATTATATTTAAGAAATTAGCCTATGCTGTCCTTCAGTCTTCTGCCTTCCCACCACATATTTTTCCAGATCACTGTTTGAACAATTTGCAAGGGGCAATGACTGATTTAGAGGAAAAGCAGAGCTGGTTTTTTTTAAAGTGTCTTTGCCGTGTTAAAGTTTTTTAACTACTTAATTGCATAATATTAAAAAGTCTGAGTTTAAGCCCATTAGCTCAAAACAGCAGAAAACAAGGTAGCAATGAACTTTGTCAGGTTGAGATGCATGTTACAGACCATTTTGTTTCTATAAACCATGCAATTTCCAAATGAGACGTTATTTATATGCATTTGATGTGTTTCCTTCTGGCTCAGTGGATTTCAGATCACTTCAGTGATTTATGAGATGTTAAACTTATGAATCATGCTAATGTGAAAGCACTTGGAAGACCCTCAGCTACAGAGCTACATAAACAAAAAAAAAAGTGTGGCAGGAATTGCATATAAACAGATTGTCCGAAAGCCAGGGAGACCTTCTACAAGATGGGTGAAAACCCAGCTCACAGGCACCAGAAGACACTGTTACACTCTCTTTTCAGAATAAAAAATAAAAATCAAATAAATTGAGCATCTTTTTCCCCAATTCAACAAATTGAGTTAGCTCACTGCAGGATCAAGAACATCAGAGCCAATTCAAGGGGAGCTTGAGGATGGAGAACTACATAGCCAACAGGCAATTCCCTCAGAAGGGAAAGCCTTTCCTGATAACAATGAGCTAATAAGAAATAGCTTTGCTAGTGCCATAAAACTTCACCCTAATTTGTGTCTGAACCTCAGGTTAAAAGATATAAAGATGGCTAGTGAATAAAGGGGCTTTCTTCCTAACAGCATAGTCTGGCTGATCCAGGTGGATGCTTAATCATGCAATACCAGAAGTTCCCTGGCAGAAGGATCAGCACAAAGCTAGAATTATTCTGGGTAGCATTTCATACAGACAACTTTACAAAAACTCCTACCACAAAGTAGAGGCATACAGCAGTAGGTTAAGATGCTTGGTGTTTGCCAGTATAATATCACCTTTGAGAAATAATGACAAAGTGCCAAAACTAAATGGACATAAAGTTTTTGAAGGTGTCTGTGACATGCGTGATTACCAGTGTGAGACTGTAAATCCCTACAGCCCTTTGTAACCTGCTGTTTAAACCAATGCCACTTTCCTGTTTTCTGGTGTAAAAGATCTGGAGCAAAAACAACAGGAACCACAGTTGCACAGACTACTATTGGATATGCAAAACAGGACCTGTCTGTGGAAAAAATGTATTATTAAATCTCAAATTAACATAACAGAAACAAGATCATTTTGTAATTGCAATTGAATTTTTCTGTGTGGTTGCATAAGGTGGAATTGTCTTTCCCCAGCTCAACTGTTAAAGAACTGAAGACTCACTAATCAGCTTTGAGAAGGATCCCATAATAAGACATTAAACTTTTCACATCCAAAACTTGAAAATTAACTTTTTTTAGGTACATGAGACATCACTTTAGCTCTTAATAATCCAAGTATGTATTGCAACTGAACATCAAGTCACATAAAAAGCCTTTTTGGATCATTATTTTCCTTCTCATGAAGGGCAAGAGGATCACTTGCTAGCAGGAATCTACAGCATATACTTGTTCACTTCAGTATGACAACTTTTAAAACTAATGTATAAAAAAGACTCAATCTTTTAAAGCCTTCAGATTAACTCCTGGGATACTGCAGACAGCAAACAAACTTCACCATAGATCATATTTTGCAAAGAGCTCAATGTGGTTCCTAGACTCCACCTACAAAAAAAACAAAAACAAACAAACAAAAAAGCATAAACAAATAGAGCTCCCCTGCTATCATCATTCCAGGAAGGATGACAGACAAAAAAAAAAGATAACCTGAAGTTTCCTGTGGAGATTGGCTTGTTTATATCCAGTGGAGGGATGATACATTTCCATGCTCTTGCCACTATGTTTTCTTTCTCCTGAGAAAATGACAACTCTACATCCAGAATTTGTAGCCATTTATATCCACATTAATATCCACCCCATTATACCTTTTGAAACCAGATAGCTTTCAATGTGCCTGTTGTAACAACCGAACTCAAGTCAGTACCTAAACAAATACACACTTGACAAGGTGGGACTAGAAAAGGACTCGTCAGCAAATGTCCCTGGCTGGTGTGAGCTGTGCTCCACTCTTTTTTAGATTCCTATGTCCAACGCCTGCCATCCCTTTAAAATCTATGCTTGGGTTGGAAATTAGAGTCACTTTCCTTTGCAGTCAAATTTCTTTCAAGGAGGAAAGTAGCAAGGGAAGAAAAAAATTTGAGCTTCCTGAAGTACTACCCCCAGGACTATTCAATTTAAATTTGTTGTGACTCACAACCAAATTACAAACTCCTTTTAATCATTTCCCCTTATGAAAACAAATTTAATATGAACACAAGACTGTCCAAAAGAGATCAAATTAGGAGCAAAAGGCACAGAGCCTACCAAGAGTTATTACAGCTGAATCTGAGAACTTAGCTTTTACCAACACCAATCTATCCTTGCATGCTTTTACTCTTCACTCCTTTCACTCCCAAGCAGTTTTCATCCACAGACTTTGCTGGTCCCTCTCATCTTTATTTTTCTTCACACTGTACTATAATTTTGCTATGTATCTAGATAGTGGCTTTCATACAAAGCAAACTCTTTTAAGAACCTCAGACCTTGAAAGAGTGGCAGGATGTCAGAGCACAAAAATCAATGTCCCTTCTAAAGTCTGGTAACACTGATCACAAGCATGATTGAGTTTAAAAATATCATAACGGAAACCTGAAGCTGTTGTTATGAATCCAGCCCTCACCAAATTTACCTAGAAGAACAGTTTCCCATTAGGGCTAGGTCTACCTACGTACTTTGCATCCCCTAGCAGCCAGGATCAGAAGTGTGGATGCAAGAAGAATGGCACTATAGTGATAATTTCTCAAAATTACCTCAAAAGCTTTGTACCTACCAAAGCTTTGTACCTACAGGTTTTCATGGATTAGAGTTTGTGTACTTAATCTATTTCCATTAATTTAACCAAAGCCTTCTTGAACTGTTTTGGCTTGGCTGTTACTTTCTTTACTTCAATACACCATCAGGTTTCTTTCCTACTGGTATTACAGAAGATAGAAAGCAAAGCTGGATTTCCATGGCTTCACCCACACTGAGCAGAACTAAAAAAGAAGCATGGGGAAGCACAGTTGGAGGCACAGCCAGTCTGCATGGATGCGAACCAGCATGGTTATATTAGCTACACTGTTTCATCTTCTTTGAACTTTTAAGACTTACTTTGGCATCCTGCTGCTTTGCTTTCATGTGGGTAAGAAAACTGGCAGAAGAAGAGAGAGACAACAACTCTCATTTTGCTGTGAGACTTGGTTGAGTTTTGTGGTTCCATGTGAAACCTGCACAAAAGGAAGCAAACACCACATCATGCACTCCATGCATTTGAGACATCACTGCTAACTCTTATCCAAACCAGTCTCAATACTATTCAGACCTGGTAAAAGAAGTGAAAACTCCTCCACTTCAGCCTGTGCTTGGAAGAAGTGAGTGGAGAAGGGGAGCAATACCACAGATCTGACCCTGGCTCCTTGTGTTGCTATAAACTGCTGCTATCACCTAATTTAACATCATTGCAGCTCAGATGAGCATATGTTGGTAAACAAAGCAGCAATGGAAGGGCAGCATCCTGTTTATATTTCACTGGAGGATGATTCATTTATGGGTCTTCAGCAGGGCAGAGGCTGTAATCATGCAAAAGGTCAGCTGTTTCTGCATTTAGTCAGATATTGTTTAGGTTAAAGAAAAAAAAATGGTTCTAGTGTTGATATAATCCTGCTGAACAGTTTTCATCTTTCCTGGAAATTACAAGTTTGACGCAGATGGAACTTCTGTAGTTTAAGGTATGGGAAATGCTTGCCCTGTTTCAAATGAAAGTTGATTGAGAGCAACAAATGTAGTAACATAGTCTGCCTGTAAACTGTACCCTGTCTTGGACACTAGCAAAGCGCCGTCTCTCTTGAGATCCCCAAAACCATCATTGCCAGACTTGCAAGATGAGGGGATATGAAATCATCCTGATCATTACTAGCCTTATAAATGAGGCTTGGGGAAGCTCTGTCATTTTTTAGATAAATAATTACAGTTGATCAAATAATCTAAAACACTTACCCTTCTCTTACAGAGCAGATGGCATGCAGAATCAGACATTTAACTCCAGCATTAAGATATGGAACACGACACTTGGCATAGTAGGAGCCAATCTGTGGTGAACTATGTCTTCTTCACGTTTAGCATTTGTCTGAAATCTCATCTTATACCCCAATCAGTGTGCCGTACTTTCGACGCACATTATGTGTACATCATCTTGCGATACAGCTTCACTATGAAGGTAACACCACATGTGCAAGCAGTGCTTGCCCTCGGTCTCTGTAGCAATACACATCTGTGCATGTGCACGCAAATAAGCTATTGATTTAGATGTTGATACTAACTCTTAAACATACTAAATCTTCTCAAGGTGTATCCCCTTCAAACACTAAACTTAGCTCACCTATACCAGAATACACACAAGGAACGACCTTTCCCAGCTGTTGGAAGAGTCTTACAGTGCTACATGATTTATATTACAATCAAATAAACATGGCCTCTGAGAAGGTTAGAGTTACTTACTGTTTTCCAAATATTCCCTTACATATGCACTTTCAAGCCAAAGATGCCCTTAAATCAGTAACAACTTCAACAAACTCTCAAGGAACTAGGATGTAATCATTACAGCACCAGCTTCCCATGAACGACTTGTTTGAAAAAGGGCTCATTAATTTTCATGTGCATCTGATTGACTGTGATGGAAGGGAGCCAGTAGAGAGCTGTACAGGGCACTGGTGTCACTGGTTCCTCTACATACTGCTCAGAGAACCAAATACATGTCTGTTAGAAGAATTGCCACCTACTTGTTTTCCATTTTTCTATTTTTTAACCGTAAACTCCATTTTCTTGCTGACCTATTTGGTACTAATGGTTCCATGCAAGTCCATCCAGAGATAAGGATGTTCACAAAAATTAAAGCAATTCAGGAAAGTCTGACCTGTTTCCAAAGACTATGTGACAGAAGAGAGGGAAGCTGGCATAGCTGGGAAAATAACTTGATGCTTGTTTCCCACTCCATTCCATTGCTACATAAAATAGAGCCATCTTATGAGGATATGAAAAGTAACATTGTACAATTGTTAACATTATATTAAGGACTGCTTAGAAAAATGTGATACTAGCTCAATTTTACAAGTACATTTTGATAAGCAGGAAGACTTAATCACAATTTTACCTGTATCATGAAAGGAAAGGTTTATAAGTTTAATAAGCAAGGGGTAAGCAACTGAATTTTCACAGGGCAGCTGGCAGGAGTTACATTGGAAACCAGAAGGAAAGTAGCTAAAGCCACCACACTACTTAGGCAAGACAAAGGCCCTTGAAACAGGAAAAACAGGAACAGTGAATACACAGAAGTACACAAGCCAATTAACTTGGCAACGTTCTCCAGCATCAACTAATGATACTACAAACTTGTGGTGAGGATAGAGCTCTGCCTGCAGGGAGGCTGGGTGCCAGCAGAGAAGTCTCCATCTCCACTTCCACCACAGACTCCAGCATGTATGTGAGCAGTCATTTTGGCTGCAGTTTCCTATGCCTGTCTGTAGCTGGTGAGAAGCACCTACAACCTCACTTTGTATAGAGCATATGCCCTGGACCTCTGGAGGTAGCCCTCTAACAGAAGGTGGAAGCTGCAGGCAGCCCAGAGTCACCTTACATCAGCAGGCAAGAGTCCTCTTGATGAATTTGAATCCATTTCTCAGTCTTGGAGATATTCAACAGCTGTCTGGATATGGTCCTGGGCAACCAGCTCTAGACAGTCCTGCATGAGTGGAGGAGTTGGGTGAAATGATTTCCAGAAGTCCCTTCCAGCCTCTACCATTCTGTGATTCTGTGAAATCTTAAGATTTGTTAGTTCCTACTGAAGGTAGGCATGTAACTCCAGTTCAACTGTATATAGAATTCATTAAAATTACAAGGTGACCAAGTCCACCCAGTGCTCTTGTAGAAGCTTATAGGACCAGAATACTGTAAGAGATATTAAAATTCATAACACGTAAATCAGCGTACTCAGGTAAATACTGCCAGCTGGTGTTAGGTCCAAAAAAATCTTGACTTTCCATATAAGTATTGTCTTACAAAAAGCACAGTGGGAATGGAAATATTTTCTTGAAGAGTAGATCAGAAAAATGGTTTAATCAAGCTGTCTCTGCATGGCTGCAAACCAAGTAGCATTCTGGTGTATGAGAGCTTTGCAGCTTATATAATCTGCCTGAAGGAATACTACAGAGATCCAGAAAGAAAAATGTAAATTGTTTGAATCGATATGGACATGAAAATGCTCAAAATCAGTAAGACATGAAGTGAGTTACTTTCATTGCTCAATAAAGGCAAGACAATGAAGCTTTAACACCTGTAGGTAATGAGTTACAGCAATACTGGTTTGAAAGACAAAAAATACTTTTGATCTGTCTTTTTATTTTATTGATGAAACCTGCACTGATGGTTAGGAAAGAATATAATAAATAATGTCAACATACAGCTATATTATGAAAGTGCATTTGCATTCCATTTAGGAAAGATCTGGTACACAAAAGCCAAGAGCTGATAATTGCTGCTTTTGTTTCCCAAATGTAAGCCCATGCATATTGTAAGGTCTATAAAACCAACAAACAAATATGATGAGTTCATTGGACTAAGTGTTCTCTTTAACCTCAGCATATATTAATCTGTATGCGCAAACACTGTGTGAGAAGATCTTTGTGTTTCTCAATTACACTGTGGTTTTTAGACACATGGTAAATAATCTTTGGAAAGACTGCCTCCAATTTCCCTGTATAGTAAGTCGATTCACTCTCCAAACATGAATATAAATTACATGCTTCAGAACAAAAAAAAAAATAATTTGCTTTCTTGGAAAGTCCCAGAAAGGGGAAGTATCTGTCCCACACTGGGTGGGCACTCTGGGTAGCAGTGACCCCAGAGGTGACTGCCAGCAGCAGCCCTGTGCCCCACAGTGCTCCTCACACCAGGGCATGCCTGGCAGAGGGACAGATGGGCCTCTGTGCTTTGCAGGGGATTGTTCAGCATGTTACCACATGGCTCAGGATCCCATAAAAGTGTAGTGGCCTGCATGAAAAGTATCTGCTGAAGAGATGCTTTTAGAAAGATTCATGGGTGGTATATGCTGGCTCAGGTGCCACCTGCAAGTTACTGAACAGGTAATGCAGGAAGGAGGCAGGGCTTTTACTCCTAATCTGCTCCTCCAGATTCTCTCAGACCATACCCAATGCACTTGAAAAATAACCTTGGAGAACTTAGACTTCATTAGAGTTTTCACTTTGCTTCTCCAAGGCAAGGGTTTTAATCAGTAACAAACATAGACACTAACATGTTATGACTCTTGGGAGTTATCCTCCCTGCAGGCCGAGGCTATGGGCAAATGCTGCTTACACAAAGCAGCACATGCTGTGCTCAGGTGCTTCTCTGAACCTCCTCCTATTTCTTTCAACAAAGAACCTTCAGCAAAAGCTGCATCTCTGCCTGCTGCAGCAGCCTGTGTGTCTTTGGACATCTGGGCCTTAGTACCTATAAAGTGTCATAAACTTCTGAGCAACGTGTCCTTGGACAGGAAAGGCAGAAACAATGAAACATCACAGAAAATAATGTAATTCAGAAATAAACTAGGGACTGAAACAAGATCTGTTCTTGAAGTCCTCATACAGCTTAAAAAGTTATATGTATGTGCATATGCAGGTACACACATATGTTTTGGACTTGAGTATTCTATAGAGTAAGGATTAAAATCAGCAAACCTGAAAGGTATATTTTTAAATTTTTAATAAATTTCCATTTCCAAAAGAAAGTTACAACAGGTTTAACAATAAAAAAAATCTCCAGACTTCAGCTGAAGAACAGTACAAATCTCACTTGAATCTCATCTCTAGAAAACACTGCATACTACCTTAGATCACACGGTGACATGTCAGAGGTAGTTGCTCAGTACTCCTATATTTCATCTTGCTCTATTGTCCAGTTCCTCTAGAAAAGAGAGAGTGGTGAGTATTCACTCAAACACCTATTGCCCTGTCAGCCTGATCCCTCACATTTTGGTCTACTTTGTGTACTCTGCTTTTACCTGCTGAGGGATATAGGCTTCAAAATATTTTTCCCTAGGAAAAAGAATAATTTGGGCCTCTCTTACAGGCAGTGAAAATAATTTTATGGGACTGGAACTCTTAGATTTCCTTCTGCTGCACAGCTTTGATCCAAGCACTGCTGCACAGTGATGCTACCTGCTTACAGCAGCGTGTTGCACCATGTACGCCCCAGTTTATGCAGCATCACGGTAACCATCAACATGTGAAAGATGTAATCTACTTCATCTCTGGCATAGCCAGGAGAAATCCTTAAATTTGAAACACTGCATTATATTGCTGCTGAGTGAAAGGAGAATGGAAATGTCCAAGCTCATATTAGAGAACAAAAAAGCAAAGACATGATGAAAGATTAAGGCAGAGGGCTTCTTTTACATGACTTTTTGCAGGTGTGGTTTGTTTTGGGGTTTTGGTAGGGTTTTGGGTTTGTGTGGTTTTTTAAGGAGTGAAAATCTAGAACCTGATTTAAATAGTGAACAAAGTGAAGGTTTGCATGAGAAGTATAGGAAAATCTCTTGAGTATCACCTTAACTGAAGCTGAGACATGGGCAGATGGAGGGAATAATTCTTGCACTACAGCAATAGCAAAAATGAGACCTGTGGATTTATTTCTGCCCTTGTGGGTGGGCAGCTCCTGCTGTTTTTCAAGGCACTGGCCTCTCGTCCTTCAGTCACAGGCCCCACGAATCCCCAAAATCTTACCATAAAAGAGCTTTGTACAGTGTAAGTACATAACCTCCATTACACATGTAGCCTTTGATTTTTGTAAATAAAAGTCCTCAAGGAGCTTTCTAGCCCTATATATCTCTATTTCCCACAGCAGGAGAATGTGCCTACAACTTCAAATAAATATGTGACTGCGGAACTATAGGGCATTTCAACCAGGACAAAAACACCCGTAGCATCTCCTACCTAACTAGCGTGACAACAGAAGACGCCAGTGAGATGTGTTGTCTTCCACCCCAAGTAAGAGAGGCAGAGTATGACCTCATATCCCAGGGACAGTCTGGCAAGTTTATACATCTTATTCCCTAACTCACTTAGGTCTAGATTGCTTTTAATTAAAAGTCTAAAACCCTCGTTTTCAGCCATTGTGTCTGTAACTCTGATAAACAGCACTTGGATTGCTTTGCATCTTTGAAAAACGAGGCACTTACACGTCCAAATAAAGGTGCTTCATGCTAGCCACCCCAATTTGAAGATTTCATCTAAAAGACACAAAAACTTCTGGTAAGTGCTCATGGCTCATTCTCAACAAGCATGCATCAGCATTAGAACTGCAGTACAGGAGAGATAAAGGCTTCTTACAAAATTACAGTGAACTCCTCTTAGTAAGCTACAAGTTGCAGACTGTAAAAAGTTATCCCAACTCTGACAAGAAGCCGTCTAGCTATAAATCATAAATGAAAGCACATCTCAAATGTATCTTATCTATCCTCCAGTGTCAGCTTTTTGTGATTAACAGAATCAGAATAAGCCTTTTTCTGTTTCCACTTTAATTGGAGATTTTTTTAAGGAAAGAAATACCTGTCCTATTGTGAACACTAAACACTGGCAGAGAAACCTCTGAAGAGAAGCCAACTTTTGATTTTAAAACGTCAGCCCACCCTAAATCCATTTGCAAAGTTTCAGACAGAGTGACTGCAGCACATGAATGCAACCAGCAATCTTCAAATGGAGTTGCAGCAGAATGGAGAACTGATTTTGCTTACAGCTTTTCTTTAAATAAATGTTCTTGCATGCACAGAGTCTGTGTAGCTAAAAATACAACAGAATTGTATTTACAATACACCTATATTTGCACTGTTCTACATAAGAACATCTCTAGACAAACCTACATCAAGCAGTTATTTAAACCATTTCATGAATACAGTCATAAATTATACCAAAGCACGGCAGTTGTATGAACAGTAAATTTGTCTCTACATTTAAGGGCTGGTGTCGTATCAAAAGCCCTAGAATACTTAATTACGTTAGTTTAGAAGAATACGGAACCACATTAACCAACAATAGTTGCACAAAATCTGCGCCACAGACCAGCTGAGCCGAAGATCTCCAGCACCCTCTCCTGGCGCCTGGAGTCTACAGGCACGGCTGGAGCCAGAAACCTCCCTTCTGTTCGGGTGACAAGGACAGACTCGGTTAATACACACCTAGACATGAGCTTAGTGGGATGCCAGCATCCTCAGCAGCACTACGGAGAGCAATATAAGACATCCGATTACTTAGAAAGTTTCAGGAAGAAATTCCAGCTGTTGCAGTGTTGTTCCTGTGAGCCACAGCATTCATTATTTGTGCTACCGTACTCATTAGAAGATGAAGATCCAGGGCCATAACCTTAATATAGCAGACCACCCATAGATACTGGGAAAAACTGCTTACAAGAGACAATGTGACAGCACGGTGATTCACATTTCCTGATTTTGTTCCATTTCCCTTTGCGGGGTAGGAGAATGTCAGACGCTACTTCTAGGAAGGAAGAGAATGACAGCATTTCACTGACCTCCAGAGACAGCATGGAAGAAAGGATGTCCTTTCCAAACCTGATTGTGTGTGGAGGACACAATCCAACACTATTGGCCAAAAGCAGGTGCCATATTCTTGAGGTCAGGTGAAAGTGATACACAGTGGGACTGTCTACATTGCAGGGGGTGTGAAAAACATGTTGAATGTAATTTGGGGCAAAAGATACCTGGAACTAGCCAGGGAGGATCAAAGATGGGAGAAGAACCTGTGCAGCATCACCCTATTACATGACAGGCAGCATGGTGCTGAGGCCAGAGAGGATGCTGCTGACTCAAGAGCTAGGTGAATGAGAGGACCCTCAGTGAAGAATCTTGAGATACATGGGCAGAATAGGTCATAGTTTAGAGACACTATACAGTGAAGATCTGCAACAACTAGAAGCAGTCACGAGAACTTATAGACTGGGAAATTTGGAGATGTAAGATAACAAGTTGATAATTAGGAATAGCAGTGAAGGGAAAAACAGTCAGAAGATACTACTTAAAGGTAAGAAGATGGAAACCAGACAGTTGACTGGGGAGTTTGTTCTCTTGGCCAAGCATCACAGCTCCTGTACCACATGGAGGCATTATGTTTTCTGCCTGTCACACTGGTATTTTGGGTCATTGATGTCAAAAGCTCTGAGGTATGCACCACACAACATGGAGTAGCTTCTTCCTCTCAGGCATCAGAGATTCCAAATCAATCAGCTGCAGCTTACTTCTGTTCTCTCTGGCCACACCATAGTCCTTCCTCCTTGAAGCCACCAGAGCTCTACCAAAACCCAGACTTTCATCATTTCTCAGAGATGAGGCAAAGAAAACATCCTTGAGGGATGCCCATGCAGAGGTCCCAGCCAGGCAGCTGGAGAGGAAGATCACCTGATCTGACCAAGAACTGATATTACCCTAGGACCCTGCCAAAGTGAGCCTAAGATAAAACAACCCGTCTGTCCCTTTCTCACATGACGAGGGGCACAGTACCATCCAAGTGCCAGGCACAGAAGAGCTTTGAAAGAAGGCCAGGATCATACTGAAAAATTTCCTGAGAACAAGAAGTTCCTCAAGTGTAGGTGTATTTTTTAGAGAAAGAGGACATGATTTGTACCAGCCAGACTTTCACTTAGTTTAAGGGTAACTACAGGTCAGTCTAAGAGTCTAAGAACAACTAAAGGTCAAATAGATGGGGTGTTATCTAACAACAGATGGGGTGTTATATAAACACAAAGAAGTTGGTGTTTAAGTTGTTACAAAAACGAAACTTTGAGGGGCCCAAGTTGGCAAGTTGCTTCCAATCAGTATAGAGTAAGAGCCCCGTGCACAGTCATGAACAAGATAGAACAACCAATCAAGCTTTGCATGATC